>JAPDFK010000001.1:0-474147 GCA_027569635.1 Lasiosphaeriaceae sp. G1095 | reverse complement strand
CCCCCCCCCCCCCCCCCCCCCCCCCCCCCCCCCCCCCCCCCCCCCCCCCCCCCCCCCCCCCCCCCCCCCCCCCCCCCCCCCCCCCCCCCCCCCCCCCCCCCCCCCCCCCCCCCCCCCCCCCCACGTGTCCCTTTCTGGACATTGGTGGGTGAAAGTTGGGAGAATGGAATGCAATGGTGTCTGGCGATCAGCACCTGCATGCAATTTTTTTTCCCCCGGAGTAGTATGCACGCACAAACACAAATTTCGTTTCCCAATAAAGAGACGCATTGAGACGACGCGAGTGGTTTGGTGCCGAAATTGACCAAGATGTGAATTGCCCAACCTAACAGGAACGTATACGTGCCTTCCCTTAGTTGAGTGGATGCCCAGCAGCCCGAACAAGAGATGAGGAAACAACCTGGGAAGGAGAGGGTCAAGTTGGCAGCTGAAGATAAGCTTTCGGCTAGCTGCCGGGAGGCGCCGATAGTTCATTTGGAGATTGAGGCCTAGGTCGGCCTTTCCCTCTGGCGGATACGTTCTCGCTAGGCAGCATTCCGCTTGGCCAATCCAGGAGCTTCACCGCCTGCCACTGTCCAAATTAGCGGTCGATCACCAAGGTTGCGAGGATCATCAACAAGGTTGCGAGGGTGGGAACGATGGAAGCGATGGGGGTGCAACACTGCGGCTGTAATGGAACGTAAGGCCTGTGAAAACCCAACAGCGCTTGCCGCGTTACATTGCTTTCCTCTCCGCACGCACCTCATCCTGAGACGCCTGGGTGATCCAATACTATGTAGTGCACAGGCATGCAAACACTTTCACCAATTGCGAGTTCTTGGGAGGAGAACTCACCCTCCATGCTTCTGCTGTGAACCGTGAATTCTCGTCGGAAATGTGCAAAGCGCAAGAGGTCGGAACCACTCGGAGAAATGTTCCACTATAAGAACGAAAGTGGCTTATGCGTCCAACAATTCGATCTTGTAAAATGTTTCGGGTGTGTCGCACAAAGTTGTCAATCTCGTGACTATCAGATAGATAATCAGAGGGGTAAATCTCGCCGATAAATCACGCTCCTTGTCGAGGTACAAAGGTGTGAGGTCATAGCCGCTGCCTCCGTGTACCTTCCCTGCACAGGCATCTTCCGTGTGCTGCGCGGTGTCCTGGTCCAACCCAGAAGGCAGACAGCCTGCTGGAACCTACGCGCTTAACCTGCTCCCAATTGTGTAATAATGGAAAGCACGAGCAAAAACAGTTCAAATGATCACACTCCAGGGATTCTTGGTAGGTTTTCTTCACCTGCATACTCTAGAAACCTCACAATCTTCCGAAGCGGCAAGCGCGCAGCATCTCCATCTCCATTCTCAAAGAGGGCAACAATCCACCTGCACATGATTGCGTGCGCTTTCCCGTGTCATCAGTCAGTGCGGGGTTTGTCCCCGAACTTGGCTTGCTACTGCGTGTCCCGACAGCAGCAGGGGCAGCCAAGCCAAACCAGTGCTCTTTGCCTGGAATTATCGTCCCAAGTCTCCACTGGCTAACTTGGTGGCACTTGAGTTTCACACATTACATCAGCCAAGATTCCCAAAATGGAACCAATGATTTGCTGTTTCCCTCGTTCCCCAGGCCAACCATACTTCCAACAACGTCACTCCGCCGGCTTCTCTCTGTCCCACACAGGTTGTTACGTTGCCCCTGCTAGGTTAGCAATCCGGCCAAGCGCCTTCATAACCACGGATAAGCTTCTTGAAAAGAATTAAACCAAGCCCAATAAGCACAGAATCCTTTTATTTCTTTGACTCGCTTCTTCCCATACCCTTGGTCTTGCTGTCACCCTCAACTTTGCACGCTGTCCAAGCAAGTACACACTATCGATCGAAGCTTGAATTGCTCAAGATCTAGGCCAAGAAATCAAGACATTAAGTGGAGCAGACAGCACGAAAGCGGACAAAACAGCCCACAATGGCCGTCCTACTCACTGGTGGCGCCGGCGCCAAAACCGCCCAGCGAATCGCCAGCCTCTGCGACGAGGTCAAGATCCCTTACCTCTTCGCATCCCGTAGTGCCCCCAGCAAGTCCAGCTCAGCTTCGGGTCCTCCCGCCGTCCGCTTTGACTGGGAGAAGGAGGAGACATGGGCCGCGCCGTTCGAGCATGTCTTCCCGGGCGGGGAGTCCATCCGCGCCGTCTACATGATCCTGCCCCGCGTTGCGGAGCCCGATAAACCTATCAATGCCTTCATCGACTTCGCCGTCACCAAGGGCGTGAAGCGGTTTGTGTTGATGGCCGGCACCACGGCCCAGAAGGGCGGCGAGGGCCCGGGCAAGGTATGGGAGCACATGGTGGAGAAAGGGGTCGAGTGGGCCGTGTGCCGGCCGACCTGGTTCATGGGTGAGGAACTACCCAAGTGATGTGAAAACAGAAAGAAAAAAAAGAGAAAAAAACAGAACCAAAAGGTCTAACACCTTCCCTTTCTCACAGAGAACCTCTCCGACGGCTTCCACCTCCAAACTGTCAAGAACGAGGGCAAGATCTACACGGCCATCGGAGATGAGCGGGTCCCCTTTGTCAGCGCAGTTGACATTGGTGCCGTTGCGTTTGTCGCTTTGACCAGCCCGGAGCCTCCCAACACTGACTATCGAATTGTCGGGCCTGAGAATCTGACACATGATGAGGTACCGCCGAATTTTTTGCTCTTTCCATCTCTCATCCCCTCTTTGTGATCTTCTCTTTCGCTTCTTTGCTTTTTCCTTTTCTCCCAGCTTCAGCTCCTACACGTGTTCCAGCCATGCTAGCCACCCCCTATTTTAGCGGACCGCTTTGAACCAGATGACGACTCGCACTAACGGGCACGCCAAATAATCACTCAGGTGGCTGAAAAGCTGTCCAAAAAGCTGGGCCGCGACATCCAACACGTCAAGATGACGCCCGATGAGCGGCTGGATCACATGAAGACCAAGCTGGGCCTCCCAGACCATGTAGCTGACTACATGGTCTGGCTGGAGAAGCAAGCGGCCGGAGGCGCTGAGAACCATTCCAACGACACTGTCGAAAAGGTCACAGGACAGAAGCCCGTGGACCTGGAATCGTTCATTGATCAGCACCATGAGCTATGGGCATGATATTTTGCATCGGCTTTCGCTAGTATGCGACATGTTTTTTTTGTGTATCTTGATATTGTAGTTAATTCTTGCGTCTTCATGACCCTTCTTAGTTGGAGACAGACATCGCGACGGGAAACGAACAATTTTGGAACCAAATCCTTTCTTTTTCTTTTGATCGTCCAATGTGAACTAGCTGCCCGTTACTCATAGTTATGCTCCTGCTGAATGCGACGTTACGAACCAAGCCAATCCAATCTCACTTATGCCAATTACTCCGTGGCTTCCACTTCCACTGCAGCGACCTCACAACTGTTAGTCGTGCTGGTTTTCAGCTTGTTCGCGCCATTGGTCCCATTCTGCAAGCCCGCATCAGCTGCCTCAGTAGCATCCAAGCCCGAATGTTTCTTGTCCTTGACGCCATTCCAGCCCCTGGACTCTAGCCGCGCAGTGTCCTCTGGTGGCAGAGGGATGGTGGCGAACCGCCGCAGAGCCTCGGCGTTGATCTCGGGCGTCAGCACCTTGCCATCGCCGATCATGTTCTCCAGGTGCTCAAAGTAGCGCACAAAGAAGCCCGGGGTGGCCGTGTTGATGAAGACGGCCTCCTCGTCAAACGGGTTGCTGAACTTGTGCGGCAGCCGGACGGGCACCGTGACCATCTCGCCCGCCAGCACGTCGACGCTGGGCCGACCAGGAACATGGAAGCGAACCTTGCCTTTCTGTTTGACTCCAAACAAAAAGGAGATGACGTCAGTGAGTGACCAAGGAATGAATACATGTGTGTCGAGGGTGGAGGGGAAGGGGAAACGACGAAGAGAACAATTTACTAACCGTCACATAAAATCCTTCGTCGTGCATTTCGTGGAAGTGGAAGACCGGCCCGTCACTTTGCGGAGGAAGGAGGCTCTCGATGACGCTGAGCCGGTACTGCGTGTTGGAGCCATCTTCGATGGGGCGCCACAGGTCTGGTCGTCCCCCGCCGTTGCGGGCACTCCTTCAGTGATGTGCTCTAGAGCCTCTACAGGGAGGGGGGACCACGCAGAAAATATCAGGCCGGAAAGCAACATACACTGGCCTAGTCGGCGCCAGGGGACATTCTCTGGCTTGAAGTGATTGATTTTCAGCGTTGATGCGTAGGCCTCGTGTTCGGCGTCCATGTTGAATAGGGGCGAGAGGGGGAGGGGGAGGACGACGGGTGCACACCCCAGGGCAACTCGTTGAGAGCTGGAATTGGTGCGATGCGATGGTTAGGTCTCTCAAGTTCGAGAATCTGAAAATCCTGTCTCTATTTCACTGCCTTTTGTAGGCTCCCATGATTACCTATATATTGGACATGAAAAATTCAGAAATGCACATCGGCAGATCCCGAACCCTTTCCCCCCCTAGCCAGCCAAGACGAGGACAAGATCGTCCCATGGCCCCACGGACAAGTCCTCCTCCCATGGGTCAGGAGGTCACCTTTGGTGGAACGTGCATCAACATGGCTTTGTGTGGGACGATCGTGGTGCGAGGTCTCAGATAGCCGGATGCACGACCAATTTCTTTTTCCCTCCGACTGGGGTGAAATGCCGGTCCGGGCAAGAGCGGCCCTTGGCCGCAGCCACGGCCGTCCGGAACCCGGACACCGAGCCGCCGGAGACCGCTGAGCGCTTTGAAGACGCAAAGACTAAAACTGTATTAGCTTGTATTGTTGTGCTGGCTCGACCACATGTGATGATGTGAATACAGTGGTCAACCCATCACACGTCTTCACATGCAGGGCCTCATGATAGTTGGGTAAAAGTTAACACAATACACATGCCAGAGAAACAGTGCCGATCTGTAGCCGCCGCCAACCTTGAATTTGGAAGCTTCTGAAACATTTCTTGGGGAGCTCGGATTCCGCTCGTCAGAAACGTGCTGTTTATTGTCAGTTTTGGACATTTCCTTGCATTGTTTTCTCGTTGACCATCATATCTAACTGGCTAACACGATGGCTCCCGCGAGCTCAGCGCCCAGAATGATGAAGCAATATGTGGCCACCAAAAAAGGTGGGCCTTTCCAGGTAATAGCGACTGGGACCTATCCCACGCCAGGACCGGACGAGGTGTGCATCCGCAACCGCGCTGTCGGATTGAACCCGCTGGATTGGAAAAACCTCGAATACGGCGAGATGGTCAAGACGTGGCCCGAGGTGTTTGGGATTGACGCGGCTGGTGTGGTGGAGGTCGTCGGCAAGAATGTCACAGCGTTCAAGCCGGGCGACGCCGTCCTGAGCCTCGCTGGCCACGGCGGACGGGCGGGTGCGTTCCAGGATGTGATTGCGGTGCCAGCACATTTCGTCTCGTTGAAGCCGGCAGCTTGGACTTTTGAAGATGCGTCGTCAGTTCCGTAAGTACTTGCCATCTATTTCCTTCCTTTTGCGACTGCGACTGCGATAGCTGTTGATAGCTACCTCCAGGATTTGTTACCTCACGGCCTCAGCAGCTGTGGTCAAGGGCTTGGGCGTCCCTCTACCTCATCTCAAAGAATCGCGCAAGGAGAAGGAAAATGGCGCAGAGGATCTCAGTGCCCCCATCACTGCCGTCAAGGAGAATGCTGCCGCTGAAAAGGTATCTCTCATCAAGTGTGTCCTGGTGGTGGGTGGCAGCTCTGGCGTCGGATCATCAGCGATCCAGCTGCTCCGGATGGCGCTGCCGGCTGCCACAATCCTGTCAACCAACTCACCGATGCAGAACGGGCGTGTCGCCAAGCTCGGCGCGACAGCATGCATTGACCGCAACCTGGAGGGCGCAAAGCTCGTTGCGGCAATCAAGGCGGCTTCTCCTGGTGGCAGCGGGGTCGACGCCATTCTCGACGCTGTGGCTGGCGCTGAGAAACACGGCGAACTTTTCGATGCGCTGAAGTCGGACGGGCCCAAGCTGTACAGCCAGGTGTTTACGGGGGCCAAGATTACGGTGCCCGAGGGCGTGGCTAGATCGACCGTCTTTGGGCGCATGACGTTCGAAACGCCAGGCGGCATGTTGTCGATGCGGCGACTTGTGGACTTGGTTGACCAGGGCAAGTTCAAGCTCCCGTTACAGGTCAAAGTGGTTGGGAAGGGCCTTGATTCAATTGGTCCTGGCCTGGAAAAGCTCAAGGCAGGAGTGAGCGGGACCAAGCTGGTTGTGTCTTTGTAGAGGTACAAGCAGGTACATATATATACCTGTGTGCATGTACCTATGTATTTGGGATTGCTTGCTCCTTCCCACATTGTTTGAACTTCCGCTTTCCCAACATGATTGTTCAAAGTCCACAGCGGGCAGTCACAAACGCTCACAAGGGGAAGCCGCGATTGTCTTAAGCAATCCATGACTCAAAGCTGGAACCTTGGAGGGCAATTTGCCCCGCATCATTCCTCCACTAATTATGAAGTTGACCATGGAATGAGTTTGGTACCTTGGCTTGTTCCTGATGTTGTATTGAATTAAATCTATTGTCTTTACCCAACTAAGGTACCTACGCAACCAGACTACTACTCCGACCAAACTACGCATCTGCTTGAGCTGCATCCTTCGTGTTCCGCAACTTTGTCTCAAGATGCTGGAGATGGATCAAATGGTCTTTCTCGGCCGTTGCCCACTCACGCTTCATCACCTCGCCCACCTGGGCACTACGAGGGACAATAGAGACCTTGAACGGCATGGGTGAAGAGTTGAAGGTGTTTGTGAAGGCGTTCGGGTCGACGACGCACTTCACCTTGACCCCGTCCTTCTCCTCGTATGCGTGCTCAAAGTTGTACGCCCACAGGATCCGTGCCGTGTTGATGAGAAGTGAGTTCATGGCAATGTGCCGTCCTGGAACATGTGCGTGGTTAGACAAGACAAAGTCCACAAGCTGACAGAAAGACCGAGACAATCATTGAGCAACTTACCAGAGCACACTCTTCGTCCGAAACCGAACGGGAACACTGGTACATCGGGGTTCTCGATCCATCGCTCCGGAATAAACTCCTCAGGCTCCTTGAATGTCCCAGGGTCCATGGCGATGGCCCAATAGTTGGGGAGGATCACGGTTCCCTTGGGGATGCTGTATCCCATGTACTCGTCATCCTCGCTTACGGCATGAGGAACACCCCCTGGTGTGACGGGACGCCAGCGGAGGAGCTCTTTCACAATTGCCTCTATGTAGGGCAATTCGGTCAAGTCGTCAAACGTTGGCATCCGGTCCGGTCCCACAACGCAGTCGAGCTCCTTCTGCGCCTTCTGTGCCACGTCCGGATACAGAACGGCGGCCATGACAAGGACAGCCAGAGATACGGCCGAAGAGTCGCTCCCGGCCTCGTACAGGTTGCCCAGGATGTAGCCGACCTCGGTGCGCGACATGTTCTTGCTCTCCTTCATGGACAGCATGCTCTTGGACCAATTCCAGCCGGGTTTACCTTCGCCCACTGCCAGGACCTTCTGCAGGAAAGCCGACTCGTCTTCGTGCATCTTGTCACCGATGCGCTTCCACGGCGCCAGCGCCTTGGGCAAGAAGTTGAGCCAAGGCATGATGTCCACCAGCCAGGTCTGCACAAAGACCCAGTTGAGCTGCTCCATGATGTGCTCGACAGCCTTAGCTTCCGGCTCAGTTCCCTTGGGGAGCCTAATGCCATACGCAAGGCTGTAGATGAGACTCGCCGAGTAGCGGAAGAAGTAAAAAGGGAAGCGCTCGCCGGCATCGGGTTCGGACAGCTCCAAGAGCAGTTGGCGGCTCTCGAGATCGTGGAGTGGGCGATAAGCCTGCGACACGCGCACATTGAGTACCGACGCATGCAGCTTGTGGTATGTCCGCCATCGGTCGCCGTATGGCAGAAACAAGGTACGGAATCCCTTGGAAATGCATTCCTGAACCATGGGCTGTCGAGGCCGTGAGCTGTAAATGGCGTTGCGCTTATCCAGCAAATCCCGCGCCACGTCGAGCGTGCCAACCATGATGAATGTCTGCGGGCCAAATTTCATGGTGAGGAGAGGCCCGTATGTCTTGAACATCTCGGTAAACCCTCGCCAAGAATGCGTCTGGGGGATTTGGTGCACATTGCCAATGAGTGGCATTGGCCGAGGGCCAGGCGGCATGCGGCGCTTGTGAACATACTGCTGGATGAGGGAGGCGAGCAGGACGACGACGACGGCAGCCCCGGCCCCGACGAAGGTTGGTTGGAGGACGTTCATTGTCAAGATCCGGACAAATGAAAAAAATGAAAAACGAGGACCCACGAGCCACGGGATGGATAGCTGGGGGCGGCCTGTTATGGCTTGCAGGGAAAGAAGATCTGGGCAGTGGATATAATTGCTATGTCGGCGCCACAATTCGGCTTCAAGATCGGGATCCGAAAGGTCCTATGGTCGAGCGAGCCGAAATTGCGGCGGAATCAACAGAGAGAATCGGAACGGCCTAGTGGGCGGAAATATCTTGTTGTTTCACTATGGCTGCCGGCGGTCAAGACTCGAGGGACTGTCCGTGCTTATTGTGCAACACGAGTCCGGGACCCGGCATCCGGGCGGCGTCCAATCTGGCGGCGCACCGAGACCGAGTCCAGCCACCATGCTCGAAAAAATTTAGCACAAACATTGCTTTTTGCAACCTGAAGTTTTGAGAAAGAGGCTGGTTTGCCACCACTGCTCAATGCTCAACCAACCGCAACCCTTTCCATTTCCAGCAGTCCAAAGACGGGGGTGCTTTTGATGCCTCACCGTCAAAGCTGTGGGAGAGAGTGAACAGTTTCGACTTCCATCTTTCATCCTAAACAACCGCTGCTCTTAACCACACTCCCCCGCTTTCGCCTTCGCCCTCAACCTCATTTCGACACCCTGCAATTGCAATGGCGCTCTTTCCGCGCTTCCAGTTGTTCGAGATTGAGGACATGCCATGGTGTCCATCATGGCTGCGCGAGTACTCGCATCGGGCCCTCCACCAGATGTGGAACACCATCGGGCCGGGTCGAACCAGCTCGACAGCGGCTCAGGCTTGCGACATCCTCGTGTCAAAACTTGCTGCCGAGCCTAGCGCCTACACCTTTGTCGATGCATGTGCTGGCGCCGGCGGGCCAACGCCCATGCTCGAGCGTTGCCTCAACTCGCGCCTGAGGCAGCTGGGCGCCAAAAAGCCGGTTCGCTTCCTGCTGGCCGACCTGTACCCAGACTGGGCCGCCTGGAAAAAGATCACGTCCGCGTCCGAGAACATCACCCACATCACCACGCCCGTTGACGCCACCACTGTGGAGCGCTATGTCAATGATGGCACCCTGGAGTGCCGCCTGTTTAACTTGTGCTTCCACCATTTCGACGATGCGCAGGCGGCAAAGATCCTCCGCTCCTCCGTCAACCACTCCGACACATTTGTGTAAGCAGCCTTCCCCTATTTGTCTCTGTTTGTGCGGTATTTTTTTTTTTTGCTTACATATTCACATAGAATCTTTGAGATGACGCAACGGAACCTGCCAGCACTATTGAACACGTCGATTGTGATTCTGTCGCCGCTCATTTCCACGCTGCTCTGGTTCTGGTGGTCGCCCCTGCACATTGTTTTTACCTACCTCATCCCCATTGTGCCGCTCTTCTTCGCTTGGGACGGCTATGTGTCGTGCATCCGCACCCGCTCAGGCCAAGAGATTCGGGATATCATCGCTCGTGAAGAGGCGAGCGGCGGTCTCGACACGAGCGAATGGACATTTCACTATGGCCAAACAAAGGTGCTCCCCCCATTTGGCAACTTGTACTGGTTTATCGGGGTCAAGAATCGGAGTGATTAAAGGGTTACGGCGGTTATGGTTTCTGTGCTTGTGAAGCATGGTCATGTGTTATTGGCCCCGGTTCATTGGTTGTACGCAAAGGGACTCATGCATAACATTCACGTTCAGAGAGGTCCATCCTAGCTATAGTTAGTGAAAGCTATGTATGCTTTTTGAAATCACTATCGTTATGTGTGACTGTGTCGTTGTTGGCAAGCTCTTGGCGTATCATGTTAATTCACGGCAACTTTTCCTCAGGGGCGACTCCTGCAGCACTGCAATACGAACTTCCCAAACTTGACATGACTCTGTTCTATATATTGCGTGCATCAGCCTGGCCTGTTTCCGGCGAACGTCAGCTTACTAGAGCTGATGTCAATAATTTTCAATCACAACAACGCTGCCAAGCCCGGCACCCAGACGGCCTCTGGGTCCAGTTAAAAAGGTGAGGCAGGATTCCCTCAAGATGCTATTTCTATTTCATCCTTGTCCGAACATATGTGTCTCATCCCTCCGCCTATAATAGCTTTGATCTTCTTAATGAGAGATGCAAACTCTGTAATACATCACTGCCGGAAAGCCAAACTTTGTTGTCTGCATGCCCAACCTTGTTTGTTCTGTTCACTTTGTTAGTCAGATAATTACCGAGTTTCGGGCCATATGTTTGCTCGTGAAGGTGACAACAACGTTTGACGTCTCACATCAGCATTATAAAGTAAAACATTCCGAACGAGCCGGCAAGGCAAATTAAGTACGCCGATAGAAATGTCCCCGAATCAGAACATTTAAGTCTAAGAAGTAGATTTCAGAGTCACTCCTTGTATATATCTCAAAGTCGTTTCGGTTTCTAAACTGTCTGCTACTCCCTTTGAAAACTATCTTACCTAGGTATAAGGCAACCGCTGCGTTACCAAGCACATTCTTTTCACACAATGAAGAGCTCCGAAATCTTCTCCGCCCTTGCAGGTACCTACTCGTTACTGAATACTACCTCGTAAGCCCAGCAACCCTACGTCCCGTCAAAGAAAGAAAGAAGAAAAGGAGTGTCCAAATTCTAATTCTCAGTAATCATCACATCCACCTAGATATCTCAATGGTGCCCCCTTCGACGGCATCCCACCCACCAACGGGATTCTCATGTACACTGCATCGGGCCACGTCTCGGCGACCCTGATCTCCGGCGACCTTGCGAAGCGACCGACCAATCTGACCTACCCCCCACTGAGCGCTGCCCAGGACGCGGAATGGGCACTCATTGGCAAATACTCGCTCGCCTATGCGGCACCGATGTCGCTCAACACGTCTGTCACGAACACCAAGACCAGCGGCGAGATCCTGCACGGCCCGCTGGCGATCGTGAGCATTCCGAACTTCGTGGGCACTACGTTCCCCCGGAGCTATCTGGTGACCAAGACCAAGGGGGAGGGCACGATCTTGAGACTGACCACTCGGAGCGGGACGGGAGTTGATGGGCTTCTAGCCCATCTCTACTGGAAGCGGTTAGATTGACGTCTCAATGCCGAGAAGTGCAGTGGGAGTGTTTGTATGTACATGATTGTTTTGGGGGGAAATCATTTGACTCTTAGTAAACAGCTTCTACTTCTACAGTACTATTGTGGGAGTACGCAGATAGGTATGTAACGTCAAAGAAAAAGGATTGTTGGCATCTCTTGTTAGTCTCCTGAGCTCCATCCACCCCTTTAATGTTTCCCAAGCAAATCCATTTTAAGAGACACAGATCTCCTTCAGTTGAAGCTACACTAGCACTTCTTTCTGTTCATTCATCTGCCGGAACATTGCCATCGGGTCAAAAAACACTTCCACTTTTTCCAGCTGCAGCTTTTCGTTGACGACGGCAACGGCGATGCCCTCAATGTCAATCGTTCCGCCGTGGGCCTTAATGGTGACTTTTCCCCCCTTACTACGGTCGCGAAAACTCAAAGTTAGTACTAATTAACTGAGGTCGTCAAGAAAAGGAAGAAAAGGGGGAAGACGTACTCGTTACTGCCAACATAATCCTCCTTCATCACACCCCAGTGGCGCCATCGGAACGCAACCTGCGGCGGGCCGCTGTACACCTCCAGCACCTCCCACGCAAACGCCGGCATCATGTGTTTAAACGTCTTGTGGCTGTCATCGAAGGTCGAGTGGCGCGGACAGTAAAACTCGTTGGGCTCGAGGATGGCGTTGTACGTGCCGACCTGCAACATGTGCTCGCCGGTCTGGTCGGGGCCGCCGTTGACCGAGAAGACGTACTTGGACTTGTCGATGGTGCGCCAGTCGGCCAGGTCGGTTTTGTGCGACGCCTCGACTTCCCAGTTCTTGACCAGCTTTTCGACCAGATCGGGCAGGCTGCCGGCCGTGTGGTTGCTCTTCTTGGCTGGGAAAGGGGAGTTGAGTTAGTAATTATTATTCAGTATCGACTAAAAGACGTACTCTCGTCCCACATCTTGCGGGTCTTGCTGTAGTCGGGTGCTTTGCCATATCGCCACTTGACGTCGGTGTCTTTGAGCACGGCGTCAGCGTCAAGGACATAGTCAGGCAATCCCGGAGTGGTGGACTCGGCGGCCGCCATGTTGGCAGTTGGCTAATGACCCGGTAAGTATAATCGTGAATTTATGGACGAAGTTGAAGCCGAATATTTGTACTCTGGTGGGGAGAAGAATCAGATGCATACCAAGGCACCGGATCCACGGAACTTATACATTATCTGCCATGTATGTGTAACCCACACCAACCATGCAGCAATGCATGTTGGTATTGCTCGCTCCTTCAGAGTCCAGACCGCTCTTGAGCACCGCTTAAGAGTCCCCAATCCATGGATTAATCACCGGTGCATGCCGCTGTTTTCAAAGTCGCAGATATTTCATCCCCACATCCCTCCCTGCATGACCCCTTTGAGAAGCGATCACATCATAGGGTCTGCCGACCACGATGCTAAAGCCATCGAAATAAGCTCCCTTCCTTCCCGGACCTGGGCTCCACTGCTCCATCCCTGGGCAATTATGTCAATACCCTGTAATAATTTATAACAGCCGACCAGAGCAGGATTCCTTGGCGAGCGTTGTGATCCCTTGCCCCCAGATCTCCCCGGGGACGGCGGGCGGCCGGCCCCAATGCCGCTCTCTTCTCTCGCTTGCATCCAACTGCATGACTGTTACACACCGCTAAAGTCCGGGCAACGTTTGGATGTATCCGGTTAAAATCAAATCAAGCAGGGTTCAACGATGAATTCGAATGTGACATGTCAGGCAACCGCAGAAAACAATCCAGTAAGAGCAAGGGACGAGATATCGACAACAGTTGGTTGATTTTGGGGGAAAATGTCTTCGTTATGTCTGAGGCAGTGCGCTGCAGATTATTTACTATAAAAAAGACTTACGCGTAAAGTGGTACGATAACACTACTGCCGCTCAGGGTAGTATCTGATTGGGGCCAGACTTATGTGAGATGCGGTTGACGAATGGCCTGACGTCTAGAGGTATTAAGAGGATGATTTGAGCGGTATGCCTCCATGTCATGTAACGTCCCGAGGTCTTATTGGGGGCCACACCCCAACTTTCCCCAACAGGGTCGAAGAAGGAGGAAAACTTGTAAGCTCTGACTGAGCTGGGTGACATAGAATCCTACCGACAGAAACGGGAGCCAAACTAACGCAACACTATGGAGAGCAGAGCATACTAGCTCTTGGCCATCGTAGAGCTTTCGTATAGCTATCGTGGAGTCTGGAGAGCGGATACCGGTTGGGCATGTGTTTGGGAAGACTCATACCGAGCCTTACGAGAGTGAATACGGAAAAGTACTACAACGATAGCCGCCATGGGGAGCGGCTCCCCGAACCTGACATCCCGGGGGTTCTTAACGCTACAAGGCACCGGACGAAACCTCGGAATACCGCAGAGGTAAATATTGTAGGTGTGTGTGTGTGTGTGGGTAGTGAAAATGCTAGTTTTCCTTGGGTCGAGGTGTTAGGAATTGCACGTGTGTGTGTGGTGTTGAAGAAGTCGTCATGGTCTGTTGTTGTTGCTTCTGGTGCTGCTACTCTTGTGATGTGACATTTGGACTGAAAGAGGTTGCTCAGTTGGTAGCACTACAGGAAACCTGTTCCCAAAACTTCCGAATACTAATTTAGATGTTCTAATTATTCTTGATGGATCAGCAATTTGGCCGTGGAATTGATTGGGGGGCCCATGTCTTTACATAGACATCTTAAAAATTATAAAACCTAGACTATTATACCCGGATGAGGTAATTTAGATAGAGCTTTTTTACAGGCTATTTAACGGTATTGTCAGATAGAAAGGTCCAAAAAGTTATGCCCTAGTCATGGATTTGAATCCATGACCTCCACTCAGACAGATGGAACCGCTGAGCTACCTCAAGGACGTAATGTGGATCCCACGGAAAGGTCTATAGGAAAGGGGGCCTCTGGCAAAGCTAGAGATGGAACACATATGAACACATAATATGCAATACAATCACACAATTGTAACCCCAAAGAATATCCACACGCAGTGCAGTGTTTTCTGACAACTCCTTGTCATACGGGCGATCTATATTACCCCACGGTATGTCCTGAGCAAGTTATTTTGTCGGCCCATACAGGAAAGCTCTGGCCTCATTGTTCGTTAGGTTGCACAGTCCTAAGAGCCTTTGCGAAACTGGCGTCTCAGGTGGAACTGGAGGAGGGTGGCGGCTGGGGTAAAACCCAGGATAAGAAAATAATTAATGTGATTAGGGGTTCCGGTTTGTCCGAGGTCCGGTCGAGTTGATAAAACCTCTTAAATACTTGTCGCTCTAGATTAGGTTCATGCATTCAAGGGAGATTTTCACAGGTACGAATACTAGAATGAAAGAGAAGAAAACAAACGCGGTTTGTTAGGCCCGATTTTCTTTTTTGAAGAACTTACTAATTAAGTCTAAATAGTATTCGAAAAAGATGCGAAGTTTCCTACATTTATACTCCGTGACCACTCTCCATTATCGCTCCATAAGTATTCAACAATAAGCCAGCGGTCTATGAGCCATTTCGGTTACTCTTTCGTTTGTTCTGAAACAATAATCCGCTGGCCCCATCTTAGTTGTGGAGAGCTGGTAAACCTCCAATCACGAGTAAGGAATTTCGTCTCGCCTGAGTCCTTGACTTGGTGATCTCGCCATGATTCTGTGCTAAGTCCGTTCTCAAGTTGCTCGGGAAGATCAACCAGAAGACACCGAAGGAGTAGATACTATGGCGTTTGCTTTTGTAAGCTTTCGGAGTGATATTCCTCTGGAATATAATGAGAAGTGATCATCCACCGAAAGGGCCGCGTTTGTAGTACAGCTGGGTTTGCTGGTGAGGGTGTACGTGGGGTTGTGAATGTAACAAACTGAGGATGATGCGACGGGATTTATTACGTCGACTCTGGTGGTTTATCGCTTTGGCTATGAGTTTGTTGTCATCTTCCTCAACAGGCTCCCGCTTAACAAAGGTTGGGCCATGTTGCTTGGGTGGTGTATCATAAGGGATATTGGAGACATGATAGCGGAAACTGTAAGTGTTGGTAAAGGTAATATTGGGAGGTATTATTAAAGCACTTACGGTGAGGCTTGGGTGCAGGGTATGCCAAGTGGTAATGTAGGTAAGTCGGTCGTTAGTGCCGGATGTTGATGCAGATGTTATTGCAGTGGTCTCATTTTAACAAGACAATGAAATTATTAGCTACTAACCTTATTTCCGAGCCAAAAGGTCGTGCATGACCCACACGCCCAAGTAGGCAATGCCGCAAACGGCAGCCACAAGTGTGGCCATACAGGAGGAAGCAAGTATGCCGGTAGCGTGGATAGTAGGGAGGATTGCGGGTGCGAACGTCTCGATGATGCAGGCCGAACCAATCTACTCGACGTCCTAGTCAGGATATTGGCTTATATAATGCTTCACTGGGAATGGGGCCCTCGCTATCCACCCCACTTTCGACCCGTCCTGCATCGACCAGGCCATGCTCAGACATGTCGCGCAGCAGTTTCACTACAGTTTGTAGTTCGTCAGTAAGTCGTCGCACCCTAGTACGACCATAGGCATCCTACTAAGTGACATCCCTACTAGTCGCCTCGACGTAATAGTTCTAGACTAGTGCCCAAAACTGGTCCCTCGCGAAAAGTTGACATTTTTATTGTCATTGCCCACCTGCCTAAACTATTTTTAATCGCTTCCTTGATCATGGCTTGAGTTGCGCTTGAATTTCCCTGAGTAAAGCGGCGAGGGGTGGTGTGCTTGACTGAGAGGTTGCGAGGGCAATGGAGACGTGATGCAACAGGTCTATGCATCACGCACGGATTGCCTTTAGCGATTCCTGTTGCTAGCGGGATTCCTGAGCTGCCGCTGCTTTAACCCGAGCTGCGCTGAGCTGCGCTGAACTTGCTGGTTCTTGACGTGGGTACCTCGTCTAAAGTTGCCCGGACCAAACTATGTATCTGGATTTGGGTCCATCTTCTCCGTTCTCGGGTCTCCAATATAGGGTTTTAGAACGTACCAGCATATGCTCCAAAATAGTACACTCTAACCTAGCTTCGAATTTGAGATAGTATATAATATCCTAGTTCAGATTTAGGATAGTATATAGTATACTAACCTTGGATTTGGGATAGTATATAATATAATGGCTTAGAATATACCAGCATATAATATAGTACCCCAAAATTATACTAGCACATAATATAATGTCCCGGAATATAGTAGTACGTACTCTACATATACTTCTAGTAATACATCGAGCCCCCCAGCGGTCCAGACTCACCCTCTGCTATTAGTGATCATTTCCTAATTGTCTTCATAATTAATTGGCCCTAACCGAGCCGCCGCCGCCCCGCTGCCTGGTCAGACCTTGGCCCCTGGCACCCTGCTACTAGAATATTATTACTCCGGTTACTCGGTAAAGGCTGACATATCCTTCATTGTATCTCAGTAGCCGTTGTAACAGAATCTAAGCACTGTATGTAGGAAGACACTGAACCTGTGGCTTCGGCAACTACAGAAAACTAAAAAATAATTTATAGAGTGGTTGGGCAATGTATTAGAGAGGTGACGCCGAAGCCTAATCACCGCCACCTTACCAGTTAAAGTAAGACAGCGCTGTTTGTGATCGCGAGGGGTGCGGGTCCTTACATGTACTTTGTACTTGGTTGCGCAACTTGGAAGCCCCATTTTTGAACTTTCTGGGTCGGCACAGTGATTTTGGTAGTCCCGCTTCAGGGGCGGGTCCATAACTAGAAGTGACTTCTAGGGGTATTAATAATGCATTGTCACATGCAGTGCGCATACACCGTAAACTGGTGTTTAAACCAATCAAGCTCACATGACAGCCGGAACTTGATGGCCGCGCCATTGATGGACAACTGAAACAGGAGAAGACGGACGCCTGGTGTGGCGAAGTGCATGAAAGCTGGACATCGTTGACGTTTGTTGCAACATCGTAGGGGTGTCCCGTAGAATCTAAGGCATGTTTGTTTTGTAGAGTACCGCGGGATAAACAGAATCCTGCGGCAGCCTTGTGGGCTTTCCAGCTTGTCCCGCTCAGCATATGTACCGGTACAAGATGGGCGAAAAATGGCCCCAATGTCGAGGGCTAACTGCATTGTACATTTCGAACATCTTTTACGCAGTTTTCTAATCTTCTCAATCTCCCCGCTCTCCCCGCTCGCTCCAAACACCTCGATGAAGTTATTCCGCACGTCGAAACAGTTCTTAGGGCATCATGACGAGGTTCCACTTCCGTGACGGTGTCAAAAGATTAGGCCGAAAAATATTCCACCATCTCCAACCTCCAGATGAACGCCAATCGGCGGCTCCCAGTCAGACTGCCGTTCAAAGGCACGCGGCGGGGAGCTCGAGCGGGGAGCCAAGTTCCATCACGGGACGTTCTGCACACGGAATCTCGCTGGAAAACTGTGACGGCTCAGACAGACTTTAATCAGAATTCGCACGCCACGTCAGGGGAGGACGATCGCGACGATCAGTTCGGGTTATTTTTGCTCAAAAGTGCACCTCCTATCGCTGAACCTGGAAATTCGACGCGGCTTTATCCAGTGGACATTGTCGCCGTTCACGGGATCACCGGAGATGCCTATGACACGTGGAAAGCACCAAACGGGGTACTGTGGCTGCAGGACCTGCTCTCTGAAGACCTCCCAGGGACTCGTATCTTTTCTTATGGATATGACGCCCAGGTCTTCCTTACGAAGAGGACTGGTAATATTGAAACCTACGCCAGAACACTACTTGAGAGTTTGAAACAGCAAAGACAAGAAGAGGTGAGCAGCCGGGATGATTACAATAATGTGCCTAACTACCAATGCCATAGCTGAACCGCGCGTGTAGCACAACTGCCGTCCTGTTATCTTTGTGTGTCACAGCATGGGCGGTCTTGTGGCTAAGCAGGTGGGAGCTGAAGTCCTAACTCCCCAGAAACTCGGCATCTAACAGAAGCAGGCGATCGTGACAGCAATACTCAAAGATGCCAACTACGGTGACATCAGAAAGTACTGCATCGGTATCATCTTCCTAGGGACTCCACACCAAGGATCAACCCAGACGACGTTTCCCACCCTGCTTGCTAATATTGCCAACCTCGGAACACCTGTGCTCTCTCGCCTCATTGGAAAAGCACGAACAGATCTTATTGGGAACCTGAAAAAAGATGCCCCCGGCCTCCACGACCTCTCTTCGCAGTTTGCGGACCAACCCTTCAACATCAAGATCGCTTCTTTTGTTGAACAGAACATCACACCTCCCGCAAGCTCCCGGGTAAGTTTCCAGGAGCGCCGCCCTGACATCCATTCTTACACTACCTGGGACTAATAGCTGACGCGGACAGATCGTGGATGGTGTCACGGGGATTATTGGTTGTCCGGGCGAGAGGATCGTCGATATGCAAGGATGTGACTATAGAAGCATTTGTCGATTTGGCAAGAGGAGCAATAATTACAAGTTGGTAATAGGCGTGATGAAGGAATGGGCAGCTGCGGCGACTCCGAGACCAATGACAGCAACCCAAGGTATTTAGAACCACACCAGATCAAGTCCACCTAATTATCCAAGCCTCTGACCTAATTAATAGCAATCGCAGAACTACGTGATGTGAGAGGAGCCTGTGATGTTGGTGAGAACAACCACGCAATTCCTTCATACTCTTTCGCATGTCCGGCTTACACACGTGCAGAGTGTCTTAGGACCCTGTACTTTCCTGGTATGTTCTGGAGGAAGATCGACCTGCTCGACCGAGCAACCGCACACACCTGCTTCTGGATATTCAAACATCCGCAGTACCAAAGGTGGATGAGTCAACCGAGAGGCCCTCTATGGATCAAAGGAAAACATGGAGCTGGGGAGTTAACCCTCATGGAGACATTGGTAGAGCACTACGAGCCAAAGGTTGAGATATCTGAAGTGGTGCTACTATACTTCTTCTTCAATGCATTCGGCCCTTATGAATTACAGAAGTCCGCCGCCGGACTATATCGAGCCTTGCTATATCAACTCATGGAGCAAGTTTCCTTGAGTGCTCAGAAGTTTACAGCTCTTTGCAAAAGCAAAATCTGGACGTGCAGCAAGGGCGACCCTTGCCAAGTTTGGGACGACAACGAGAAGAACCTGATCCGACAGCATCTCAATAAGGGCTTGGAGAATTTGATACCCCTCGGTGTGCCCGTCATCATGTTGGTTGATGCCATCGATGAGACGGTTATCGGTACGGCGGATTCGATCGTCAAATACCTCTATCAGCTGGACGAGAAACTACGCTCTCTTGGTCTGGATTTCCGACTTTGCATCTCTTGTCACCACTTTCCCATCATTCCGGTTAAAGACGAACATACAGTAGTCGTTGAGAAGGAGAATAGGGACGACATCGCAGCCTATGTCAAGAATGAGTTTTCCTGTGGGCAAATCCTCCTCCGTCATTCATACGAGCATCTCGGCGTCCTGGATGAGTTAATGAAGGAGATCGTAAAGCGATCCTGGGGGATTTTTCTCTGGGTATCTTTGACCATTCCGGCTGTGCTTGACCGTCTAAACAAGGCACCCAAGACACTCGATCTGGTGTACGCAAGCCCAGACGAAGTTCGCACGAGGCTGGGAGAGATATATATACCGATATACTCCGGCTCGTCATTCACGAAGATGACAGATTCGACGCATACGCACTAATTATTCAAGTGGGCCATTCGAGCTCGCGAGCCTCTGTACATACAAAACCTCATATCCGAGGTCGAATTTTCAGACGCATATTCGATACCCTCAACCGTGTCAGACGAGGAGCTCGAGGGAGAAATACCAAATATTGAAATCGGGATCGGGAACTTCTCTGGAGGTCTGATGGAAGTCGTGAAGGAGGAGCATGGCAACCTGAGATACGCAATGTTCATCCATCCCTCCCTCAGTCAAAAACTTCCTGCTGGAGCACGGCTTCAGTCTTTTCTGCGGGCTAGCGCAGATCTCGCCAAACATTTCACCACACAATTCCACCGAAAGTCTGTCTGACAAATCTACCAATGACTCTGACGGCCCCAAAAACGGCCCCAACAACGGCCATTCAACCGAGGCCAAAGCACCAGACAAGGACCACAGCACGTCCTCCGGTCACCCAAGCTCCACAGGTGAAACCCAGCTAGTCCAGCTCAAGGCTATCTTAGATAATATTGTCTTTAGCCCGGAATCAACGTTTAAGATCACTTGGAGTAACTTGCTAACCCTCCAGTCTTCTACGAGCGAGTATGGATACCTATTTATCCGGCTGTCAATACCATGACCTTCAGCGCTAACCGTCAAGCAACTCTAGGCAGAGAGCAGCTAGCCACTGGTTCGAGCGGTTTGACAGATCGTGCTTGGCGATGTGTTCCAATGTTAGGCGTGATCCGACCAATAAAAGGGTCAGGATCGCAATATTGGACACTGGGGTTGAACTTTCCAGCCCACTGCTCTCGCCTCATGGAGAACAGATCAAGGGAATAAGGACCCTCCAAGACGACGACACTTCTGTGAGCCGGCAGGAGCTCTCCCACGGCACGGCCATGGTCAGCCTCCTGCTTCAAATGGCACCATTTGCCGACATATTTGTTGCGCACGTTGCGGCATCAGAATCCCATTCGGACGTTGCCAAGGTAAGACGCTTCCGCTTGAGGTCCAAAACCTGCAACTTGAAACTCACCTATACACACCCACCCACACACAGGCTATTCTCTGGGCATGTGAGCACGAGGTCGACATCGTCACCATGTCGTTCGAAATGCCATCCTGGGGCTCCGAGGTGGCCGAGGCCATCGACTTTGCGGGATACAAGGGCGTGCTCTTCTTCATGGCGGCTAGCGGAGGCGGTAGCCGAAACGGCACCGGGGGCGCCCGATTTGATGGACCCATCGTGTGCCAAGCTTCCGACGGGTTTGGCAACCCCTCTGCGTTCAACCCCTCGAGGCGAGATGGTGATGAAAATTTCATGTTTCTGGGGCAAGGCGTCACCTTAAACATGGCTCCAGAAGGAGGGCACTATGGCAATGTCGGGTCCACTATCTTCAATGGGACATCTGTCGCGAGCCCCATCGCCGCTGGGATTGCCGCCCTGTTGCTAGATTATGTTCGGCAAAACAGCCGCCAGCTGCCTCAGGACATCCAGGGCCTTCTGCAAAGGCCAAGAGGCATGCGCGCCATGATGAGGTATATAAGCATGATGAGGTATATAAGCTCTAGCAGGGACCAAGGCCACTATGTGGTACCTTGGAAGCTTCTGGACAAGTCCCTCACTAACGCAAGCATAATGCTGCATGTTCAGCACGTACTCTGGGATGAGTATGGCGTTACGGACCTTTCTCCATGGCCGGCTCGCATCAGAAAAACGGGCAGCGTCACTGAGCTGGAAGACGGCATAGGACATAGCATGATGGACGACATGGAGCATGGTCGCAAGGAGAAAGGCAAGGGAAAAGGAATAGCGGTATAGAGGATAATATCACGGAGGGCAGCACTGGCGACAGGCGTGATAGTGGTAGATCCCATGCATTGAAGAAACCAGGAGGCCTTAAAGATAGCGCTAAAGTCTGATAGTACGGCTATTACAAATATAGAATAGCTTTCTTTCTTCTACATAAACTAGACTACTACCATTCAGCACCCCCCACTCGTAATTACAGCCAAATCCACACAAAGTCGCTAACTTCAACCATGGACAGCGGAACGAATATAATAGCCGCAGCAATAATAAATATACGAATATGTAGCGAATTGACAGTTTAATCGATATAATACGCTGGTAAACGGCTTGCACGCCTAGAATATTCACATTACGATGATTGCATGAAGATCAGCACTAAATGGAAATAGGGGTGAGAAAAGAGAGTTTCAAGACAGATAAGATGAGTGTGTGTACAGGAAAGAAAGAGAATTGTGCCCGTCAGTGATACTCCCTCGACTATTCCCGAATAATACCAAGATTCGCCGCCTTCCCAACAACCCATACAGAGAGAGCGTGTATGGCCCACGGGCGGGCACCTCGTTGGAGCCTGCTAGAGCTAGTAATTAGAGCGTCGTCTGCAAATGTCGGGTTGAGCATAGCTGTTGGAAGGGGTTCGGTATCTGATCGATCAGAACTATGTTAGTGGAATACAGTATACCTCACTTTGACTATGTGGACCTACAGTTCCATGGATGAACTCGATGATTTTCTCAAGGCCTTGCAAGTCACCCTCCACAGCCCCCGCCCTGTCCTCATCAATCCATCCTCTAACCCAGCCGCCTCCAAACTCTGTCACCCACGCATCGCCGTGAACATCGATGAGAATATTGGCAGGATGCGCGAGTCCCCAGATGATGTCGGCCTTGTGCAAAGCTTCCAGCGTGTGTTGAATCTGCTCGACCCATCGCCCCTTGTCAGCCTGTGGAGTGTCGGGTCCCAAAGCCAACGCAAGGTGTCTGGCCGGCCCGAGTGGGTGAAGAAGCTGGCCCAGCAGCTGACCCCTCTCATCCCGCACAACGCCGTACAGGCGAGACGTGCGAAAATCAGCCCCGAGATTAGCCTTTGCAATCTTTTCGAGCACGGAGATCTCCTTCTTGACATTCTGGTCGTCTACCATGTCGGAGGCGCTGATCTTGACGGTGAGATCTTGGCCGTCTACGCGCACTCGTTTGGGGATCTGTGTCAAGATCAACTCGCCCGCCGCATCGTCACAGATGACCTCCACATCTTTAGCATAAAAGGATGGGAAGGAAGTCGTCCAAGGTTCCTCTTCCTTCTCCTCAGAGCCATCGGGCCGTTTGTCATCAAAGTCGCAGTGCGCAAGCGGGCCCGGGAACAATTTGTCGTCAACTGCCACCAAATCGCATTCGTAAGACTCCAAGCCGTAGAATAGGTCCAGAGTGAGAGGCTTCTTTGTGATGCCCGCGACTGGTGGAGGTGCGAAGGTCTCGAATAAGGCAAGACATGGCTTGATAGCCCAGTCAAAGGGGTCGTCCAAGGGTAAGCGTTCATATTCGCCCTCACCAACGTCCTTGCCTTCGTTGGTGAGAAAGGTATGATATTTCTCAAACTCTTTGGTCCGGAGCGGTGAGTTGCTGAAGTTGTCCGAGGGGTTCACATTGATGCTGAAAAGCTTGCCATGGAGTCGGAAATCAAGGCTGAACCACTGACTGTCGTCGGATTCATTGCTCGTCGTCCAGCAACCGCATCGGTACTTGCAGTAGTCGGGGTTGGCCATGGCTGACGAGTGGGCGAGTAAGTTGGCCAGTTTGCTTTTGTGTTCGGGGAAGGTTATTATGTGCACAGAAGAGAAATACCAAAGCAGATGGAAGAGAAAAAGAGGACTATTGGGCCCCCGCAATTTAACTAGCACCAACCATCACATACATGGGCCTGTTGGTGCCTTATTACCAAACTGTTGGGTGCGTAACCAGTAGTTCCAGGCAGCCCCGGATTAGGTACCCACGGTTTAAATTGTTATATATGCATGTAAAAATTGAAGTGTTTGGGAGGTCTTGAACGATTTCATCATCTTGAAGTGAGCCGTTTGTATTCCTACCCAGTGCTAAAGGGTACAAATGATACAGTGTTTGCCTGCCCGTAAGACAATAGGGAGGTTTGTGTTCCCAAAAAGGCACGACGAAATGCCCCAAACGCCGCCCATATCAGGGCTCTTCAAATCACCTAACAGCGAGCGCTTGGGGAGAGGTCTTCAACGCCCTATCATCTTGCGGGTGAGTTGATTCTTATTTATGGCTTGTATTTTGTCTGGGTCTCTTTGCTGTGATGATGGATTTACTATGTCTTTGAAGGGAGGGGGGAGTCTTGTCGGGCTATTCAGCCCGGCAGAGGTATTAGCGACATTGTACGAAAATTGAAACGCTTAACAGCCAGGCCCAGTAGCGTAATAACCCGTAAGCAACTAATTACTGGTCAAATTGATGGCGAATTACCGTATCTATTACCTGGGTACCTTGGCCAGATTGAATAAATGGGATGCGAAATCCCGAAAGAAATTGCCAATAATTGTAGCGCCGCTTTACCTTTCAAAGCCCGCACGAGATTCGGTGTAATTAGTTTGAGCCTTGTCTTTAGAAACGAGATATCTCATAGTCTTGTTTCGTTAGGCAACTTTGAAGGTGTTCAGTTAGGAAATATTTGGATCCAGACGAGAGTAATTATTGTAAACTTTGGATTTGCTTCTCACTTAATTTTATCTCCACTCCCCCCTCCGCTCTCTCTTGTATAAGTCTGCCTTTCAGACGGCCTCTCTGTCCTTGCTGGCTTCTGGTCTGCCTTTTGGGCTGTGCTGCATGACATCACCTTTTGGCCAGACATGGTACTCAGCCACATCAGGCGCCCAATCATGGATTGCACAACCCCCGGAACAACCCTTCGTCTGAGAACATAAGAAGATAGCCCCTACTGTGATGGTTGAAAAATGGCTCTTTGTCCCGATCCCCACCCACCGGGCTTGCGCTCGAGCATCCCCATAGCTTCCAACCTGCGCAAAATCATAACACACACACACACACAGCTTCATGGATCCTCTGTCAGTCCTTAGTCTCACGGGCACAATTGCCCAGCTTCTCGAGTTTAGTTGCAGCTTGATCTCCACCTCTGTTGAGCTTTATGGCTCCACCACTGGCAGCCTGAGCCAGAACGCCGACCTTGAAGTCGTTACGACCCATCTCCAACGATTGGTCGATGATCTCAAGGCAAAGGCACCTCCTCCCGCAGGTGATTTGACACCAATTTACGACTCCTGTAGTACTGTTTCATCACGACTTTTGGGCGAATTGCAAAGTCTCAAGTCCAAGAATACAAAATGCCGCACCTGGAAAAGCATCCGACAAGCGATTCGAAATACTCTAAAGCAAGGCGAGCTGCAACGCCTTCAGACGCAGCTAGCAGTACTCAAGAGCCAGTTGACGCTCGGACTCGTGGCAGGTTTATGGTGAGTGGCTTTTTTCATGGCAGTGAAGCTGCCCTGCCGTCTTTTTGACTCATGTGCAGAACCGTCATCTGACACTTGACACTGCTGTAGCCAGGACGTGTCCGGGCTCCGCTCAGAGGCCACGGCCGGCTTTGATAGGCTTGAGTCCGTAACGAGCCAGTTGTCCACGTCACTTTCCGATCATGGGGTCAGAATTGAACGCGCACAAGAGTTCCACCAGTCAATTTTGCAGAGCCTGCTCCGTGACAGCACGGATCATCTCTCAGAGGAGCGTCATAAAACCCGACAGATGATCCAAGCGTGCCTTGGTCGGGTCAGCGACGGCATACTCCAGGCCATGAGGGACAACGCTGATGCCATCACTACCAAATTTGGTGATGTGGCTCGCCAGTCGACGATCGACTCGGCTTGGGCCCTACAAACTGAGCCGTTGCAGATTCCAGGTGCAGTTCCACGCACGGTTTTTAGTTTGGCGGAAATTGGAGCTGATTCTCCGCCGCCGCCGCCAGCAGACTCCCTCTCCGGGACATCTGCTGCTAGCTCACTATCCCGAAGGTCCCTGCTCCGCCACCGAAAACGGTTCCTTAAAAGTAGTAGCAGCCAGTCCTTTTGGTTTGGGAGAACAATCGTTTCTGTTCAAGAAGTCTACTCGGGGGGCGGCGATCTCACTCATGTTGTCACAGACTGGTTGATCATCCCATCTCAATGGTTGTTCAAGGTCAGGTCTGCCGTGAAGATACAGCACTTCCGATCTGTCGCTGCGCGAGAGTCACCCAAGGTCACGTTGCGTCCGATTCAGATGTTACCTAACGACGCCCCGATCATCCAAGCTATCGAGGCACATGACACACATCTGGCCGAGCGGATTCTCCGCCAGCATGAGATCCACCCGCTGGCAATGACAACAAGGAGGCAAAATCTGCTAGCATTGGTTGCCCGGCAGATGTGGAGAGTGGTTGATAACACATTGAAGGACAGGGCGAGTCTAGAAGACTCCGTATTAGTCGAAAACGAGGACGTGACGAGAAAGTTCGGGCGCCTCCAGGCTCTCTACTCCTACATCATTTCGCTAGGAGTTGATCCTTCGCATCACGGCTTTGACAGTTTGTGCGTTTGGTTTTTCCCTGGGCATGGATCGTGTGCCATTCCTTCAGTTCTCGTGAACTAATTAACTGACCACCCGTGATGATTAACCTACCAGTTCCGCCATTGAGCATCTGTTGTTCTTGATGCTGATGATGTTAGACTGCATTTTCCCATCTATCGCCTACGAACTTATCCGTTCTTCTTTAGCGGCGGCAGACAGCAACCAACTTCACGTCCAAGACGGGAGTCTCAGATCCTAGGATTCGACCCGACTATGCTTCGTTCATCGAGACGTTGTTCTTAGATGGCGACCGGGAATGGGCTGTTTGCGAGGATGCTAGAATCAGCAAAGCAAACTCCGAAGTCTTAAGATCCATATTCCCCTTTTCCCATCATTATTATCGATACACTCGAGTTCGAGGGGTGGGCTCCGACCACGCACATGAGACTCGACGGGTTGCGCAGTTTCTTCCCCCGACGGCTTCGAATAGTCAAATTTTTGATGAGAATTATTATCGATCACATCGGCGATATACCGAATACCGATGAGGGGGAATACTGGTTGGGTTTCACCGGGGAAAATATAATAGCAGCCATAAAGATGTCGCTACTCTTTGCAAGCCCCATGAAAGGGTTGCATGCATCCGGGGAAAGTATTGCCTTTATTCGAAGGTCTGTCCTAGAAGAGGTAGCCAGCATGGTGTCTTTTGTGGATGGCTGTCTGGTTGAGATATTCGAGGAAGAAATGTTAGATTGGTGCCACGAGTGGGAAGTTTTGGACATATGGGTGGAGGCAATTCGACAGCGTGGACTCGTATTTCCCAAGGCAACACGACAGGCGTGGGGCAGGGCAAGCGCGGATTTTGACATCAGTGATATTCGCACGAACCGAGTTGATTAGACAACCACTCAACTAAACTTGAGAGGGCGAAAGGAATATAGTATATTAAAAGGTTCCCAGAAGATTTGCTGAAATCTCTCCATGTTCACCGGCACACTCACCACTTCCAAACCACTCTAACAAACCAGCCCATTTGCATACTTACCTTACCTAGCTGACTATTGACCTTCGTCCACAATACATATCTCCTCCCTCTTCACCGTCTCCCTCCTCCCGCTTGCCGCCTACGCCACGGTAAACGGGCACTGCAGTGGAGCAGCCACAGGCCTCTATAAGAGCAAAGGGATCTGCATCTCGACCTCGACGTGCAACAGTTATGGAGGCAAATACATCAATGACGGCTGTCCGTTCGATAGCAACGACATAAAGTGCTGCCTCATTGACGAGGGCGCTGACGGCGGCGCCCGCGGGTGCGCGCCGAATCAGGTTGGCTACTCTTACTGCACGTGGACGTCGGGGGGGGGGAAGGGAATGTCCTGGCGGTACCTGGTTGAATGGTACGTACATACCTAAGGATTAGTTCCCGAGCAAAGATTTGGTGGCATCGTATCTAACGTATCGTTTTTGATAGACCGTTGCCCCAGAGGCAGCAACTGCATATGCTGCAAATACAATGTTTAAGAAGTTCTAGTCAAAGGAGATGATTGGCAAGTGCAGATGATGCACGGTAGCACACGTAGGGGGTTCTTTTTCAGTGGGAGGATGAAATACGATAAGGAAATCTTGAGAGGAGAAATCAATGTACACGCTATAACCATGAAAGAAAGAAAACAGGCTGCGGACGAGAGTAAAAAAGGAAACGAAACGAAACGCAAAGGGATGTTACTATTATGAGTATCTTAACATTATTGTTCAAAAGTCAAACTCCCTCTCCTCATTGCCTCTAGTCCCCCCTAACCCCAACATAGCTGTGACACATTTTCAAGAATCTTTCACGGTACTCATCTGGCGTGGTCGTGATGCTCATGGGCCCCTTCTTGCTGATAAGCAAGTTGTACGCCTTGATCAGCGCCGTCATAACCCTTGGCTGTATCTTGTGTTTGGCCCAGAAAAAGTCCAAAATGGCGGCGCGGAAGATGTGCTTTCCATCTGGCGACGCGACGCCGGTCCTCCAGGATGGGGGACCAGGGGGGGCCGAGGGCGGATCGGTTGGGACCATGCCCGCAGCCGCAGCAGATGTGTTGGGACTGGTAGATTCTTGCCTAGGCGCCTTCATGCGCACAAGGAACAGGGAGTAGTCGACGGCATTGTGTTCGGCGAGCAGTTTTGTGTCGGCCTCTCGACTCGAAAAGAACACGTCCGCTTGCGCACGGCTGAGAACAATCTTGTCGTAGAGCTCATCGGCCAGCTGGCTCTTGGTGGCCTCGCTGGTGAGCGCGCCATCGGCAATGTCCCGCTCTGGGTAAAAGTATGATATCGGCTTCAAATCCCAGTCCTCCCAGTCTGCATCGCCCCGCTTCGTCGCCTCCTCCCTGCCGTACATGATGTTCTCCATGACAACGTGATGCGATGGTGCGAAGCCGAAGATAAGTCCGATCGAGGATCCCGATGCACCGAGAAAGTCGCATATGCGCACAAGCATGGATCGGGGGTGCGTGGCCATGTACTCGACGTAGGGGGTCAGGAGGTCCTCGCGGAAGAAGGAGTGTTCGGAATGTCGAGGGACCGACTTGACAAGGTACTTTTGATCTGAAGTAGAATAAAAGGTCTACAGCACATGAGCTAAGCTCTCTCTAAAGGTTATTATGTAGTTTGCGACGGTCACGTACCGAGCCGGAGAATCCCATGTCCCCGGTCGATTTCAAGGCATCCCCTTTCTTCGCGCCTTCGCCTGGCTGGAAGGAGTCAGTGTAGGCATCATCGTCGACTTCCCAGCGGTCGCGACGCAGGTTGGCAAAGTCGGCGGGGCGGATCTTTTGCAAGGAAAGTTCGTACAAGGAGAAAAAAGTAGCGAAGAGGGCCAGAATAAAGGCAAGAGGGTTGCGAGACCGCTTCTGAAAGCCATTCCCGTTGATGATGGCCCGGACGATGGACCGCGCGATGTAGTCTTGTCGGCCCATTCTGAACCGAGCGACGGGCGAAGGTCAGATTTAGGTGTCAGGATCGGCAGGAACAAATGGACAAAAAAGTTGTCGTCCCAGGAACAAATGGTGTGTGACCAAGACGGGAATGGTGGGGTTCTTTCAGGCACCACAAAGTCAAGCAAGATGCGATGACGTCAATGATGCATCTTCGGTAACCGGTTGGTGGCTGGCGGTTTCTTGTTGGACAACTGGCAACTTGGCGCGCCTGACAAGGAATTGATAAGGGACCTAATTTTGGATGCCATTTTGGACCCTGACAGACAATCCCCCCTTTCGCAACCCGCGATGATCGCAAGCCATTTTATCGACAGGTAGACGATAACTTCTGGGGACGACACTCCACATTTCCTAGTGTGTGGTTTGTCTTCCGAACACTATCTCCAATTCACTGTCCATCTGTTTGTATTTGTCTTATGATTAGGATTTTAGATCTTAGATCCCAATCCTCGAGGTTTGCTACAGATTAATCTACAGCGTCAGAAGACTTTTTCTTTTGTTCTTTTCTTACTTTCTTTTTCTCTCTTTTCCTCTCTTTTCCTCTCTTTTCGTCTCTTTTCGTCTCTTTTCGTCTCTTTTTGTCTTTTTTCTTAACTTTTTTAGCCCGCGCGGTCACGCCTGAAACCATACCTAACTCTGATTTCCCTGTCAGTCACCTTTAGCAATCCCTCCATCAACCGCAATTGGCGACCGTCTGACATTGTTTTGAACTCAGTCAGTCTAACTGGTCTTGCCCGAGTCACCTCTCAAGTCAGTTTCGACAACTATTGGAAGGAATCTTGTCTGGTTTGCTGGTTGTCGCAATTCAGCTCAGCCACGTGGCTTGTGCTGACACAATGCATGCACCAGGTGATTTGATGGTGGTTGGTCCATCGTGGGGCGGCAGCCTCGACGTCGAAAGCCTTGTCCTTTTCCCCCCTCATTCAACGTCGTCGGGCTGCTGACTTCTCAGGCGAGAAGGCTGCCTCGTTTTCCCCTTCAGCTACTTCCCTAACTGCCTAGAACTACCTACCTACCTAGGCAGGTATTCAGGTGGAATCAAGGCCTTTGAATTGGAGCAACAAGCGAGTAATTACGAACGGACACAAAACAACAACAATGCATCCTTCTCAGGTCACGGCGGCGCTGCTTCTGGCCACGCTGGCCGGCAGTCGTCTGGTTTCCGGCAGCACCACCCAGAGCGGGGGCGGCGGCGATGATGCAAAACATCCTCCTGCCCAGGGGGGCGGCACATGGACAGATACTGCGCCGATTTCCGTAGCCCCGCGGCAAGAGCACAGCACGGTGGCCGTGAACGGGTCGAGTCTCGCCATTATCGGCGGCATTGTGCCCCCTTCTGCCATGACCGACCTGGTGCAGATGTACGATATTCAGAGTAACGTGTGGCGCACATTGCCGCCGATTCCTCTTCCGCTGAACCATGCAAACACCGCAGCGGTCAATGGGAAGATTTACGTCCTCGGCGGGCTGGCCGACAGGCCCGACGGGGCTTGGGGTGCGGTGCCTAACTGCTGGGTCTATGATATTGGGTTGGGTACCAGTGGTACTTGGTACGTGACTCCTACCTTGTTTGTCCCTTTTGAGATTCCCCCCCCCCAATGCTGACGTTGAGCAGGAGGACGGTGGAATCTCTGCCAGATGGCGAGGTGCGCGGAAGTGCAGCTATTGGAGTCCACAACCACATCATCTATCTTGCAGGGGGCATGACCGTGTTAGTCCCGGCACGAGGGGGCGAGCAAGGTACTGTGGACACCGTCTCGGCCTTTGACACCTTGTCTGAGCGGTGGCTCACACTACCAGCTGCCGCGAAGCACATGCCTGCGCCCAGAGACCACGTGGGCGGGGCCGTCGTGGGCGATTCCTTTTATGTACTAGGTGGGAGGGATCACGGCCAGAACAACGTTCGCGATACTGTCTTTGCGCTGGATCTCCGAACCATGGGCAAGACGGGTTGGACTACCAAGACGGGCAGGATGCCCACGCCTCGAGGCGGGGTGGCAGCCGCGGCAGTGGGCAAGAAAGTGTACACCTTTGGAGGAGAAGGGAACCCGGCGCCAGGGTCTAACGGCGTGTTCAACGAGACCGAGGCTTACGACACGAGGACGGATACGTGGGAGAGGTTGGTCCCGATGGAACTGCCGAGACACGGGACTTCGGCGGCGGCTATTGGTGACCGCATCTTTATTCCGGGCGGCGGGATTGCGCAGGGGGGTGCTCCAGTGAACCACTCGGACGTGTTTTGGCCGGAACGGAGATTCCACACTGAGTCGAGAGACTCCCGAGTGTGAACTGAGAGTCGGCTTTGTCAGCTCAACAGCCAAGGCCCAAGATACCTACCTAGCATCCCCTCTCGGTCTTGCCGTCCAGGTGTGGGTAGGCCGCCCAATATCTGTGCTACTTGACGTAATAGCTCATGCATTAAGCCCCCAAATGGCAACTCGAAAAGTGTACTTTGAAGTCTTGGCTGGACTGTGACAGCTCTACTCGCAAGGAGGGCATTTCGCTTAGGTAAATTGTGCTGCGGTAAACATTATGGAATGGAGGATGTTGACTGTTAACAACCAGGAAATCTGCAAAAAATCAGGCATCCAGCAAGGGAGCAGACGACGCAGACGGGAGGCTGAAGAAAATGCTGGTTGCTGCTTTCGTTCAATGGGAAAAACATGGGACGAAAGACAGCGCTTCGGGAGACTGAGCGCGGTATTTTTAGTGGGCACGTGGGGACTGGTCCTGCAATCGTGGCACAGATTGTGGGGGTGTCTGAAGTTCTCGAAGCTGTCGAACCCAGAACCAACGACTGATTGCGGGGCATCTCAGCCTTGGCACGCATAACATCGGCTAGTTGGGTGTGGAATCCAAGTTTTGCGCTCTTCTCTTTGCTTATCCCACCATTCCGCCACTCTCATTCTTTTTCTCACCCACCATTCCAAAGGACTCCCACTCCTTTTGGGCTTTGCATATAGCATCGCACTCGTCTTTTCAACTCCCCTTTGCGACCAACAACCCAGCCCACGTTTTCGACACTCCTCCAATTTGCTCCTTTGCCAAAAATACCCCGCCCCCGCTAGGATGGCGACACCCAATGGCACCGCCAAGATTGGCGTCAAGATGTCGGCCACCGAGCTGATCGGCAACACCCCCCTCGTGCGCCTGAACAAGATCCCCCAATCGCTGGGCATTGAGTGCGAGGTCTACGCCAAGGTCGAGCTCTTCAACGCCGGCGGCAGCGTCAAGGACAGGATAGCCTTGCGCATGATTGAGGAGGCCGAGAAGAGTGGGCGCATCAAGCCCGGCGACACCCTGATCGAGCCTACCAGCGGCAACACGTGCGTCTTGCGCTCCCAATCGCTCCCAATTCTTGAGATTTGCTGACATTATGGTCTGACAGTGGTATTGGCCTTGCCCTCGTCGGCGCCGTCAAGGGCTACAAGACCATCATCACCCTCCCCGAGAAGATGTCGGCCGAGAAGGTCTCTGTCCTCCGCGCCCTGGGCGCCACCATCATCCGCACACCGACACAGGCCGCCTGGGATGCCCCCGAGAGCCACATCGGCGTCGCGCGCCGCCTGCAGAAGGAGATCCCCAACTCGCACATCCTCGATCAGTACACCAACCCGGACAACCCGCTCGCGCACGAGTTCGGCACCGCCGAGGAGATCTGGGCGCAGACGGGCGGCAAGGTCACGGCTGTTGTTGCTGGTGCGGGAACCGGAGGCACCATCACGGGCCTTGCGCGCGGCCTGCGGAAGCATGACAAGAATATCAAGGTGATCGCGGCGGATCCATACGGCAGCATCCTGGCCGTGCCCGAGAGCCTCAACGAGGAAAAGGCCAACACCCCGTACAAGGTCGAGGGCATCGGTTATGACTTTATCCCGGATGTTCTGGACCGCGACGTCATCGACAAGTGGTACAAGACGGACGACCGCGAGTCGTTCCAGCTTGCCCGGCGGCTGATTGCCGAGGAGGGCCTGTTGGTCGGCGGCAGCTCCGGCAGTGCCATGGCGGCCATGATCCGCGCGGTCAAGGAGCTCGGACTCGGCAAGGGCGACGTCGTGGTGGTCATCCTGCCCGACAGCATCCGTTCATACTTGTCCAAGTTCGCCGACGACGACTGGCTCGCCGCCAACGACCTGCTCCCCGACGACTCGACCAATACCAGCAGCGCTGAGAAGCCCAAGCAGACCTCGCAGAGCCCCAACGACCCCTATGGCGGCGCCACGGTGCGCTCGCTCCGACTCAAGCCCGTCACCTCGGTCCTCACCACCAGTCCCTGCGCCGAGGCCATCGAGACGATGCGCGAGAAGGGCTTCGACCAGCTCCCCGTCCTCTCGCCAACGGGCGGCAAGCTAGCCGGCCTGGCCACGCTGGGCAATATGCTCAGCTTCATCTCACGCGGGCGCGCCTCGCCTAACAGCCCCGTCGCCGACGTCATGTTCGATTTCGAGCGCATCGACGAGGTGGTCACGGACCCGCGCCGCTTCGGGTCCAACCTCAAGGACAAGAAGCGCAAGTTTGTCCAGATCACCATGGACACACCGCTCACCGCGCTGAGCCGCTTCCTCGAGTGGAACAGTGCGGCCGTCGTGACCGAGAAGAGCCAGGAGGGCGACGGGTCCAAGCCCGTGGCCATTGTTACCAAGGTGGATCTGTTGACTTATATGGTCAAGCACAAGGCGTGAAGAAAGAAATTATCGTTTATATGTGCGGCATTTTGAAGGGGGTTTCTTGGGCGGAGGATACGTTTCTTTCTGGTTATTATAGATGTCAAAGAGGCATGTAAAGAAGGAGGAGGAGGAGGAGTCGGCTTTAGACTCAACATCTAAGCAGCAAGGATAGCGTAATCTTCGCATTGGGGCGTCAGCATGGTCGGTCGGCGTAGACAGGGTTCAACCCGTGCAAATGGGTCATTTATTACTTTCTTCCTTTGCCAGTAGTCAGTACATGTTGTGTCCCGTGATATAATGTCAGTAAAAGGTATTAGGGTGAATAAATACGCTCAAGAATCTCGTGGTATAAACCATGTATGTACAGGAAGGCCAACTCAAATAGTAAGTTAATCAGTCAGTCCGTCAATCAGACGCTGTTTTTTTCCCTCTCTCAAACCCGCCCAGCAATCCATTTCCACCACTTGTCTGCCCCGGGCCCGCCGTCGCCAATCACATTGCCCCCAACCACATCCACCTCGATATCAAACTCCCTCATCTGCTTGAAGCTGAACTTGTCGCTCCCGTACTCGCCCAGCCAGCCGTCGTCGTCCCCTTCCTCGTGCGTCGCCACGTCGTCCTCGTCCGCGCCGACCCCAGAGTCCAGCAGTCCCCTGCTGCGCGTCCTGCGGATGCGCCCGAGCTCCGACTCCAGATTGCTTTTCACCAGCGCCGCCGGGACTGCCGTGAACAGGTCCTGCTTGTTGGCCGCCACCAGCACGGGCACCGACGACGGCGCCTTGCTGCCCCCCTTGCTGCCGCGCGCCATGCGCTTCTGCAGCGCGAGCAGGATCTCGTACAGGTATTCGGCTGTCGCGGGCAGAGCGTCATCGCCGTCTGAGAGTGCAGCAGCGTCGACGACAAACACCACGGCTTTCAGCTTGGTCTTCTTGGGTGTGCTGTCGGACGAGGAAGACGAAGTGGGGGATGTTTTGGGTGTTGATGAGTTTGTCAGGTGTGCGAGCGCGTGCCGCCGGAGCTTGGCGTGGCCTGGTGTGTCGATGAGGAGGAATTTCCTGGCGTTGGATTCCGGGCGGTCGTGGTCGACGTCGTCGTTGCGGAAGGATGAGGTGCCGTCGTCCGAGACGGTGAGTTCGACTGCCGCGGGCGTTTGCGAGGTGTGTGTCAGGGCGGCTGCGGCGGTTGGCTTTTCAGCGGCGACTTGTTGGGACAGGTGCCCGCGCTCAAAGAGAGTCAAGAGTGCCGTCTTGCCGGCGCCAGATGGCCCGACAAGGAGCACTGAAGGGAGGGTCGCGTATGGTGTTGTGGCGACAAGGAGGAAGTGCATGAGGATGGGCACCAGGACCACGAAGGCGATGCCGACGATGAATACGGTCGGCGAGGGCGTCAGCGACGCCTCGATGAACCACTTGATGGCGTCGAGGACCGTCATCTTGTCGTCGTTGGAGGGGGTTGTATCTTGGGAATTGGCGTTGGGTGTGGGTTTTGGTTTGGTTTTGTGTTGTTGTGTATGTTTGAGACTATGATGTCCTTCTAGTCATTGTTAGAAACAGTTGTTCTCGGCCAGCGATGTGTTTTTGTGCGAGTATGATGCCACTTGTCGTCCGAATGTCGGCCCACTGTGGAATTTCGCAGTCGATAATTTGGTTTGCGGAAACGAAGCCATCCGTGGCATCACCGGACGAGAGCTCCACTCCAGATCCAGAAGAAAGCCTGCCTGCCGCTTGGAACCAAGTTCGTGGTGGGGCCCTCCGCACGGACGCATTCTTCAAGGGTTTGTTTAAAGTTTGGACGAATGAGCAGCCTCGAAACCAAAGCACCCCCTGGCACAGCCTCGCTTGTGGGCTGAAACCCGTTTGTCCTCGCCTTTCTTCAGTGACTGGTGACTGGTCACCCTGAAAGACATGTCTTCAGGGTCCCCAGTGGCTGCGAAATTGCCCTCTGAGGATCGAATCCCACGCCTACAAATCCTCAACGCCGTCGACTCGCGTTGAGATTCTGCCAACGGCCCGCACTCCGCCAACCAAGCCTTTTATTTTTGCTCTTGCGTCGCTAATCATTCCCTTCTCTCCCCATTCTTATTGTATTCTAGTTCCCCTTCCTCCGACATCTCCGCCAGCCAAACCGTTCCGCGATGCTGGGATCCTCGACCACCTAATTCAACTAGCTCCCCAAGGCCCTGTTCGTCTTACGTGATCCGCCATTGCCGGGGCTGAGCTGGGTATCCCGACAAAAACATTGTCCCAGTGAACAGCCAACAACGAGACTCGCAAACAAACACAACGATTGTTCAATACAATACCTGTCTCTCCAGTGAGCTCTGTCGCACCGCCGCTGCACCCCCCCAGACACAATGGCGCAACACGACGGACCAAGTCCGCCGGCCGCCAATGCCGCGCCCGCCCAGCCGCCCTCCAAGTCCGAGACGGCCACGCCCAAGCTGAACAACGAGATGGAGCTCGGGAACCTCCCAGGCGATGCCGCGCAGAACGACATTATGCAGATGGCGAGGATAGGAGACATCCAGGGCATGGAGAAGCTGTTTGAGGGCAGCGAATACGACGCGACATACACGGACGACGAGGGCATCACGCCGCTACATGTGGGTGGCCTCCTATTTATTTCAGTCCCTGCCCCCCTCCCTTTCTCCCTCAATACTGACAGTTTCTGTTCCGACAGTGGGCGGCCATCAATAACCAGCATGCCATGTGCAAGTTCCTCATTTCACGCGGCGCCGAGATCAACAAGAAGGGCGGCGACAGTGTTTCGACGCCCCTCCAATGGGCTGCTCAGCGCTGCCACTACTACACTGTCCACCTCCTTCTCCAGCACGGCGCCGACCCATTAATCACTGATGCCCAGGGCTACAACACGCTACATATTAGCACATTTAACGGCAATGTCCTCCTCATCGTGCTGCTGCTCCACCAGGGCATCCCAGTCGACGTTGAAGACGCCTACGGCCATACGGGCTTGATGTGGTCTGCGTACAAGGGGTTTCCGGCCTGTGTCGACGTGTTCTTGCGGTGGGGTGCCAGTGTCCACGCCACTGACGAGCAAGGGTTCACGGCGCTGCACTGGGCTCTCGTCAAGGGCAGCCCAGGGTGCATCCAGAAGATCATCGAGTACGGCGCCGACCGGTTTGCCAAGACCGCGACAGGGAAAACGCCCTCCATCACGGCGCAGGAGCTCAACACGGCCGGGGCGTGGCACAAGGCGCTGAAGGAGTGCGGATACAGCGAAGACGGCAACGCGATTGTGCCGAGTTGGCCAGGTGCATCCTACCTCCTGAAGGACAGGCGGGGATTTACGACCAAGTTCTTCTTCCTGTGGCCGCTCTTGATGGTCTGGGCTTTCCTGGTTATCCTCTCGGGCATGCCTGTCTACGCAGGTGTCCCGATTGGTCTCGTGGTGGCCTACTCGATTCATTGGGTTGGAAAGCAGGTGCTTGCCTATGCCCCACCAAATATGAGGACATTCGAAAGAACAGTATGTTGTCCCATTTCCGGCAATGTTGTGTCTGTCGGGCTAACCAGTGTGGCGCAAACAGCCGTGGATGACTGGAATCTTTGCAGCATCCCTCTTCTTAGTAACGGCCAATTGGCTGTTTACCGTGTTCCCGAACACTGCGTTTGGATCTGGTATGTTTCCTCGAGCCAAGAAAAGAAGCGTGGGTGCGTCAGTGCTAACAATGCCGCAAGACCCAACATGGCTTCTGAACTTTGCCTATGCTTTCTTTGCCAGCCTCACCATTTGGTTCTACATCAGATGCATGGTCGACGATCCAGGCTTCGTGCCCAAGATGAACGGCATTGCGGAGCAAAAGGCCGTCATCGACGAACTGATCGGTCTTTGGAAATTCGACGAAGCCAATTTCTGTGTTACGTGCATGATCCGGACACCGTTGAGAAGCAAGCACTGCCGAAGGTGTCAGCGCTGTGTTGCCAAGCATGATCAGTAAGTCGTCGTCTCCATGTGGATGGAGCTCATGGCCCATATTTCAATGCCAAGGCGCGATCTGACTGTTTTGCTAGCCATTGCCCGTGGGTCTATAACTGCATCGGCATCAATAACCACCGCCACTTCTTCCTCTATCTGATCAACCTGGCTTTCGGAGTCATCACCTATGACTTTTTGACATATCGCTGTAAGCAAATACCACACCTGGCTCCATATCGAGAGCTCGCCGCTGACAATCGCATCCTAGACTTGTCTGCTCTCTCCAAGGGTGCCTCAGACGAGTGCAACATCCTCTCCGCGCCCCTCTGCCGCCTTGTCAACGCCGATTCCCACAGCCTTCTTCTTGCCATCTGGGGATCGCTGCAGCTGACATGGGTGTCTATGCTTCTCTTCGTTCAATTTGTGCAGGTAATGCGAGCGATGACCACGTACGAGAACATGTTTGGCGTCAGCCATCACTCGGCCGCGTCGCTGAACAGCGCTTTCACGTCGACCGGCGCGCCTCTTGACCCATCTCAGCTCCCCCCGTCGGGCTCTGCCGCACAACCAGACGGGGGCCATGGACATGGCCACGGTCATGGCCACAAGCATGGTGGATTTCTCAAGCAGTGGGGAAAGCTGCTGGGCGTTGACGCCTTTGTCGAGACAGCAACTGGGCGCGGCGCCGCCACCAGCAAGAGCGGAAAGCGCAGCAAGAAGAACCCTTACAGCCACGGGTGCATCACCAACTGCAAGGACTTTTGGTGTGACCCGGCGCCCTTGTTTGGAAAGCGTGAGACGGGCGCTGCTGTGCTCGGCGGCCAGCGTGTCAACTACATGGAGATATACGAGAGCCCGGCCATGATGGATATCACAAGAGGTCGGAGAACGGGTGGGTATGAGGCGGTCGCCGCCGAGGAAGTCTGAGAAGGGGTGTATGGGTCAATTGGGTTTCTGTCGGCGCGTGTAGAGAGAGAGAGAGAGAGAGAGAGAGAGAGATGGCGGTTCTGGGAAGACAAGACGGCGGCGACGGCGGCTACGATCTGATGATGCGATATGGCCCGGGGGGACGACCTGTATTTCGAGTTCCTTTGGGCAGCCTGTGTACCTTTGTTTAGAGGGCTGGGTTCGGGATAGAGCTTAGGCGCGCGCGACGGAGTTATCATTCCCTGGGAGGCATGATTAATAAATAGCATCGGCGCTCTGTTTGTTCGGAGTTTGTATTTGGAAATTATGGATTACGCTTTGAGGAAATATGTTTGGTTCTTGTGTCAGCAAACCCCGGTCAGCCGTGTTTTGTCAGTGTCTGCTCGGATTTACGAGATATTTATCTCCTGGTGCTCCGTGTGAGCAATGTTATATTATGGAAAACATCAACAACGGCAACAATATCCATCAAGGTCCTCCCCCCTGGTGTTGCCCCATCCCCATCCGCGCGCGGATGTGACGGATGTGACGGTGGTTTATTAGCCGGGAATGGAACATACCTCTTATGACTCCATCCCAGCCAACTTCTCCCATGGCCGGCTGCGTGTGCATCCATCCACCCATCCACCCACCCCCACCTCACCTCTTACTTCCTACCTCCTCACCAACAAGCAGTTCAGGTCTGCTAGGGAGTGACCTCCCTACTTAGGCAAGGTCCCCACCGACGCAATTCATGGCGCCTTATCCGAGCTTGACCACGGCCCACGCGGTCTTTTTCTTTCGTTTGACTGGTGCCAAGCTTGAGCTTTGTTGCTGACATATGCGCGGGGCCTAGAATTGGCGATTTGGTCCGGTCCAGTTGCAGTAAACCAGTACAAATTAAGTGCCAAGACTCAAATTACCATCCGGCATCCATGGCGAAAGATGACGGCAGCGCCGGAGAGGGGAGGGGAGCCAATGCAAGGGGTTTTGTTTTCTCGATATTAATAATGGGTAGGTTGATATATCCCTGTACCTTTGTTGTCACTCGCTGTATATATATGTTCAGAGCTCGAGCTTCCGTTTATTTACCCTCCACTCTCCATCCAGTGCATTCAGAATCCCTTGAGGTTTTTGTTTTGGTTGTGCAATCGGCAGCTCACAACAGTCAGTTATTACCAGCAAAAGTCTCGACGTTTTCACAATGCGTTACTCTTCAGCATTGATGCTTCTCCTGGGGGGTGCAGCCTCGGTCACTGCCACCAACAAAAAGGACAAGGCGCACGGATGCACTGCTGTCGATGCCTCGGCCGTCGCTCACACAGGCAAGCCGGTTGGTAAAGAGGTGGTTTACAAGAACAGTGAGCTTATTATGACTTCTATCTCGCCCTCGTGAGATCCTTGCAGGTAATTACCTAGGTAGCTGACACGATGTAATAATTAGTCACCCTCTACATCACCAAGCCCGATGACGACGCCAGGAAGGTCAAGTCCAACTCGGCGGTGCTGTATCTGCCAGACGTGTTTGGCATCCAGCTGAATGAGAATAAACTGTTAGTTGTCCCAGCACACCTACTTAAGACAAAACAAACAAAGACATTGAAAGCCTAGCAATAATCATTTTGTGTCATGACCCAAACTGACATATTACACACATGTACACAGACTGGCCGATAGCTTCGCCCGCGCAGGCTACCTGACCCTCGCACCCGATCTCTTCGCCGGCGTGCCCGCGCCAGCCGACCTCAACACGCCCGGCTTCAACACGACCGAGTTCCTCAACGCGCACAACCCCGCCGTGACCGACCCCATCATCGCCACTGCCATCGACTACCTCAAGACGGCCCTCGGCGTAAAACAGATCGGCGTGACGGGGTACTGCTTCGGCGGACGCTACGCGTTTCGGTTCGTAGCGGCCGGCAAGGGTGCCGACGCCGCCTTCGCCGCGCACCCGAGCCTGCTCGAGAACGGCGAGATCCTCGCCATCAAGGGCCCCGCCGCCGTCGCGGCCGCCGAGACTGACTCGCTGCTCCCGCCCGCCCGCCGCGCCGAGGTCGAGGCTTTGCTGTTGAATACCACCAGGCCGTACCAGGTCGCGCTGTACTCGGGCACGCAGCACGGGTTCGGCGTCAGGGCAAATGTTTCGGATCCGATTCAAAAGTTTGCGAAAGAGGGCGCGTTTTTGCAGGCTGTCAGATGGTTTGATAACTTTTTGTAAATATTTCAGGTACTTCGCCGAAGTGACAATGGGGGTGAAAATGTTATATTTCAGGTTGTTTACCCGGGACTCGAATTTGGTAATTAACTAGGGAATAGGGAAAGCAAAACAAATTCGAATCAAGAGACGGAAAAAAGAAACCGAGGATAGTGAAATTCGCGTCAATACATTCACCCATCGCTAAACTAGATCATATTTCCAGTTCTCATACAGAAAAAAGGAGCGAATCTGAGCTCGAGACCAATGGTGAGGTGTGGCACGGTTGTTTTCGATCACCAGGATTCTGTTGACAGCAACAGCTCTGTGACTCTGATTCTGCACAACCTCGGCTTGGTTGCTGTGCTTAAATCGCTCACAATACTATATCAACATGATCAATGTTTTTTTGCCACCGGCAACTCTAATCTTGGATAGAGTGGCTGTATCATGAGCTGTGGTCTCCCCAACATTCGTTCCCCTAGCAACAAACAGCCACCTTATTCTCGAAGAAAGCGGTTGTGGTATCGTTATTTTTCTTTTTCTTTTTCGTATTTTTTTCTTTTCTCATCCCCAACTCCATCTAAAGATCATCAATGATATTTTTGACACCAGCAGCTCTGTTCTACGACAGAGGAATTATTTTTCTCGTTTTGCTGACGTCACTGACTGTGTCCGAGTTGTTCCTAAGTTAGTAAATAAACACCCACTGCCCTTCGCACTAATTAACTTCAAACGAAATTATCTCATCAACACAATCAACGCGTCGCGCCTTCAACCCACTCATCAATTTTGACATTCGCAACTTCATTTGCAACTACATTCGCAACATCTACTGATACCCGTGGCAACGACAACCGAAAACACAAGTGACAGACAAACCATGGCGACCAACAGTAAACTGCCCAGTGACCCCATGCAGGTTGATCCCCCAGTCCAGGAAGCCACCGACCTCCAACATTTTCAAGATGCACAGATCCCAATGGGCATCCCTGAAGGCTCTCCCTTCTTCTATGCCATGCTGGAGATGGACTGTGGCCGCAAGCAGACCGGCTGGGCCAAGTTCATGTTGCCCATCTTCAAGGGCATCGACACGAGCGACGAGGGCGACTTCTTTGCTCTCAAGAGCCTTAAAGCAGCAACAGACTACGTCTACGATCAAGTCACCTCGTTCTCTCTGCTTACCGTCACGCGCTGCATCCTCAACTCCCCTGCCCAGAGAGTCGCGGATTTGATGGTGACCGACAAAGACGTCCGCCAGCTCTGGGCCTGCATGACCCTATTCAACATTGTTATGCAGACCCCCGGAATGGAGAAACATCCCCTTTTTGGTAAGGAGCGACATATCTTTGCTCAGGTCCTTCGCAAGTACTTCAACGGTGTGGCGCATGATGACACTCTCTTCAAGATCACGCAGACGCACCACGACAGGAGAATGAACACCCTAGTGAGTGCCATGTCCGGTCTCAACGTCGACGGGCAGCCGGATGAGCTTGCCATCCTGCAAGACGCCGCCGATGCCTTGAACAACTGGCACTTTGGCTAGAGGAGGATGACACACTCTTCAAGATCACGCAGACAGACCCTAGTCTACCAGGACAGGAGAATGAATTAATTCCCTGGTAAGTGACATGTCTGCTCTGTTCTAGTCTTGATATCGATGGGCTGGATGAGCTTGCCCTCCCTAAGACGCTGCCGAATCCTGATGCCTTGAACAGAACAACTGGCATTTTCGGCTGGAGAAGGTAGTTGAGAATGGCAGTTGGCATGGAGATGGGGACTTGCTTCAAGAAATATCCGTTTCCTCCTCTCTTCTCATCTTAGATAGAGTTGTTATGGATCGGAACAATACTGACTGAAATTTCCCATCACCGTTAGACCGGCTGACTCAATACGTTAATTACCAAATATTTACCCAAATGACACTTTAATGTGTGTTGACTCGAGCTCACACATTTTCACTTTCGTTTCACTGTCTTAAACACAGTTTAAAATATAAGGTATATATTTATTGGCTATATTTTAGGCTCTAATTAAAGTCTAGAACTCCCAGTAGCGGTTATACAATTAGGCCATCAAACTCTAGAGCACTCCCCACAAAGTTACAACTGCAAACTCTCCTGAACGAGCTTTGCTCCTCCTAAAGGTTAATGACACTTTGGAGGACTGCGGCACAATGGTATCTCACTCGAGACAAAGAAACCGGCGGCTTACTTTCCCCCTTCAGGTTTAACCTCTGATGGAGGATGAGGAAGGCCATCGCGGCACGAAGAGAAAAGAAAGCAAATAGTAAACACCTGGGACTGTCATCAATCTCATATCACTCATTTACCCACTAGGTACGACAAGTATTGGTCTTACCTACTATGTCTAGGCACTAGTCCTTCGGCCAGAGTGCCTCAGGCCTTGTTGGCCAGGATGGTCAGGCCGGTGATGAAACCAATAACCACGGTGGCGGCGAAGCTCATGAGAACCCAAAATTTCCAGTTGACAGAGCCCCAGAAAGAGGTGTCAGCTGAGGCAGAGGCGCTAGGCGTAGCAGCCACGACGGTCTCGCCGTCGCCAAGAGTGGAAGCGGGAAGAGCAAATGCCATAGTGTTGAATGCCAGGAGAGACAAGAACAAGTTCATGATGGACCGAATCATTGTTGTTGGAGATGGATCTAGCCTGCAGAAGATCCCGGGAGTAGGTAGGTAGGTGGTATATTAATTAGTAATACAGATGTGTGTCTAATGATAGAGGGGTATCTGCAAGTGAATGGGCCAGCCCATTATGCGGTGGTGAGACTTGTTCAACTCACAGTCATCACGAGTCAAGTTTTTATAGGCCCGGTTTAGCATTGCTATAAAGAATGTTGTTCGACACAAGTTGAGAGCGAGTGTGGTAATAAGTGGAGAGAACAGCACAACAATGTCAGCGGTTTGAACGTAGGACAAATCGTGAACAGTGACAACAAAGAACCAGCAACCTACAGCTGCAGTCTCGGTGCTTACTGGCCATATACCAACGTGATTGTTGACTAGGTGGGTAACTATCTTTGTTTCGAACTTCAAATTCCTGCCACGGTGGTAAAAAATAACACAAAAAGACTTGGGACAGCTAACCACCAGATTAATGCAGAGTTCTGTAAAGGGACAAAATATTGTTCATTAGTCTAGAAGTTCCAACACAACTGATTGAAACGTTATCTGCATAGTTTCTAAAGCCTAACCGTCTAGATTATGGTAATAAATGTGAAAAGTGAGTATTTAGGAGGAAGGAAAAAAGTAACGGCATAAGGGTCAGAAAATTAAACCTCTTCAAGATCCTCGGCAGATGATCTGCAGAGATGTTGTATATTTGTATATGGGCTTTAAAATGATCATTGCTAAACCGCTCGCATTACAGCATATTTAATTAGTGCACGGATGATAAGAGGCATTTTCAGACAGACATTGCAATGTGGGTGATGGATATTGTAAAGGGTGACAAGTTCTTATTTATTGATATATTACGACATCTCAGGGCTTCAGTTTAGTAGTAGCATCACAGGTTTCACTAACACTTCCACGAGACATGATCTCTGTTGTTAGCAACCCGCACCTCGCTAACTTTTGTTTGTCAACGTAGATGCTGGATTTCCTAACACTTCCACGAGACATGATCTCTGTTGTTAGGAACGCAAACGTTTACTACTTACTCACCTTATTAGTCTACTTCCTTGGCTGTATTGTTTTAGAAGTCGGAGCAGCGTGCCACGGTAACCGCCACCCCAACGAAACAGAAGAATGACATCAGCACAAGCCCCGTCACCACAATAATGTGAGCGACTGACCAGCCTTTCTGGGTGGTGTCTGTGGCAGACTCCAGGCTACTAGATGGTGATGGATTTTCCACCCAAGTCAAGTTGCTGGCGCTCTGCAAGTCTCTCTCAAAAATCCTCGTTACGTTGTACAAGTAGTTTGTGTAGTTCTTGCTGACTGTCAGGTTGCCGCACGCCGGGAAATGCCTGTTGACTGCGGGAGTCAGGCAGGCAGGCCCGGGGGGGGTGCCCCGTAACTGTTGGGTTCTTCAAGGTGGACGTGGAATTCCAGGTTGCAGGTGTGGTTGTACTCGACGTGGAGTTACAGTACCCAGTAGTGGAGCGCCATATGCTTGTTGTGTTCGTGATGGACGAGTTCGAGCGTCCGTAGCATATTAAGGTGGCCGGACGTAAGGGAATTGCCGCTGCTGGGCTGCTAAAGGCTGGCAGTACTGCTGCAAACCACAGCAGGGTCACAGCGGACCACACCAGCGCAAGAGCGCTATCGATAGTAAAACGTAGCATTTCGAATGCGTTCTACGATACGTTGAACAGACAGCAAGTACGCCAGGGACTTGGAACTGCAAATTCAGCGATGGAGACGAGGAAGATTTGATGGGTGGTTAAGCAGTCACGACAGTTAATATTCCAGCTATGTGAGCAACTTTGACAAAGAAGGTCTGACACGGCAGCAGTTCAACATCAGATTGTTCAAGACAAAGAATAAAGTATAATTACTTGGTGATTCGGAACACTTTTCATGGTTGTCGATTGTTCCTGGCCCCACAGACTCTTATTAGAACTAGTTGCTGCTCCAAAAACACTGATCTCGGAAGTTTCGAGGCGAAACTGGAGAGCAGATGACGACACATGCTACCAGCCAAAACCTTTCATCCACCATGTTCCATTTTCTTTGGCGGACTTGGCACCTGCCTATTATGTTATGTCGAGGGGTTTTTGAGAACTTGCTAGTGTCAGCGGATTACCTCGAGAGACTCACGGGGGCTGGTGGAGGGTCGAGTACAGCTTGGAATGCTCGAATGTCATTTTGCATCTTCTATATGCCATTTATTCCCCTCAAGTACCACCCAGCCCCAGTTCCCGTTTCCCATTTCCCACCATGTATCATCATAATTATATCATCTCATCACTTCGATCACATTCAAATACTAAAAATCATTATTTATATTTACCTTTCCTTTACCCAAAACCTAGATTCCGCTCTGCCCATTCAGACAAACAAACCCGGTCTTCTCTCCTCCATCTCTGAATCACACAGTCCAGTCTCTCCAGCCAACGCCATGTAATAACTCTTTAGGTGATAGTTATACGCCGCAGCCGCGCCGGTGATCCCTCCTCCTCCCCGTCCAGAATCAAATCAAAAACTCGACATCTTGTCCTGAACACCACACCCACACCAGCCTGCATGTGGACACTCATCATCATCAGGCTCCTCCTTCTTCTTCCCCAACACCGTCCCCCTCCACCACATCTTTACCTTGTGCAGTGTGGGGACGACGGCTCTCCAGATCTCGCGGCAGTGCTCGAGATGCACGAGCCGCAGCGCATGATACAAAATCCAGATCTGCTCCATCATGGTGGGCACGACTGCCGGGTTCGCGAGCCATCTCCACACCCGCCGGCGGATCCAGCTCTGAAACCTGTTGCCGTTGCCGTTGCCGTTGCCGTTGCTGCCGTTGCTGCTATCATCATCACCGTGACTTGCTGCAAGGGGAATTGGCCCAGGAGCATACAGCGCCATCAGGACTCGCAAGATGAACCGGGCGTAGTAATCATTGACGGTCCAGCCTCGGCGGTCGACATGGGGATGCACCCAGCGGGCGGCGACGCTAGGGACGACGTTGAGGGTCTGTACGTCGAGCAGGTCGGCCATGGTGTCCTCCTCGTGGAGGTGCTCCTCCATGGCGAAGAGCAGGATCGCGCACACCTTCTGCATGTCGGGCTGCGCGGTGTGATGCCTCCCGGCCACGTAGTCCACAATAAAGCTGTCGTATTCGTCCCGCACGGCCTGCAAGCTGTTCATGAGGTGAATGTTGACGGCCGGGATGCGGAGTTTCCCGCGCGTGGCCGACCGTCGGAGGACCGACGAAAACGCTCGTGCGCGTTTCTGGTCAGACAACTTTCCTTCTGGCACCGAGGACTTGGCCAGGTCCTGGAGAAGTTTCTCGCCTCTGGAAATTAGGTCTTTGTCGTGGGCCATCACGAAGACGCCGCGGGAGAGTGGAGGGATCATTCGTGGTGCGGGAGGCGTGACGATGCGGGGCCGCTCCTGGGGGGGTGTGAGATCTTGGAGCCGTCGTTGGCCGGTCAGATCCCGGAGATCATTGTCGTTTCTCAGCACGAGCGACCAGTCGAGCGACGAGGATATCGCTGACAGGCCGGGGCTGTCACGCTGCAGCGCCACCAGGTGGCCTATCAGGGGTATGCTGTCGATCAGCTGGTCCACCACGGGCGGCCTGGGTGCTGTACATGTACTGCAGGGTGTTGTACTGCTGGGTGCTGCATTGCTGATCCTCCGCAGCTGCCCTCCAGGCAACCGGGAAACGCTCTGGTACGCTCTGAGGCTCAAAGTGCTGCCAGGAGAAATCTGCCTCCTCAGAGGAGGCCGTAGAGCAGGAGGCGATGTGCCTCCCAGGCTCTGGTTGCGGTACCGCCTCAACATTGTAATTATTCGTTGTATAGTTATTCCTTATACCTCGTCCTTATTTTAATCAGTGAATTCAGCGGGAATATCGTTTCCGCGCGGGCTAGTTAGGGGGTACTTACTATTGACTCACCGGCTCCGCGCAATGCGCTGCTTCACCAGTGCTCGTTCTGATGTTATAATGGCTTGTGTGTTGTTTCTGATTTTCTACCCAGTTTCGACGGTGAAACCGTCGGGTTTGGGCGTTAAATATGCGGATGCGGTTGAGGACGGTGAACAACATCTGGGGCAATGGCCAGATGTGATACGGTATTACGGCCTCTGAGATTGCAACACAAGTGTTGTCACGCCGGAGTTGCAATGATTGAGTTAAAAATAGGTAGGTAGTTGTTTCTGTTATTGAGAGGGAAAACAGTAGTACTGTTGTTGATGTTATTTCTAGGGGTGAATGAACAGCACTGTTGTTCATATTATATTAGTAATTACAGGGCAATTTGAGCGTCTCCCTGAACACATTGAATAAGTTTATCTGCTGGCCTAGACACACTCGACAGTCCGACACACGCCTGACTCGAGAGCCGGCGCGGTGCTAACAGCAAGTCAGCAGGCATATAGGTGCTAGTCTAATTCACTGAACATGTCTCAGCCTTGGTCAGCTACCTGCCGTTCTGGGTGCTAGCCGCCTGATGGCCAGGCTATTCCCGCTGTCAATGTTTCAGCCCGCTGGACTCGACGCTTTGTTCTCGAACATTCCCTCAGCTGGGGCAGTTATATATTTGCAACCCGACACTACCCTACCCGCACCTAAATTTACAGAGGACAATCAGTCTCTTTGTTCTCGCAATATCTGAGTCATAATTACCGGTCGAAAGTGACTGACTATAACAAGATTAGCGATTGGGCAAGGTATGTATTAACTCAACAACATCAAGTTAATTGTATTAAACTTCTACAGGTTATTTGCGGGAAATCAACGAAGATGTCAAATGAACCGATCACCTTCAAATTTCTCACGCGAAGACTCCTCCATCAGCTGCCAGGTAAAGTACCCCCCGATTGCCGCGTACTGGCCTTGAAAGTGGCAGCCGAATCAAATCATCAATAAACACACAAAATCCCCTCCAAATCTCGCGTCCAACATCTCCAATAAAAATATTCGTAGCTTATTAGCGAACCAAGTATTAATGACCATTAATGACGACCTCTCTGCTTCCGTCCTCGTAAATTTTAATGGTGGGCGTCTATCAAGAGACACCTCGATTAGCAATTGCCTCTGCGTCAATGTCAGAGCTTTGCTTACTATGTCCATGCCGTGCATCTCAGCAAAGCGGCATGTGTCACCAAAGTAACAGGCTCCTGGGTTAACGCAGTGATGACCTTGGGTACACTGAAAATCTCTGCACTGGTGCGAAGCGCCACACACGAGATTGCGCGTCTTGTGCTTCAAAGCCAGCTGCTCGGCCGAGTTCAGTCGATCTCCATGCTGAAAAGTGCAGCCAACAGTTTTGCAAAAGCCGGTGAGGTGGTATCGGTTGCAAAAGTTGACACCGTTTTTTAACCGCCGTTCGTCGAGGACTCTAACAACGGCCGCATCGGGTCTCGGCAGAGGAACGTCGACGCGCTCGTCAGCTCGGTTAAGCTGGTAATAGGCACGATTGTTAGCGGCTTTCTTTTGCGTCGAGATGTCGATGGTCAAGGGGGCTCCGCTGGCTCTGCCGACGGCGGCATAACTATTGGGGGCCGTCTCAGACTCTCTCTTAGGCTGCACAGCTGCGGCGAGGCTGACTGGCGTATTTGGCTTGGGAGATGCGGCGCTGACGGGACTGGGCAGCGGGGCGATGCCGAAAATAGACCCGGCGGGGGCGGGAGATGAAAGCATGGGTTGCGGAGCTGGCATGGAAAGACCAGGAGGAGGCGGAGGCGGCCTGGATGGAATCGGCTCAGAGCGGAAGACGCTGGGGAATTGGATACGGCTGAAATTGAGTTTTCTGAAATCGGCAGCGGCAGGCGTCGTCTCTAGCAGGCAAATCTTAGAGTTGCCGCGGAAAGACTCCAAGAAGGTGGCGTAACCATTGTCATGCAAGCCGCCTAGTATGAGGCAACGGCACTGTATGTTCCTCTCCATGACCTCGAAAATCTTGCGCACTTTGTGGTCGGCCTGCTCCTTGCCGTAGCCGACGTCGATAAAAGAGAAGAGTGGCTGGGCACGACAGAAGCCGCGGCCAAAGCGAACAAGGAGACCTATATCAGGGCCTTTGAGAGTGCCGCTGGCATGAAGAGCGCGAGTGAGCCCCTCGACACTCAAAACAACCTGAACAAAGATGCTGTCGATATTGGAGAAGAGGTTGTTGTCTTGAAGGTAGTTTTTAAGCTCCCTATGCAGTTCATGGGCAGCCTCTCCGCCGCCCTCCTCCCCCCTAGCGATAAGATCCTCGCGAAACACAGCCCCATCACCGTCAATGATAGCGAATGCAAACGTGGACGATTCCTGGGGACGAGAAGCACTGGTTTAGCGAGACAGCCAAGAAGGACCTTTGAGTCATTGTCTTGGAAACCAGAGAGCCCTCCTCAGATAGAATGAGTAGTAGGCACTTACTGCGGCTGCCTTAAGGCCATTCAGTTCCCGCTCGGACATACGCTGCTCCTTCTCCCAGATCATGGCATTGCGCTTTTCGCGATCGCATTCCTTGCACTTGTCGCGGTATTTGCTAAGAAGTTCGATGTAGCTCCTGCCCAGGGCGCCCTCGACGTCATGGCGCTTATAAATGAGATCCTCAAAAGCCTGGAGGGGAGCAAGATAAGGCTGAGCAGGGTCAGAGTCCCGGTCGTCCGAGGACGCAGCACCGTATCCGCTCATGTCGACGAATTGAAGTCAAGATGACGGCACCCGCTCTTGACAAGGTCTGAGGCGATCGAGTTGCGGGAGCAAACGGCGAGGTGAAATGTCTGTATCTATGTAGCGAGGTAAGGGTGAAAAGATAACGGAGAAAAAGGGCGAATGATGGACAATAGAATAAGGTATTGTATGGATACAACGAGAGTGGATGAATGTGAGGCCCCCGGTTGGATTGGGGGTTGGGAGCAGGGGACGGACGCAAAGTGGCAATCGTAGTGCGATGATGGGATGATGGATGACGAACGGCAAGCACCGCCGAGCAACGAGATTAAGGAAGCGTGTTCGCCCGTCCTTGGTGGATGTTGGTGTTACTGGGTGTTACCAGGTGCACCTCGAGACTCGGATCATGGACTTCAAATCGACACGAAAAAACGCGAACGCGGTCGAGGGCGAGCAAAAATGGACGAGAAGCTGTTGCCTTCGCGTTTGCCTTGTCTTGAGAAGGCACCAGAAGAAAAAAAACCTAATTCGGATGGGCAGCTCGCAGGGTGGAGTCGACGGGCCTTGCCACGTGACAAGAGTTGCGCTGCTGCCCAACACTTTGTGGCACTCGGCCCAGCATTTATTGGTCGCATGTGCAGTTGGCCACACCTGGCGAAGCGGGACTATTACTAAATTTTACGTCAACATGGTGTCAGACACAGTATATTCATAATGATGTATGAATGTTTGATGAATATTGATTGAGCCAAATGATAAACTCACAAAACGCTACAGGTCTGCCAAATTATCACTACACGTACACACATATTACAAAAACAAATAAAATACAAAATACAAAAGAAAAAAGGAAAAAGGAAAAAAAGAAAAAGAAAAAAAAAAGATAAAGGAAAAGAAAAGAGAAGAATATTAAGGCCAAAAAGGTAACCATTCTACGCCATCATCGTTTGCAAAATAATCGCAGCATGTGTCCAAATAACAGGCGTGTAATCGGCCGACCAGGCTGCGCCAACATAATTAATACGTGTCGCGGTGTCCCTGCAGAGTATTTGCCTCAGCCCAAAACCCACAACCGATTTGCTTGGGCGTCGCCGTGATGATGGACGGCACGTGGCTGGCAAATCCCAAAAACACTGGGTCGTTCGTCTGGTATGTGCCGGCCTTCTTCATGTTCTTCAAACTCTGTCCAATGAGACTTTTGGCCCCATCCGGAGAGAGGTCCTTCCCGCCCAGCACGGCGACATGCTGCAGGCCCGGGACGAATCCCGACATGGCCCTCACGAACGGCTCATTAGGTGCGGGGAGGAAGAGGTTGGCCGGATTGGGCGAGGCGTTGACGACCATGGTGGCGTCAGGCAGCCCCGTGTTGGTCACAAGGCCGTTGTAGATGGCCTCCCAGCCGAAATTCTTGATCACCGACGTCTCTGTTTTGTCGAGGTCGAAGGCCGCCATGTTATCGGATGTCGGTGCCATGGTGACGAGCAGCTTCTTTGCCACGATGTGCTTGCATCCAGAGGGTGTCTGAACCCACAGGTGGTTTGACCCAGACTTTGACCGGGTCACTTTGGTGACCCAGCTGCTCAACAGAAGCTGTGGGGCCAGATGGACTTGGATCTTGCCATATAGCTCGCTGTTGTTGAACGACTCGGGAACGAGGAACGGCTTGGGGTTCTCGGGGGCAATGACTTGGAGCTGAAGCGGGCCGAAATTGGCCAGCACAAAAATGGTTGGCGCGTCAAGGAGGTTCTTTGAGTAAACAAACCCAGCAACAATCGGCACAATGGGTTGTAGGTTGTACTTTTGGACGAACTGGCCAAAGGTGGTGCCGAGGTCCTTTTCATCAGGACTCAGGGGACTGGGTATGTTGTAGTTTGGGAAGACGTAGTTGAAATACTTTTGGCAAAGCTCGGCGTATTTCTGGAGGGCCGCGCCAGTCACGGCAGGATCGCTTGGCGGCAAGTTGACTGGTTTCCCCGTCTTGAAGTCGACAAAGACTTGCTGGATGTTGGCCGACCCAGTCGGCACCATGTTGATGTCAAAGCTCTGGAAAAAAGGTCTGGTGACGGGCAGGTCAAGGTAACCTTGCACGCCGTAGTCGACAGAGAAGAAGGTGCCAGGCGCGGCGGGGTTTGGAACTGCGGCTGTATCGACGTGTCCGCCGAGGTGATCTTTGGTGTCGATCACGACTACCGACTTCTTGTAGACATCTGTCAGCTGGACTGCAGCGAAGGACCCAGCAGCGCCGCCTCCAATGACGGCGACATCAATCTCGAGAGTCTTGCCGGCGGCATTACACGCTGCGCGCGAGGCTTTGACCGAGGAGGCATTGGCGAGATGCGCGAGCACCGCTGCGAGGTAGGTAACAAAAAGTCCAACTCGAGTCATGAGTAATAATTCCAACAAACTTCAATATTACAGATGGATGGCCCAACAGAAACATTCAAGCCTGTTCTGTATATAAGCAATGAGCACCAACCAACAATGTTTGTTTGGCCAGAAGGATTTGGCCAATAAGCTGAGATTGTTGTCATTGGCATGCACCCGAAATTGCGTCGGGATTGGCTTGTCATGCCTCTCGCTTGCTTACCTGCACGGTGTCACAGGTGTCCTCGTACGAAAAAAGTGCCCCAAGATAACTGCCATTATGCACAGGGTCAGTGCCATGCCACACCGACGCGGCGTTGTGCATGCGCGAAAGTTGGGATGACTGTGCCACCAACTTGCGCGGGGAACACACACGGCAGGGACACTCGGTCTGGCACTAGCATGCCTCAATCTTACATCTCACCCAGCTGTCTTCACGCAGGGAGCAAAGAGCAGAAAAGATCACATCAGCTACAACCCGGGCAAACCGAGCAATCCGAGCTTGCCGGGCACGTCTCAAGGCTGAGCTTTATAACAATAAAACATAAATAAATGTAAAAATCTGCTTAAATCATATTATCTAAAAACTTGGTTAAGCAAGGTCATTTTTTACCACTTAGATGTGCTTAGAAAGACAAATCATGATCCGTATTCTGAGCTTGTGTCTCGGCATAATACCACAATCATCCAAGTCTGAGTGAATGAAACTAAACTTTCAGCAACGTGGCGTTCACGATAACAGGTGATGTCTCGCACTCGCGCCCCGAACCTCCAAGACCGCACCGATAATTAACTGCGGCCGTGCCGGAGATTGTGAGGTTGACCGCCTTGTTCGGTTCGTTCTCTTCACGTGCGACTTGGATCCCGACTGTCTCCTTCAATGTCATACCAAGTATCGGAGTCGTTAGCTAATAATACGTAAAATTCTCGAATTTCTATTGTTCATGAATCGTTCTAGTGAACAAAGACAAAAGAATGAAGGAAGAATAGAGAATATACTTGTTGTTTCCCAAACGTAACTAAACGCCGTATTGTTGCATGACGAGGTCTCGCTGTGCAGGCTCATGTCGAGCACCCACTGGCAGGCTGTAATTGTCGTTCTGGAGAGCCGCCGAACGGAAAGTAGGATACGTGTAGGTTGCGCCATCGGAAGCCCGACGCCACGGAGCCGCCTGTTACGGTGACGTTCCAGTACCCGTAGTCGATCGTCGGAACTGAACTTGAAACAGTTGGTGGTTGCATGGTGGTGGGGGCGGCAAGACTGGATAGTGAGGAGAATAGGAGGAAGGGGAGGAACAGGCGCGAGGGGTTGGATGACATTGTCTTTTCCTGTTCTTGCTTCCGGGATTGGCCAAATAAAGCACACAAAGTCCAGCTGGAACTAGTGGAAGCCTGAACAACTTTCAACCTCTTTGTCAAGTCGTGCACGGCTGAAGGCAATTACATGTCTGGGAGAAACTCGTTCCAAAACGTGGACTTGGGGTACTTTAACGAATCGCAAACTTGACAGCATGCATGGTTTGGATGTAACGGTCGCAAGGGAATTCATTTAAGTGACGCGTCTTGTAAAGGGACTTGCGCCAAGTGTTGCTGTCTTGGTGACAGCATTTAGCCTGTCCTTACCTAATTACACAAATGTTGTGGACTGCGATTTGTTAATTCCCATCGCTTGCTACCGTTACGACTTACACTGAACTAAGACTGGAGTAACATAACGATTTTTTTAAAAACAAATGTAAAAAAAAATTATAAAAAGAAACTTAAAAAACTTTTTATAAAAAAACAATATAAAAAAAATAAAGAAAAAAGTCTATTAAAAAGGGAGAAAAAAATAACAAGAGCAAAAGCGAAGGGTGATTCGAACTTGCAACCTGGGGCTGATTGCAGGCCTGCACACCAAATTGGCCAAGAGTATGTGGTGGAATTTAATTGGGCTGTTCGCTGGAAGGGTAAGGAAGTATTCCGTAATAGGGTATATATCAGACGGATACAAAGTGCCAAACTAAGGAATTGGTCGTCGGGCCAACAAAGCAGATGGCCGCCATCTCAGTACAATTCTAATTACTGCTTGTTGAATTTTTTTGGTGTCCCCTGGCCGCCGTTCAACAATGTCGCCCTGAACGGGAAACATTTCCTCGTGATCATTTTTCTCATTCACTGCCAACTTTTGTCCCAGTTGTCATTGTTCTGAGTTTTGCACCAGGTAGTAGAATGGGACATTATTGGTTCAGCTGGGAAGGGTCTTGCACTACGAGTCGAACAAAGTACAGGCTTTGGGTTTAATTTTGGGACGAGCAGAACAGCCCTGACCAAGAAACCACCAGTGCGGCTTGTCTTGTCTCACCGCGCTTGGTATGCTATTCAGTTGTGTAATCTTATGCTGCAAACATGACCACCTGGAAACAAACACGAGAGTCACAAGAAGAAAGGTGTAAAATGTTTGCTATATACCATATATATACCTATCTTTCTCTGTCCCCTCGTCTTTGAACAAGCTGGCATCAAAACTTGAAGATTGATATCGCCACCTAAGTATGGCCGTGACATGGCTAAGCCTCCGGCTCAAATAACCCCAAATGCGCCCAAACAATTGATATGGCTGTCCACCAAAATAAAATCAAGGGCACCATTGATATCACCCCCATGTTCCTTGACGCCACTTTCCTAGCCCCTCACGCTTTGAAATCTCTAGGGACTTCCCATTGACAAACCTCCCAAATTCATGACATCATCTGCTCACTCGCATTATCCCTAGAAGCGGCCCATTCTCTCACCTACACTCGTCAATCATCTCCTGGTTATGATGGCGCAATGGCGACAAGAGCCTGCTGCGGTGGAAGCGCGTGATCTGACGATGGGGGCGATAGCGCGTCCGGCGGCGGTTGTGGAGGCACGCCGTTTCCCGCCGCAGCTGGTTGTCGTGGATTCACCGAATTTGGGGGTGATAATCCTTTGGGAAACCCAAAGAGTGACGGGCCTTGGGCAGCATCCTTTGGCTCCTTCGCCTGGTCTGCGACCCTCCCAAGGGCGTCTTGCTCTGCTTTCTTCATGGCTTGCCCAAACTGCTCCAACTTGATTGCCTCTTCTTGCAACTTCTTGGCAGCTTCAAGCTGCCTAGCCACCTCGGCCTTCCGCTCTTCGACCTTCACATGCTGCTCTTGGGGGCTGAGTGTCTTGTATGTTTCAACATCCTCACCCCACTTCTTGACGCATGCAGCATCCCAGTTGCAGCGCTCCACCTCGCCATATGCCGGATGACTGAATCTTGAGTGCTTGCTGGGCCAGTTGGAAGCGTGATAGTGATGCTTGACAAGAGCGCCGCGGGAGTTGTGATTGCCAGAGTCTGAATGGCCCTGGCCGGCGGCGAACGCCTCAACGTCGAGAACCAAGACCCGGCTGACCAATCTAGACTCGTCCATGGCGTGAAAGCGATCCCAGGTAATCTTTTTCGCGTCTTGGACATGTTTGTTCATCTCCTTGAGAACAGCAGCAGTGAAAGCCGAAGGTCCAGTGCCCGAAATGACTTCGTCGAAATCGAGGGCAACGTCGGAAATGGGGACGCCTTGCTGGGCGGCAACACCGGATAGCCAATCCATAATGTTCTCAACAAGTTGTAGCATCACGGGGAGGTGAGGCTTGAACATGAAGGTCCACTGGCAAAAGCTGGTCGACTTTTGGCCTAAGATGGGGTGATCGCGGAACTCTGGCTGGTCGATCTCGACCCCGATGACCATGTCGATTTCGGCCGGGTTGTACCGGGCGGGAACAAAGCGGTCGACTGGCTTCAATGCCTCAACGTCGATATCGGCGTAGACACCGCCTTCGGCATACATGATCATGTAACGCAAGAGATCGGCTTTGATGATAGTCAAATTAATTGCGCGGTAAAAGTCGACGATGTCTGGCCGGCCAAGGCCGTCAGGACCAAAGTGCTGCTCGACATATTCCAGATGGTTGCTGTCCGTGATCACTTCGTAACGGTAGCTTGGGTTCTTCGTCGTCCACGACCGAGCTGTGCTGGAATCGCGAGTGTCAAAGCTGTAGGGGTCGACCTTCCAAGTCTGCCATATCTTCTTTGGGAACTGGGCTCCAGCAGACCAAGAGGACGCTGAGCCGGCCAGTGATTTCTAGGAGGCATGGCGCAAGAAAACGGGAGTGGAAGGGGATACGGAGAAGATGTCCGCGTTGAGGACGAGTAGGAGGAGTGTGAGGCAAGTAAGGTACAGAGGAACGGAACGTCTCAGCTGGGTAGGGACTCGGTTCCTGAGCCTGGCATGAAAGCCTCCCATGGTCGGAGACAAGGGCGACAGAGGTGACATTGGCGAGTTCAAGGCCGCTGCCTTCCACCGCGTCTCGGACTCGGACTTTCCAGACATTTTCCGCGGGCGTCGACGTGATAGTGGGAGGTACTGTACAAGTTGAGATGGCAAGTGTGGAAAAGGGAAAGTAACAAATATTATGGGCAGCTCGGTCTTGTCTAGCCGCTGATGCCCTGAAGGTATAGGGCAGCGGAGTCGTCTCAAGAATCACAAGCTTTGCCGAAGGGAACCAAGCCGTCCATGATCTCCCCGACAGGCCCCCAGTGTCCCGCAGAAAGTGTCAAGTTGGCAGCACGCTAGAGAGTAACGGCACTGGGATGGCCAGGGGTGACACGATGGAAGGGGAGCAGACGAGATGTTGAGGTTGTCGTCTGACCAATTGACGAGAGAGCTGCCAGGGGCCAAGCCAGGATCACGACGGCGGGGAAAGCAGCTTCCTGGATTCGGTGCTTGTCGATGCTTGTCACTTAGAGGCTCGAACTTCTCAGGTGTTGAGGGTCCACTTTCCACCTTCCACCTTCCCACCTTCTCTCCATAGCGAGTTGAGCCGAGCAAACCTGCAGGTTCAAGGCCGTTGTGCGGGGAAAGACAGCAGCCCCATATTGGTGTCGGATGGATCGGACGTTGTAACCCAGGGCAGGAACGTTGACCACGATCCTTTGGGGCTGGAACCATTGGGAAGGCATGGCTGTCGATAGTCGAACGGCAAGTGGGACATGAATTGAGATGGTGGGCTTCTCTAATTCCAAAAAAGTTGCAAGAGCACCTGGATGCTCGTCTTATGCAAGCTAGTCGAGTGGAGCAACTGCCAATTAGGACAAGCCGTGGGGAAGCCAGGCACAAGTTACAACCCCCCCTTCAATCTCGGCACACATGTGAAAGGACAGAGGTTCCTGTCTGCGTCCACTTGTTCCTGGCGACTGCACGCAACACCAAAATCCCCTTGGTCTTTCTGATCGAGGTAATTCCCTCCCAATTTTCTGATGTTTCGGACGTGGACTCGGGCAGGTCTCACTCAAAACAGGAGGATCAGCGCTACATGGCCATACAATTACAATCTGTCCTTTGTGCCTGGCAGCCTAGTGACTTTCATCTCAAGTTATAAGTACTGCCATCCCAAAATGGATCCAGCTAACGATGGAAATGATGCGTGGGGCCCAGTGCAATGGGAATTGAACGCGATGGACGGCTGATGGGGAATTCGAGGGAATTCGAGGAAGCGACTGCTGTGGCCGGCTCAGCCAAGACTCGGACGACGTCATTCTTACTGGCTCGAGCCAGTCTCGGCTCGCACAAGGGGGCCTAATCCTGGACATTTCGCAGATCGCCCCACCCACTTGAAGCTGCCAGGTTGTTGCTGGAGGGGTTTTCTTGATGTTCCGAAGTCTCCCCCAGGAACCCGAATCCACCACGCACCCAAGTTTGAACCTGTCTACTACCGACCCCAGAATTTCGTCCGATATCTTATTCTCTCTTTTCTCGGGCTTCCGAGCGCGTCGCAGGTCGCCGAACCTCAGTTCAACTCCCCTTCGTTTGTCGCTCCTCCCTCAGCGCCCGAAAGCACGGCACAGCCTTTCTCGAGTCCCAGCCTCCCCTGCTCTCTGAAACCCCGGGCAGCCAAGCGCCGACGAGCTACCCCACCCCATCGCATCCTTCCAGAAACACGATCACGAATTCTCTCGATTGGGAAATAAGTGGAGCGAATTGAGCTGGCTGCTCGCCGCCGTCGACAATGCCAAGTGACGTCGTGGAGCGTCCAGAGGCCAAGGAGTGGGAGGACGTCGAGCAGGACTCGGTGCACCGAACCTCGTCGCGGACGTCGGCGCTGAAGACGACCCTGCGATGGCTGCTGGTCTGGCAGGACCCCAACGGCGGCCCGCCCGACAAGCTCAGGCCGACGGCATATTTGGACGGGCTCAGGGGATTCGCGGCGTTTCTGGTGTATTGGCATCACCATCAGCTATGGGTACACCGGGCACATTGGGAAACACTTGAGAGTGGCTTCGGGCACAACGACGAGAACTACTTCGTCACGTTTCCTGGCATTCGAAACTTTGTCGTCGGTGGCCACTACGCTGTGTCGGTTTTCTACGTCATCTCGGGCTACGTCCTGTCGGCGAAACCCCTGAGCTTGATACACGCTGGCGAACAAGCGAAACTCGCCGATAACCTCTCGTCGGCCGTGTTCAGACGCTGGATACGACTGTACATGCCACTGATCTTCACCACCCTCATCATCGCGATCCTACGGCATCCCTTCGGCGGTATATGGGTGGATGGGGCTGAGCCCCAGTCCAGTCTTGGAGCAGAGCTGTGGGCATGGTATGCCGAGGTGAAGAATTACACTTTCATCTTCAACATGGGTGGTGGGCCATGGCTCAGCTATAACCATCACTTGTGGTCGATACCCCTCGAGTTCAAAGGCTCCATCGTCGTCTACACAAGCCTTCTCGCCTTCTCTACGTGCTCCCGGAACGCGCGGCTGCTGTCCGAGGTCGGGCTTGCCTGGTACTTCCTCTACGTCGTCGATGGATACTACTGCGCACTCTTCATGGCAGGAATGTTCCTTTGCGACCTCGACATTCTTGCTACCAAGGATGAGCTACCCTCCATCTTTGAACGCCTTCGGTCGTTCAAAACGCTCATCGCGTACCACCTGGCGGCCATCAGCTTCTTTCTGGGCGGTGTTCCAACACACAAAGATGATATCAACCTTCTAAGGAAGAATCGAGGGTGGTACTATCTTTCGTTCCTCAAACCACAGGCCGTTTACAACTACCAGTGGTTCTACCTGTTCTGGGCAGGCCTCTTTCTCGTTGGCTCCGTTCGGCACATCCAATGGCTGAAGCGCTTTTTCGAGACTCGGTTCTGCCAATACCTTGGTCGCATATCATATGCGCTGTACTTGGTCCATGGCCCTGTCCTTAACATCCTTGGTGACCGGCTCTATACGGCGGTGGGTTGGTACACGGAGACGCAACTCGAGCATCTGCCGGGCTGGGTGGACAAATTCTATTTACCCAAGACGGGGCCTCTCGGCCTCGAGGTGTCCTTCCTGGTACCGCATTTGATCCTCTTGCCGGTGACAATATACTGCGCCGAGGTTGTCACTCGGGGTATTGACGAGCCCAGCGTCAAGTTCCCACAGTGGCTTTACAGGATGACGCAGGGCCGGCCTGGGAAGCTGCCGGCGTAAAGGTTTAATGAATGTGAAGCATGGTTGTGTTATAGAACATAAACGGGAAACGGAAACGGGAAACGGGATATACAAAGGATGTCAATAAAGCATACGGGGGCAGGTACCTTGGGCGTCATATATCGATAACATAATTTTTTAAGATGTCTTATCCACTTTCTGGGGGAGAAGAACGGTGGAGTCACTGAGGCAGCGGACGCCCCTGGGCAGAACGGGTCGTTTCGCGGGGTGCGTGGATTTGTGGTTGTCTTTATCTACATATCACCTCAAGGCTTGGACAGACCCTCTCTTCAAATCCGCCCAGCTAATTACGTCAAAATACACATTAACATCAAGATGAGGCGGGGATTTGACAGCCGATGAGCGCGAGCGACGGCATTATGACGAACGCAGCAATGGTTGTTGATGGTTGATAGGACTGGGGGAAACGACAGAGAGGCTGATAGACAATTAATACACGACAGCAGTCGGGGAGGAGGCACAAGGGGGGAATGCGACACTAGACCCCTGAGATGTTTCGTTGGCTACCTGTATGCGCCAGCTTTTTTGCTGTCCCACTCACTCGCCCAACGATGAATAGACGGAACTCGGCAGAGAAAACGGCGCAGCTACCTTGGCTTACTTTAACTTGAAGCGCTGCCAACTTGCGGCCCGATGCGCGTGATCCCATTGGATACCCACTGAAGGGTTCGCCCCCTAATGACAATTTCGTTTGCTCTGGAGATACAATCTTGTCTACAGAATAGGTAGGGCGCATCAAGTAGACGTGTAGATTGTTGAAACCAACAACCACAAGATGGTATAGGCATCCTCGCGTCCAGCGGCCGCTTTGGTTCCCCGCTCTCATCCTGTCCCTGTTGCATTCCCTGATCTCCCCCGATCTCGCTGCGCCTTTTCCCTTTTTCCACCTGTCGTCCTTTTTTTTTATTTTATGTGTGTTAAATGTTGTTGTGTTTAACTGTGTTAATGAGGCCCAAGGGACCTCGTTCTTTGCTGGCTTTCCAATGCGTCCCTTCTTTCTAGTCCTCGCGGGCGTCCTACCCCCCTCGTTGTGTATCATGCAGTTTATCAACCCGGCTCCGTGGTCGTCGGGCCAAGCTCTCAGCAGCAATCCGAGGTTTACCGAAGGCACGACGGTCAAGGTCACTTGGACCCCTCCTGATGCGGGTAAATCCTCGTCGTTGTCAGTCCAGCAGATAAATGGGACTACCTCCATTCCCATTGGCCTTCCGCAACGCATTACCCGTACGTGCTGTACCACCAGCGCCGGCGACGTCAGTCTTGACTTCCCGGCTGGGATTTGGAGGTAACCCGAACCGATGGCTGACTTTATTTGTTACCTTGCTTTCACAGAGGGCGTGCTTGGTGGTGCAAGCTTCGAATGGACTGTTTCTGTGGACATGGACTTGAAGGTTTCCAATATGTTCTGGTTGAACATATTTGAAGAAGGAAAGGAGTTTCCCGACCAGAATAGCCGCTTCTTCAATATCGCCGAGAAACCCCAGGTCGTTGCCCCGGACCCGGTCCCGATCGTTGTTAACACGAACGTTCCTCAGCCGGCTTTCGCCCCGACCACCGCTGGTTCTAAGCCGGCCACTACCTTGGTGGCCTTGCCCGCACCATCTCCGTCACCATCGCCGGCCTCGCCGCCATCCTCACCCTCGTCACCCTCAACATCGTTTCCGTCTGCCTCCTCAAGGACCGGCAGCGGAAGCAGCAGTAGCAACAGCAACTGGAGCACGGGTACCAGTAGTGCCAGCAGCAGTACTGGGACAGGGGCGGGGACGGGAATTAGAACCGGAAATGGATCTGGCACAAACGACACCAACACTGACACTGACACCCCCGCCAACGCCAACGCCAACGCCAACGCAAATGCCAACCTAATAACTCCTCATCCGGCGCGGCAACCTCACCAGGCTCTTCACAAGGGTCTTTAAGCACAGGCACCAAGATCGGAATCGGCATCGGCACCGCCAGCGCCGTTGTCCTCGGCATCCTTACGGGGTGGTTGCTGTTTGGGAGGGGGTGGAAACGACGGGACCACCAGCCTCCACCAACGAACAACAAACCCTTTCTCATCAACCCCGAACATCACGAGGGATACGACCATGGTGGAGGAGGAGGAGGAGGAGGAGTAGGGGGTTGGGTAGAAACTACTAGTACTCACATGCCCGTGTCCATGGCCGAAATGAGCCAGCAGCCGCATGATCGGTACCTGATGGAACCACCGGTGTATCCGCAGCCGGCGACGCAGTCTGAGGCGGCGCAGCTCAGTTCTGAATCCGAGCGTTTTGAGCTGCATGCGCCATGATGGGATTGGCTACCCGATATAATTACAATGGAGGTAGGGTTAAGGGACGGGCTTATTTTCCTTTGGGGATCTTCAAAACCTGAAAGGAAAGTCATCGTGGTGGTCATCTCATGATGAGATCGCAATTAATCGGGGGCTGCCGGAATGTCGTTAATATTTGCAAAAAAAAAAAAAAAGGCAATTTAATATAATTAAACATACTATGCACCCATCGTTCGAGGTCTTTGTTCTTGGTGATGATGAACAAGTGGCAGGCCAGGTATATGAACGATATTGCTGGCCCTGCCCAGTCATGCAGGCATTGAGCATTTTCGAGATTCCACTTGCTGAGCACCCTTTTTGGTTCGTTTGCAGGTTTAAAAGGAAAAAAAAAAAAAAAAAACACAATGGAAAAATGAACTATAATATGGCCAAAAAACTGGTAGAAAAAAATTATGATAAACAAATATAGAGAGATCAAGGGTCACTATGCTGTAACGCAGGACACGAACAAGGCATCCTTGGGATCTGCTCTCAGGGGGGAAGAGGTAGGTGAAGAGGTAATATTTACTTTCGCCCCCCTTGAGCTGAGCTCCCCATTTCCCCAGCGGGGGCCGCCTGTATTTTGAACGAGAACAATGGAAGTTGGTAACGGGATGCGACGGGAATCGTTTAACCTACCTACCTACCTTAAATTTTATTGTTCTTTCATTAACTATTACAGTATTTCTCTTTGCCCAACCCGGCGTCATTGTTACATCATTTCCCTCCCCCTATCCCTCGGTGTCAATGCCAGACCGACCAATCGATCGATCAACCGGCCCGCTGCCGTCCACGCATCATCCCGGAGTTCCACACGGATCAAGTACATACATACATACATGTATGTACCGTACCTATCACAAAACGCCTGCCACTTCCACTAGGAACGTGACGCAGTTGGAGCCGCAACCCCACCCCCACCCCTATCGCCACTATACATCGCAAGCAACTTTGGGTACTGCACTGTGATACTCCATTTATTTATTGGTTTGGTGCGTCTGGTGAAGACAGGCTCACCGAATGATGCATCTCCCCACCGGCCAGTCATGCGGACTGGCCAATGTGTACAATGAGGAGCAGCTCAATCGCGCGACACGGAACGGAACGATCGTCACGCGGCCGCGCCACAAATTCGACTTGTTAGCATGTATAAATGTGTGTGTGTGCCCTGTGCGTGTGTGTGTGTGTGTATATATCTGTGTGCGTGGCCATGGTGTGTGTTAGGTACCTAGCGAGGCTGCAGGTATATGTCACGGACGGTGTGAGTGGGTTCACCTCCGATTCAAGGAGCCGGTGGTGTGCAGCGTTGTCCGGCTGACTGACTTCCACCGACCGGCAGACTCGACGCTTGTGGCGATGAACTCGTCTGCCCGAGATGATGTATGCTGACGTGATCTATTCTGACTAGTGTCCCTATTCCTTTATTCTTCTTCTGTATATATTTAACATTTCTCTTTTGCCAGTACAGTGTGATGCAGTCATTCCATATCTCGTGTTGGACTGGCCTGCAGTCATCACTGTGTCTTAGTCGTCTTTAGTGCACTGCAATGTACGATAATCGCCACGAGGTGTGGCTGATGCTGATACCAGGGCGACAACCGCGCATGAGCCTCCCTTCCTCGTTCCCTAAGAGGAAATATACCAAAAACGGACAAGAAAAGAAAAAAAACTCGGAAAAGGGTCACGGCTAGGTAGGCAAGTAGGTAACATGCTCATGGATGCGCCCTTCACCCACCGAGTGATGATACTGTGCCTTCCCCCCGCAAACAGCAAAGGCGGGGGGGCTTTGTTGGTTTTGGCGGACTGCTCAAAACTGATTGTGAGACATGTGCCACTTGACATGTTATTTTGGTCGTATTATTTGGGTCGGCCGGGTCAGGCCCGCCGGCCGTGTCTGATGATGATTTGCTTGTGTTCAAAGCACGTACAGTCAGAAAGGTTACCAGACAAGCCAGAGAACAGGATTTGTTTTACGTTGGTTCTTTTGGTGCGGATTTGTTTGCCGCGACTCCTATTTTGGCCATGGAGCTGCTGTGTCGATTGCCATACAGTTATCTTTGGAGGGGTGAGGAGGGGTGCATGATCAAGGTGGGGGTGGGGTATAGGAGGCATGTGCATGACCGGAGCAATGTCAACAACAGAACTTCACAATCCAAAGAGCTCGAAAATCGCGATTCAAATGGTAATCATATTCGTTAATGTCATCCAAAAAAAAAAGAGACAAAAGACAGGTTAAAAAAAAGTAAAAGTGAAAGGAGTGTGCGTAACTCTGCGGGGTGATCCCACTGGACGAGCCAAAAACATTCCAAAAAAAAAAAACCAAAAGCCGCCCTGTAAAATCTAGGTTGTAACACCTCTAATAAACCGTACCAGAGCATGCAGCAACCATGCTCCGCTGCGCTGTGCGGGTAAATGAAATGCGATGAAATGCAAACAAGACCAAAATAATTATGCAACTGCCACTGTGTTGTAAACAACGCCATCGCTAATGCTTCAAATCACCGTCTCACTACTGCTTAGTAGTACTCGTACCGACCACTGTCACCCGACCAAGTCCTGCTGCTACGCTTCCGACGGTCTGCGCCATACTCGTTGTCCGATGAGAACCGGGGCCGCGTAGGACGGTCATAGTCGTCGGCTCCACGGTCACGACCACGAGGGAGGTCCATGCGCTCGACAGCCCGGCGGAGCTGGTAGATGTCGTCGCCGTCACGGCCCTTGCCCTTGAGGTCGGTGGGCGACGTCTTGAGGATACCCTTTACGCGATGGGGGTCCTGGTGAAGCTCGACGGGTATGGGCCGATTGGCAATCTCGGCGTTCTGTCGTTCGCGCTTGGTCCGAACTTCATCCTCCCAACGTAGGTGTTTAGACTTGGGCAGGGACCCGGATGAGTTCGAGATGGATCCATCGCTGCGGTGCAGAACTGTCGCCGCACGCCGAGGCAGGAACCGAGACGGAGGGTCCGACCCGTAAGTGACGCCAGACGCCCCTGCCGTGGTGGATGGTTCATCATAGGCCGACGTAGACAATCTGCGGCGCCCAGATACTCCAGCCGAGGTGGATGGTTCGTCATAGGCTGACGTGGACAACCGGCGGCGCTCCTCTCGTCTTTGTCGGCGGCGTTCTTGGTCGTCGTCGATGATCACGTAGTCCCGCGGGTCCGCACCAGAGTGGGAGTGGCGCCGGCTGCTGCTGTAGTACTTGTCGCGCGGAGGGGTCAAGTCGCGCTCACGCTCACGGTCGCGCGACGAGCGCCGGCGGCCGTATTCGTCAGCGAGGTGGACAGGGCCGAGGGGAATGTCGCGGGAGTAATCGCGGCTGGTTGGGCGCGGCGGCCGCTCTTGGTCGATCACCACGTAGCCGGGCATGGTCGAGGAGCGCTTGATCTTGGGCGAGGGGTCGCGATCGTGCCGATCTCGGGGATCCGGACGGTGGTGTGAGCGCCGGGGCTGGTCGTAGTAGTCGTGGTAGTCGCGGTGACGGTGGCCAGACTCGTGTCGGTGCGCGGGCGATGGCGACTTGGACCGGCGCGACGAACCTGGATCCATGCCGCTGCTGAAGAACGGAGTGGGCCGGCGCTCCGAGAGGCTCTTGTGCGACTCGGGCTCGAAGTTGCCCAGCCTGTTGAAGGGGAGTTTGCGGTCGTAATGCTTGAGCTCAGGGCTCCGGCACATGCGTCCTTCCTTGCAGGTATAGGTCTTCTCTGTCATATCCTGCGCCCCGTCGGCGTAGGTGTTGTAGTAGAGCTTCGTGAGACACATTGGATCGGCGTCGAACGTATTCGGTGTCTGAAGTGGTATTATGAGAGAGTTGTGGACTATAGGCGGCAACTTGCGGCTCTCTCTCCGCAGCTGTCGGCGATGAGGTGACGACGGCGACAAATCTGCTGGAGATCTGCGCCGCTGGTTGCGGAGTGTGTTGTCGAAGACCACAGGGACGGTCAGGTTATATGCCGTGTCAGTCGGCCGTGTCGGAGACAAAACAGCTTTTGGAGTTTCGTCCAGATCTAGTCAACGACATGAGGACATAGGTAGAAGACCGGGGCGGGAAGGCTATAAGCGGCGGGCAAGAAGAAATATGAAGCTGGAGGCCGGTGAAATCTGGCTCAGATGAAATGAGGAGAGGCCGCTTTGGAGGACGTGTTGGATGATGTAAAACTGTTTCTGATGTGGATATTTATTTGCTTGTGGTTGTGGGCTGAGGAAGATGGTTAGTATCGAGGTCGGACCCAAGGACCAGAAGGCGGGCGGCCGTTTCTGTTAAATAATCTCCTCGACACTAGGTGAGCATCCGGGAGGGCGGACCATCCATCCCCTGGTCGAGAGGCTCGCTGCACAGATGCACACTTGTGCTTGTGCGATTTGCATGGGTTTGGGCGCACGCCCTCCCTGTCACTGGCGTTGGATTAAGAAGTAACGCTGCACAGAAGACATGTCAGCCTGGGAGCAAGTGTCACCTCCCCGGGCGCCGGGGCGTGAGCTAAACAGCCCATGCGGCGCGATGGAATGGGGGTGGATCGAAGGACGCCAGAACCAAAACGCCATGCGGCATCACGAGCCAATGGGGCGGCACACAGCCCAAGAGGGCTGAGCAGGACCAAAAGAGCCAAGTGACCGCCACAGAACCCGGCAACGGAGTGTCGCTTGAGGCGTGAGCAAAAGAGGGAAGAGGGCGTCGGACCAGGTTCATACAGTGTGCTCTACCTGTACAGGCGGCATGAGATCGATCCTATGATTGCTCCCGCAGTTGTGCCCTTTTCCCCACCAGACGGGCCGACGTGTCATCTGTGGTCGCCAGTGGTCATTTGTAGGCTGTTGGCAGCGACTGAAACGGGAATTCCCTGAGAGAGAAAAACCCACTGGCTGAGAGGCACCTGCGGCGCACCCAGCAGTCTGGAACCGAACGCACACGGGCGACAAGCAGGTCCTGGCAAAATGGAAATAGCTGCAACCGCAGAGCCCTAAACAGGAGACTTGGGGATAGAGCGACAAACAAAACAAACCAAGTCGCCTCCAAGACGGGCCCATCAAGATGTCGAGCGCGAACCCGCATTCTCGTATGCAAACTAGCAACCGGCAAAGGTGTGCAGCCTATCATCCAAAGCAGGGAGCTGGCAAGAGTTCCAACCCCAGATGAGGACACTTTTCATTCGGTGGCTTGAGTCACCCCTACCCAAGAGGAGGCTCACCGAGCAGGCGCTCCCTGACGTGCATGCAAACTACAGAGAGAGGAGTCGGCATCAAGCGCCAGAGTAAAATTTTTTTTTTTGGCTGCAGCATTTCAGGGCCCCGTCGATGGTGGTTCGCTGGTCGCATGTCCCTGAAGCACCCCAGAAAGCCACCCACCCACCAGGCGAGAGAAGAGTTGCTCCGTAGCGGGACCCGTCGTGCCAGCCCCCATTCGTTCCAGGCCTGTTCCAAAAAGCGGTGCAACCAGTTCGCTGACCATGCTGTCAAATGCGAATGCCCAAGAAACGCTCGGCAATGCAAGAAAGCGATCGACAATGACGGCTGCGCAAACTGCTGTGTCGCGAGGCTGCGCATGGGATCTCGCATTGGAGCCGACGTCACCTGGCTATAAACAACACATCCTAAATAATCCATCAATCTGGAAAGGGAGCTGGCGGGCTGGCGAGTAAAGTTGGAGGAGATTGGAAGGGGGCGGACCCGAACTTGTCCGCAGACCCTCCCTCCTTGAGGCTCCCCGTCGCAGTCTCCTCCACCTCACCGAGAATGCCCGTTGCGTCAGTGGCAGCACCCCCACACCGGCACAGCCACCGCAACCCTCTCCGTTCAGCACATGTTCACACAGTTTGTCACGATGCTAATGATGCTCATGGCAAGCGCTCGACCCATGACGTGCATGTCCGTTGTGTTTGTCGACCCGGGGACGTGGTACCGCAGTCCTGTGTTGGTTGCAGGAAATTGTTGAATGCAGACCACGTTTCGAAAACGATCAAGTGTTTTCTAATCCATCTTTGCCCGACGTCTGGGCGTTGATACCGACCTCTTCTCGAGGCCAAGGCTCTTGGATTTTGGACAGGTATTCGACTCACGGCCTTTCGATGAGGACTTGGCTTGGCACAAACAATCTTCGAGCGACTTGAAGTCATCCAGGACTCTGGGACTGCAATAATTAGTCAGCCCGCTCGCAGTTGCCACCAGTGCGCCTAATCCAGGCACACATTTCCGAGCCTTTCCCGACACCAACAGATGGAATCCTCCCCAAGGGCTTACGCGTCGAATTGTACGGCCGAGTCCCATATGCTGCTTGCGAGCGGCCGCTCACCGAGGTGAAGGGGTGTTTATTGGGACACCGAATTTTCTTTGTTGGCGTCCTCTGTGTCCTCTGTGTCCTCTGTGTCCTTTGTGTCACTTGCCACGCAATCTGGAAGCCATAGTTTTAGTTAAGTGACCATGCTTCTTGGTCTGAAGAGGCTCTCTTGACGACATGAAATTTCCTGACTGGTTGCTATCATGTTGTCGTTGCTCGTGACACGATGTCCGCCTGGCTCCTTGATGTCCAGGGCTTGCGCCATATCACGACGCCAAATGTGTTCAGCGCCACCTTTTGTTCCTTTGTTTTCATGCACATTCTCGAAGAGGATCGAGCGGCGGCTAACATCTCCAGTCATAGCCCCAGGCTGGACTTCATCGGAGATTACGCAGGCAGAGTTCAAAACGCCATGCCTCAGGTGCCAGAGGCAGACTTGCGTCCCGTCCCGATGGATTAAAGGCGCGGAATTTTCCTGGTGGTGGTGGCCTTGCAGAGGTGGTCAGATGTAACCTCCGGTTGGGTGAACACAAAGCGCCACAGGGAGCTTGTCGTCCACTCGAAGTCTTGTGGTTGGAATCTGGAAGCGCGCTGGAGATGCATTCGATGGCTGCCTCAAACAAGTCTCCAGTCGGCGACAACCTCGAAGCACTTCCTTCGATCGCATGAACACCATCTTGAATGTTCGGGTTGCCTCTCGATTTCCGGGATTGGCTGATGTGTTTGAAGAGCGGATGCAATGAAGCGGGGGGTCAGCATCGAAGGAGCATGAGGCTCTGAGGCCTCTGGGGCCCGGCGGCGCAAATGTAACCCTGCGCCGCTCATGGAAGTCAACGCTTGTTATGCGAGTGTGGCATATTGGATGACGATTTCTGATGCTGACTGACTGTGGTGGTTTATCGCAACCCGAGGGGTGTTTTGCGTCGGATCAAGCACCCCTTCTTTCATGAGATCCACTCCAGCAAAATGGCGGCGGGCCTGGGGCCATGCCCGTTGCGGAGACAAAAACAGCACGTCCGGCATCATGTTCAACTCTGTGGTCTGATGTGACCCTGTCGTGTGCTCACTGAGGCGGGCGATTGGGTCGGTTGTGCTTGCGAAACTTGGAAGCCAGGACGACCCCGAAACGACTACTCCGTCAGCAGCAGCTGCCGGGGCGCGGCAATCGGGACCTGTTCAAACTTCAACGTCTGGGGCCGATGTAGCACGATCCGGGACAGAACCCGCCTAGCCACAATAAAGTGTTCTGCCGCGCCGCGTTCGTTTTGCTCAAAATAGCCATCGACTGATGCCGTTCCTCGTTGGTCGCAGAAGCGCGATCTCTGGCAACCATTCGCTATCCATCGCCTCAAGAGCAGAAGAGACGAAGGGCTGTCTATGATGACAGATAAAACGAGGTGATTTGCCCATGACGCCGTTGCTTGTACGGATTCTGTAGGTTGTGCGACATGACTTTGCAACAGAAAAGGATGCGATAATATCGAGGGTGGCTTGAATCGTATGCAAGTTTTACTGCCAATTGAAGTTTGCTCTCATTGTGTCTTGGGCGCAATGTCGACCGCGCCCGGAAGCCAGACCTAGGTCCTCCACTGTCAGTGCCTAAATTATGGGGGACTGCGGGGAAGGCACCTTCGTTGAAGTTTCCTAACAAGGGAGCGGAGCCGAGACACAGATTTCTCTCCATTTGCATCGTCATCATCATCACCAGTAAATATGCCGATCAAAGACATCCTGTAATCTCCCCACAAAAGGTCGATTGCGCTTTAAAGGTGGAAAGAGACACGAGAATCGTAGCAAAACTCTCGGACTTTATGGCCCTGGCAAGTGCCTCTTCATTCTTGATGAGTCACCGGCCAGACTGTTCCTTCCATCCAGGGGCATCGAAATGAGGCAAGCGATCCATCGCACCTTCTGCAACACAACAAAGCCACTACGGTGCGGACGATGTGATCTTCTTCTTCTTTGCTCTTTCCCTTCAGACTCAAAGCCCATCAACAAGCTGGAAGTCTGCCAGCTCCCCACCTTGCGGGTTTTCAGTCCCCCTCGTCTCTCTCCCAAGTCGGCAGCTTGTAGAAGCCTCCAATCTCCGTGTCGGTGCACGAAGGTCCTCAAATGCAGCACAGGTCAAAGTGTTCATCGCAGCCACGCGTGAACTTTCCATTGTCCATGCCCAGAAAGCACCAATTTTCCGAGATGGAAAGCTCTGGTGACCAAAAGTTGCGCCGCGCGAGAACGGCTCAGGGGAAACCAAGATCAGTAAATTAATAGGTGAAATCCAATGCTAACAAGTTCCAAGTTGCGAAGGAGAACACAGAAACCCGAAATGTACCCGACCTCCTGTCCAAACAGACGTCGTGATACCGACGCGACGCCAGTGCCCAATCTCGGAGCATCACTAGGACGTCCAGGCACCCTTTCCAATGCCTCGCACCCTGAAGCCAAGCCCCCGAAGCTCCAGCGGATTGACAACATTGCGCCCGTCGAAAACCCAGCGAGGTTCCAGCATCAAGCCGGCAAGCTCGACCCAGTCCACCATGTCTTCCTCGTCTGGAGCTCCAGGACCAAGCCCGCAATGGTTGCACTCTTCGGGGCATCGAGGCAACGGCTTCAGTCTTGTCAGAGGGTCTTCCGACGCAGTTGATCCTTCTTGCCGAACAAAAGCTTCCAAGTCCATTATCTTCATTTCGGTGAGAGACTCGTCAGGAAAATCCCGGACAAGAGAATCGTCGAACGACTTGACATCCTCCCCGACAACGTGCAAGGGTCCTCCAATTTGAGAGCTGCGGAACTGCTTCCACGGCGTCAATACACACACGGCACTGGCTTCTCGGACACAGTCCCTCCAACCGGAACAGATCTTGATACTGTCGACTTGACATTGGTTCAAGCCAATCATCTGAACCTCTTCTATAACCTCGACCGAAGCACAACCAGGATCGAAAATTGCAATCTCCCGCGGCATCTCATCTGCGATATCCTTGATGACATGTACAGCAATGCTATTTCGAGTGTCGTTGGTTCTGTCCTTGAAGGCAAATCCCAGAACGGCAATCTTCTTCCCCCGAAGGGAGCCATTCAGTTCCCGGACGATGTGGCGCGCGAATCGTTGGCGCTGGTACTCGTTTATTCGCAAAATACCCAGCCAATAATCGGCCACGACGTCGAGGTGCAGCTCACTGGCAAGATACGCAAGGTTGAGAATGTCCTTCTCGAAGCATGAGCCTCCGAAGCCCACGCCTGCCTGCAGGAACTTTGGGCCGAGTCTCGCATCTTGGCCAATAGCGAGACTGACATCACCAACGTCGGCTCCGAGGCCGATCTCTTCACAAATGGCGCTCACGGCATTGATGCTGCTGATGCGCTGTGCTAGCATGGTGTTGGCCATAAGCTTAGCCAGCTCGCTGCTGAAGGTGTTGACAGTCACTATGCGTGCAGCAGGTACCCAGGCTGCGTAGACATCCCTGAGCACCGCGGCGGCACGGAGACCAGGTAGAGTCTGGGCGCTGCCGATAAGGATCCGGTCCGGATGCATGAGGTTTTCCACAGCTGTTCCCTCCGCCAAGAATTCCGGGTTGGAGAGGACTTCAAAGCTGGTCCCGGGGCGGTAATAACGGAGCTATGTCCTGTCAGTTTGTACCTCGGCATCACCCAAGCTCTGGGACAGAGGGGCCCTCACTATGTCCTGAACCATTCGTGCAGTTCCACACGGGACAGTGCTCTTTTCGACAATTATGGTGCCCTCTCTAGTATTCTTTGCGACAGTCCGAGTCGCGCTCTCAATGGCACTCACGTCCGCCATCGATCCGGCCCCAAGACCATGCGTCTTTGTGGGCGTATTAACACAGATGAAGACGATATCAGCTTCTGTGACGGCTTCAACAATCTTGCTCGAGAAAAACAGGTTCGGCTGCCGAGCTTTAAGCTCAACGACCCGCCCAAGTCCAGGGAAGGACACAGAGGTATCGATTGTGCCATCCCTGGCTGTACGCACAATCTTGAGAAGGCCATCCTCGTGAATTGGAAGGTGGGGCGAGTTCCAGGCCGCAATACGTTGCTCATTGAGGTCGACGACGTCCACGATAAGTTGCGGGTTGTGAAAAGCGATCACGGCAGCAGTTGGACCACCTTCTCGCACCGTCAGATGGGCCAGGTTACTTCAGTGGGAGGGATTTAACAATACCAACAAATCCCGCGCCAATGAAGCATATTCGCTTAGCAGTCTCAATGACGTGAGGGAGTCCAATGCATTCCACCATAGGAGAGACATTGCCGCCCTCAACTGATGGCTTGGGCTTCAGCTCCGGCGAGACCGCTCCAGAGCTCGGTGGCGACGTGTCAGGAGTTCCTCACAGCCACTGGTTGGCTTTCAACGAAGCAGGCGTCGAACCCGCAGGGCTGAGAGTCGAGTCCACTGAATGAGTTCTTGGAAGCGATGTGGCGAGTTGGCCATGCCAAAGAGGCGGCACGGGCCGCAACTTCTCTGGGCCGATGCGAACAAAACTCATAGTTGCCCCAGTTCGTTTGCAGAGACTAGGGTGACTCGGAACTGCAAACAAGGCTCGAGTTACCTGGGAGTTGTTTTAAGGGGGTTCCAGGGAGTCAATAAGAAGCTTCACGAGAGGTAGGCCAGATTCAAGGATCGAGGATATACCTTCAACAGCCGGGATGACAAACGAGCTTTGGACCAACGGGAGAGAAGAGCCTTGGCAATTTCCCCTCGGGCTAATGCTGTGTACGTTTGCCCGCCAGCGGTTCCTGGGTTGGGCGTTGGCTCATCGTCGATTTCACCTTTCTGAAGCAATCGGGCTGCTTGTTATCGGGATCATCAACGCCAACAACGGCCTCCCAAGACGACATCCATGCCCAAAGCCAGCCACGCCATCTTGACGAACCCCCCAACATGGACGAAGTCGACGCACAATCACCGCTGCCTTGTCGAATCCCACGGCAACGGCAAAGATGGGCGGGGGACTGATCTTCACCCGGCAGGATGTCTTGGGATGCCTTGGCAAGGAATCCAGCACGTAATTATGTATTGGTGCTAGGCCTGCAGGTTCGTCCAGAGCAGAGCTGAGCGGATGCAGAGAGCCGGCAGGGAAGAGCGGGGTCTCTTCCAGTGGCGTTCGTGCGTATACAGTCCATGTGCGGACTGTATGTACTGTTTACACAATCGACTGTGGTGCCCGAAAGGCCTAAATTCCGAAGCCGTGGCGCTGAAGAAGGCTTCGCGGGACGGCAATACTGTCTTGGCATGGCGGCCACGTTGCTGGGGCTGAGGGACCTTCGGGCTCCCAGGGCTGATCACAATGCAACGCAATAATGCGGATGGGCATTTGCGGCTCAAAACGAACGTCGATTGAAGATCAGCCCCCAATTAACTTATTGGGCCCACAGATAATAAGGTCCAGGGCCCCCGGGGGTTCAACACACACCGTGACGACTTTCATGATTGTCTGGTTGGGGCCGATCGCTGTCGCTTTCGGAAGCCATTCTGCAACAGGAATCTTCAGCAAACAGACACATGCCCTGGTAATCACCAAAACATGCTGCTAATGGCGCAGTCCGGACACCCCGACCACCCTCTGCGCTTTTGCACCACCTTGAACCCTGCGACTAGCCATTGTTTAGGCGCGAAAGGTTGTGCAACGCCCACAGGCCTTCCTTCCGTCCCCAAGTCAGAAAATTTGAGGTGGTCACAGAGGGGGTCATGAGGGGTACTGCAAGGGAGATGTTATGAGGACGAACATTACGCAGTCAGCATTTGCGCGGAGTGGCAGTGCAGAAAAGAACGAAGGACTCACTGCTGCGCTGCGCTTTAACAGGGCGCCTTCATCTTGATGAGGCCATCTTGCTTCCACGTCCTCTTCAACGCAACAATAACAACAACAACAACGGCACAGAGAGGAGCGATACGAAATGCTGTTCGCCAGTCGGGCCCTCGCGGTCGCCCTGTGGGTCGAGTACGTCGCCAGCGCATACGATGCCACAGTCTGTGACCAGAAGAGTTATACGAGCCCTTCGGACAACTTGACCTGTATGCGCGCCCAATCACTGCGGGTTTTGTAAGGCAGAGCAACCACCGCTAAAGCATCATCACAGTCAACCCAAATGCGTGGAACCCCGACGGCCAAGGCGGTTTCCAGTGCCTCTCAGTGAGTCATCAGCTGCCCACCTTCGTTTGCTTGCTTCACTCTCTGCTCACCGTCTCCAGGTGCAGGACTCACCGCCAACTTTTGACGCGACGTGGGCCTGGTTTTCGAGTCCCGAATCCGTCCACTCCTATCCCCACGTCAAGTTGACCTCCCCTGGTCTCCCGGCACCCTTGTCCAATATATCGGCACTTCACCTCGCCGTGGAGTGGTCCATGGGCCCAGGATCGGCACCTCTGCCGGCCCTTCACGTCGACGCCTCTGGCCTTGCCAATATTGGCGTCATAGCCAACGTAGCCTTTGACCTCTTTTCCGATCGTAATGCTGCCCGCTCCCAGAACGAGACGACAGCGGAAACCGAGATAATGGTGTGGCTTGGCAGATACGGTGATGCCCAGCCTTTGGGCGCGAGCTCCGAGAAGCGGACCTGCTTCAGCCAGACGGTCGGCGATAGCCGTTTGTAAGTCAGCCCGTTGACGCTCTGATACTAGCTAAATTCTTGCTCACCTTGGCGTCAGCATTCTTTACCAAGGCCGGAACGGAAGGGGGACGGATGTCTTGACATGGGTCGCCGCAACAAATCAGACCAGCTTTGCCGCGGATATATCACCTCTCCTCCAATATCTATGGCGTAACGGCTTGGTCTCCGCAGTCTCACACGTAGGACTTGTTTCGTTTGGCTCCGAAGCCTACCACGCGCGCAGCAATGTCACGTTTTCGGCCTCGGATTTCGCCATGCACTTGGTCTCTGGTGCAGCCCCGACGCTCACGGTTGGACAACTTCCGACAACCTGCTCTCGCGCGGTTTCCATTTACCTTCAAGGATCATGGCAGTCCCGCATGTCGATCATCGGAATCGTTGGCGTTGTAATTTTTAATATCCTCTAATTAGAAAGTCTCGTCCCGCACCCCGCATACCTAACTAGGGTACTTGCATCGGGCCCTGTCCCCTCTGTTTGTGTGGTGGTACTATGTGCGGTTTAATCTTCACTGTATGGATCTGCACTCCAAACACGACTTTTGTTTCTTCAACAGCCGGGCCAAACCAAGGCGCTTGGGTTGTCCTTCACGTCCGCAACCTCATGACTGTTCTAGCACTGGGTGATCACCCCGTGGGAAGAAAAGGGGGCAGGTCTAATGTTCAGTCCTGACTATCCAGAAATTGCTCTCTTCGGGCGAATTTGGTACCGGCCGGCGATTCAAATTGTGGACGCAAATAGACGTGATACAACCGCGTGTTGTTTGCCATTCTTTTCTCGCAACGTACTGTATTCATCTGGCTCCCGTCGACATTTCCGTTCCATATATGTCATCTTTCTTGTCATTGCTCAGGCACACTTGGTTGTTTGCTACATGATTATACTGCAAAGAGGCCACCTAAAGGTGCACAGCCCGGCTCTCAAGCAGAATATCACATCCAGCAGCAAGCATGTCATCGCCCCATCATAGTCTCCGGCCGGGAACTTCGGGCACCCAGCAGAGTGGGTTGTCTGCTGTCCAAGATCCGTTCCAGGACCCCTCCGACGTGTCGTCGCACGCTGCATCATCGTCGAGGAGAACGTCAAGTGTACGGGGAACAGTGCCACAGTGATCCGGCAAGTTGCTAACTCTATCAAAAGGACGGGCAGTCACCCACAGTGGTACTCCCGCCCCGAGCCGAAGACGAAGACATCATTGTAAGCGCAGAACATGCCACAAAGAAGGCTGCTCATGGACTCACCAAAGATAGGCACCGCTGCCACCTCCAATCCAGGAAAAGGTCATTAATGAGAAAGTCAGCAATCTTTTCAACTCAGACAGCGACGTCGAACGAGGACCAGTAACGGCTGCCGCGGCCTCTGACCCCGAGAAGAATGGAAGCCCCGCGCCAAAAAGCAGAAACCCGTTCAAGCGGTTGTACGAGGCCTTCAGGAGAACATACTGTCCCAAGGAGGAGCCTGGCCTGGTGTTTCCCACTGGCCCGACTGACGAAGAGAAGGTCAGCTACGTCCACACCAACCGCATTCCGTTGTACATTTTTGGTCTCATTTCCTTCCTCACGCTCTCGGCGGGCATGTGGCTGTTCTCGGTCTGTGCTCCCATCTTCGCCTGGTATGGTGTCTTTGTCGGGTTTCTCAACCTGTACTTGATCATCTCGTACTTCGTCGGCGTCATCGGTAAGGACTGGGACTATAAACTGCACCAGGATATGGTGGAGCAGTTCCCCATCACAGACGAGACGGCCCCGACTGTTGATGTCTACCTCCCCTGCTGCTCTGAGCCGCTTGAGATTCTGGAGAACACGTACAAGCACATCGTCAAGCTCGACTGGCCTGCACAAAAGCTGCAGGTCTATGTCCTCGACGACAGTAACCAGGCTGTTGTTCGGGCGCTTGCTGAGAGCTACGGATTCAACTACATTGTCCGCGATGACCGGCCTCGCCTCCGCAAGGCGGGTAATCTGCGATGGGCATTTTCAAGAACGCAGGGTGACTTCTTTTCCATCTTCGATGCGGATTTCTGTCCTCGGCCTGATTTCTTGAAGGAGTTGGTGGTTGAGCACCTCGCCGACGACAAGACGGCCATCGTTCAGTCGCCCCAGTTCTTTCGGGTTACTGACGATCAGACGTGGGTTGAGCAGGGTGCGGGTGCCACGCAGGAGTTGTTCTATCGCGTCGTGCAGGTCAATCGCAACAAGTGGGGTGCCTCCATTTGTGTTGGTAGTAATGCTGTGTACAGGCGAGCCGCTCTGGTTGATGTCGGCGGTTCTGCTGAGATTGGTTTCTCGGAGGACGTTCATACCGGGTGAGACTAGACCTAAAATTCTTGCTTTGTCCTATCACTAACAGGTAGTCAGGTTCGGAGCCGTCGATCGCGGCTGGAAGGTCAAATACGTCCCCCTCTGCCTCGCAACGGGAATCTGCCCAAACACGCCGCGCTCCTTCTTCTCCCAGCAGATGCGGTGGGCTCGCGGTAGCACTACCCTGCTCACGACCAAGCACTTTTGGGTTTCCAACTTGACCTTTATGCAGAAGGTCTGCTATCTCTGCGGTAAGTCTTGTCAGGTACCTTGCTGGAAAGGCATTGGTTAAGCTGACCTCTGTTGTTGATCAGGCCTACTCTACTACTCCGCTGTGTCCCTCGGCATCTTCATCTCGCCCATCCCAGGGATAATCCTCCTCATCCTCCGCCCAGAGTGGTTCAAATATTACAATCTCGCCTTTGCCATCCCATCCATCCTATATGGGGCCATCGTGTTCCGGTTCTGGGCCAAAGCTAAATACGGCTTCAATGTGCAGCACGTCATGGTGGTGCAGTCGTTTGCGTACCTGACGGCCATCAAGGATCGCCTGTTCGGGATTGAGCTCTTGTGGGCCGCCTCGGGCGACAAAAAAGCGCACAAGAGCAACAAGTTCCGCAACATGCGCGTGCTCTGCGCGCTTTGGAGTATCTTGACGGTTGGTGGCGCGATTTCGGCAGTCACGTACCGACTGTTGAATAATTTCCCCTGGTATCATACCATCCCTTTGTTGATTCTGAATGCGTATAATTTGTATATTACGCATTATTTAATTTTTTGTTCCTGGAAGTGGTAGACTCGTCGTTTTTCCTTATTCTTTCTTTGCTCGTAATTAACCTATGTTGTTTTAATGGCGTCACTTTGCATTCATCACATCACATTGATGTAATTCTACGCCATGGTTTGTTGTCAAAGTATATATTCTGGAGATCCTTTGCATACGTGGGTTGTGTTATCTAGCCACCACATAGAATTGGTTAATATTATGATTCTAGTACATATTCACAAACAGCGTTCCTCACCTCCTCCATAATTTCAATAAGAAACATGTTCCTACGGGGAAAGATATTAATCTTATGTGTGACCTTTGCTCGTTGAGTCAAAAATTCCCTCGCAGTGGCGCAGTGCAGCAGAACACTCTCATCAAAATTGCGTAAGGTGACTTTTAAGCTAGGCCTAACGTGAATTTCACTCTCCCCAACTGGAGATTCGACACTGTTTTGATGTAAGGGGAGTGCCTCCCCTCTACTTGGGTAAATAGGTAGGTAATTACTCGAGCCCCAAACGTTGGTTTCGAACCTGTTGGCGCCCAACAAGAATGCCTGAACAATAACACTCTAGCACTACATTTGACGGAGTCATGCGCCGTTGCGGCGTGAACACGAGCGTCATGTTTTGTGGGAGAAAGACAGACAACATTTGACATTCTAACCTTAATATTTCGAGTGATGTGATGAATTGTTCAGCTTTTTTGCTGTCTCGGAATGGACGAAGACTTAAATCCTATATTCAAAGACCTACTTCATAATGAGAAAGTGCTCAAGGTAGTCAGTACTTTTTAGACTAATTAGGTTATGATTCCGATGCATTGGCTTCAGAATACAGGTATCTGGGTGCCAACTTTAAGCAGGACCGGGACTTTGTTTGGGGGCCACAAGTCAGCAAGTCAGGAAGATATTCCACGTTGTCTTGTTCCAACCCCAGCCTCAGTGAGCATCGTGCCAAGTTTCAACTTTCAGCATGTATGTGTGTGTGGGTGTGTGTGTGTGTGTGAGAGAGAGAGAGAGAGAGAGAGAGAGAGGGGGCGATTCGTCATTCATTCGTTGCTCGGACCCAACCAACCGAAAATGTACCTACTTATTACCCACGACGGCGGCTCGGTCACTCGGGCTCGGGGCGGGCACCAGAAAATCTCCAATCTCACATCGAACCAGCAGATGGCGATCAAGTTTGGCTGCGCCGCTCTCACATCGCTCACCCACCTACTGGGGTGGCCTCAGGTAGCACGTACCATAATTTGGAGTATAAACACAGCACCTCCCCCTTAAGCCATAATAAGGCTGGCTTGACGAATGGTATTGTGGTATTGTATGTAGAGTACCTAGGGTTGCCGTTTGACGAGCAGATCGCATGGGCCCCATGGAATCATGCACACTCGTTGTTAACCCGGACTGCGCCGCAATTCTTCTTCATTTGGGTTTATTATCACTCAGGAACGGAACAAAAGAAGAAAGAACATGGGTGGGTCGCGCGCGCGGGCCCGCCGAAGGATTCGTTCGACTGTTTGTGCATCTCACTCACCCCGCCTTGCCTGAATTTCAAGCAGGCAAGCCGCCCCTTGAAACCAGGGACCAGCGACAGGGGGGGGGGGGAGGGTTAATTATCTACTTTGTAGTATCAGTGGTCCAGGTCCAGTCCAGTGGCAATGAGTCGAGTTGTTGAATCCCTACCTACCTACCGTCACAAGGAAGGAAAGGATAACGGCAATGGAACGAACGCATGGCTGCCAGTTAATGAGTGACTACCCGCTGGCCAGGGGTCTCTCAAAAGGACCGCGCATAGTGCAGTGTATTATTCCAAGCGGGGGGTTTGAGCAGCCCTACCGTAGACGTTGTGGATTTGGGGGAAACGATACTTCTTAAGAGCAGTGGCAGTCCACGAGTGGTCCTTTTGTCTTTTTTTTACTGGTCCCTTTGACCAGCTTCATGTCGTTCTTTTGTTAGGTAACATCTTTCTTCCTGGTGAAGCGGCGCCAGTGGCTGCCAAATGCCAACAGAGCTCACCCAGCCAGCGATTTATTCTTGGAACTGGTCTTCACCTTGCAAACATGTTCTTCCGCCCTAAACGCCCAAAGGCGGCGTCACCGTTACAGATTCCAACACATGCTACGATAAGCAGAGACAACGACTCCAACGACAACGAGAAACCACGACTCAACTTTGCAGAGTGGGAAGAAGATCCCACCTCCAACAAAACCCCAACAAAAGATGGCCCACCGCCACCACCACCACCAGCAGCAGCAGCAGCGGGCAGCAGCAGCAAACCCAAGGCGGTAGCCAGCCAGCGCAAGCTTCCAGCCATTTTCTTCATCGCCCGCTATCATATCCCCGCCCTGGCTGTGACCTTTTTGCTAGTAGGCATGTACGCAACAGGCCAGGTGTGGCCGCCCCCGGGGCCGAGCCAGAACGTCCTCTCAGCGCTGCAGTTCGCGGCCAAGATACACGAAGGGCTGATCATCCTGTCCGTGTCCAACATCCTCCTCCACCGCGTGCGGTACCTCCTCATGGCGGCCGACAACGACGACGTTGGGGTGCCCCTCGGGTTCATCACATCCCCCTGGCAGCTCAGCTCGCCCCTCTACTTTGTCAGCTCGGAATTTTGGGGCTCGGCAATCCGCAGCGTCACGCAGGCAACGCACCTCGGTACGCTCATGCTGATTGTCGTCTGCCTGCTCCTGTCCGTCGCCATCGGGCCGTTCTCCGCCATCGTCATCTTACCCCAGATCGGGACCTGGGCCCTCCCGTCTTCGTTCCCAGGCATGAAGGAGTACCTGGCGCACCGCACCGGGCTCAAGGAGACGGAGGGCGGGTTCCGGCCGTACAGCTTTGCAGTCAATGCGTCAGAGCTGTACCCGACATCCGTCGGCCCCAGCCTGGGCATCACGTGGGACTGCTCCCCCTCGGCGGAGGGGTGCTTCAGCATGTTCAACTACCGGCTCGACGACATCATCCTGCAGAGCATCCAAAAGGAAACGGTCGAATCCGCTGGCGGGTACCTCGAGTACATCAACCCGGACGAGCCGTGCAACCCCGTCAACATCACCGGCGTGAACCAAATGTGGCTTTGCGCGACCAGTAACACGATCATCGAGGATACCATCTACGACAGCGATAACCTGTCGATGACCGGGGTAGGCATCGCCACGAGCTCGACGCTGCTGTACCAGGGGCTGATGGGGCGGGACGTGATGGAACGGTACTTTCACCTGGACGCCGAGAACTGGCACCTGTACGGCGAGACCACGGTGAGCAAGGCGCTGTTTGTGGACCCGGCTGGACGGCCAGTCCCTGTCAAGCAGCCACTGGTCGCCGTGCAGTGCCGCGAGGGTCACTTCAACTGGACTGACTTCCAGCCCGGGGCGGTGGTGTCGTTCCCCAGCAGCATCTACCCTCGGTTCGACCTCGTTGTCGACGAGGCGCTGTCGGACATGGTGTGGGACCCGAACCTCACGCGGCCGGTCAACACCTCGTTCATGACCTACTTTGACATGCAGCCGTACGTCCCGGCCTCATACACGCTGTCCACGGCCATACTGATGGCTGAGCCCTTCTACGACTTGGACACGAACCAGTGGCGGCCCGACTATCGCGCGGTGCAGCTGTGCTACGCGGCGGCGCGGTGGGTCGAGAGCGAAATCTGGACCGACGATTCTAGCCTCACCGTGCACTCACGGCTGGCCAATGGGTGGCCCGTCGAGACGCTCATCAACGAGACGGGCCGCGCCGACCCGGGTGAGATCATCCGCATCGACAGCGCTTGGATGATGGGGCTGAACAACGAGCGGTTCACCGGCCGCAGGCTGCAGAACGTGCTCGGCGGCGGCAGCAACAAACCCGTGTCCAGCTACGACTTCTTCGCGGGCGCGTGCATCACCAATGTCAACTGTCTCGCCATTGGCCTGTCGGCGATGCTGTCCGACACGCTCAAGGGCGTGCAGTGCGCCTTGACTCCGTGTTTCAACGCCGACGACGCCGGCACCGACATCTCGGGCGCCACGTACAACTTCACGCGGCTGCGCACGTTTGCCGAAGCCGACATGACGGGCGCCTACGTCAACGTGTCGCTCGAGTACTCTGTGGTGGCGTACGGGTACAGCCTGGAGAGCGGGTCTTTGGTTGTGCTGGGGCTTGTGGTGCTGTTGCTGCACGCGCTCATCGCCATCGCCCACATCCTGTTCATCTCGTTTGGAGGGTGGTCGAGCGATGCGTGGAGCCAACTGGGCGAGCTGCTCGTGCTGGCGCTGAACTCGACGGCGCCCAAGCTGTTGAGGACGAACAGCGCGGGGGTTCGGCATTATGGCACGTGGCAGCTGACGGCATCCATCAAGGAGAAGATGCCGGACGGGGGGCTCGAGATGTCGATCAATTCAAGCGGGCTGATTCGTGGCGTGGCTGAGGATGCAGAGAGTGCGGGGGAGCTGGACTTCAGAGAGCGGGTTTCGCCCCAGGCAGACAAAAAGTACGGGTAAACATAAAAGATAGATTTCCGGACTCGCTTCGTAATATCATTGTAGAAGTACACCGCCTAATTCGATCTTGTTCCTTTCTGCCCATCATGTCACGAACACCCCCCCCCGCGATGAAAAGAAAGAAAGCCAAGACAAAAATGGAGAGACCAACAAAAGGGGAGAAGAAAGAAAAAAGAGGCAAATAACGGAAAGAAGAAAGAGACATAGAAGTTACTTTTCCCCAACCGGAGGATGCCCGGCCAAAATCTCGTCAAATGTAGTGGCCCGCCTCCTCCCCCCTGCATTTGGCTTTTCCTGCTGCTGCTGCTGCTGCTGCTGCGACGACAACGACGATGTTTCGCGGACTGTCTTGGCATGGTTCAGAGACTTGTTGAAAGTGTCGCTTGAGGCAGGCGCAACAAAGTACGAATAGAGACGCGACAGAGGGCCAGCAGCAGCTTGTTCGTGCGGGCGGCGGCCGGCTTGGTTCTGCTGTCGCTCTTGTAGTCGTCTGAATCGGTGTTCTTCTCCCACGGGCGACACGGCGACCGTCGTTGCTCGGGATTTCTCGTCCATATTGTCCTCGTTGCTATCATCCTTGTTGTCGTTGTCGTGCTGGTGGTGGTCGTCGTCGTCGTCGTCGGGAGAGGGGCTCTTGGAGAGGTTGGGCAGGCGCTTGCTGGCGAATCGGCGGGGGTGCCACTTGTGCAGTCTGGCCTCTTTGGGCTTGGTCAGCGACACCACGGCGGCCTTTTCGTCTTGGTCATCGAAGCTATCGTCGTCAGGGTCGTGGAGGATGTAGGGCTGTTCCTCGCCCTCGACGTCATCGGCAATGTGGACGCTTGGGAGGGGTGGAGCAGCGTGGGCGACGCTTGTTCGATGCAGCTTGCCGTACTGGCATCCTGGCGCGCCCTCCCAGTAGCTGCCGTCTGAATCGCGATAGGTGTAGATCTGCGTGTCGGCGTCGTAGCCGACGCGCCGCATGCCCTCGGGCAGGCGCTCTTCGTCCGTGTCGAGATGCGACCAGCGACCCATGGTGGAAATGGAGAGAGAGAGACAGGTGAAAGTGGTCGGGTGGAATGGGGAGACGTGGTGTCACTGTGGTGGGGTGGGTTCAGTGGGGCTTTTAAACCACAGGGAGGAAACCGACAGATCGCGTGTCACAGGCACTTGGCGCCCTCAGCCCTCGGGGTCTTTAGGCCCAGCTGTGTCAGGCACCCACCCAGGCAGGACCTCGTGTTGCCCCTAAGCCAATGAAAAACGGAAACGGCTTTTGGATTCCAAAGGGGGCCTCGGGAATGGACCACACTCTATTTATTGGCGCCCTATTCCACGCCTCCAACTGCCAGCCAAGGAATTTGGGTTCCACCACACAGCGGCGTCCGATTTTCAGAAGTCGTTGAACTTGAGAAACTCAAAAGTCCTCGGACAGTCTATTTGGCAAGAAACCGTCACACGATATCATCTTGTTTTGGACCTTTCACCCCTTTTTTCAAGAAATAACGTACAAGGTGTCAAGTATATTTTAGTCAATAAAGTTTCTTTCGGTTTCTTGGGTTGAGCCCCCAATGTTGAACAACACCATGCCCAACAAGACAAATCCGAGGAGCTGGGATCTTGGCAGGGTTAGGGCCCAACGTGGAGCAACGAACATCGGTGGATGTATGGAACCAGTTCTTTTGTTGCCAGAGTTCTTTACGTTCCGCTGCTGGCGTCTCAATACATATCTACCTCCTAATTATTTAATAGACCTCCTCTTGCCCTCAGTCCCATTATCCTTCATCACCAACCTCCTCCGCGTCCCAGCTGCCTTCCACTTCCGTGTCCATCAAGGCTTTCCTGCTCCCCTCATCAAATCTCCTAGGCTTTTGAAGGGACCGCGTGTGTGTAGAATTGCCTCCATCCTTTTGGCCAATATCCCCCCCTCGTCTGCCGGGGTAGATACAAAGGTAAACCCTGCCCTCACCCTCACCCGCAACTCCTGGTCCGTCATGCTATCCGGCAGGAAAATGTGGACGGAATAGTCGAACATGTTATTCGTCGTCGCCTTCGTGCTCCGCCCAGGATTTCCGTGTCTACCGCAGTAGACGCGGCACTCTCCCCCGTCGCCGCCGTCCAGCGGGACCGGAACGTGGCTCGTCGTGTCTTCCGGTTCCAGGAATTGAATAGAGCGATAAGTGGCACCGGTGGTGCTCCTCCTGGTCCTCGTGTCTCTCGAAGTATCAGTATTGTTCCTCATGGACGGAAGATTGGTGGTGGTGGTGGTGTTGGTGTCATGGTCATTGGTCTTGTTGTTGTTGTTGTTGTTGTTGTTGTTGTTGTTGTTGTTGTTGTTGTTGTTGTTGTTGTTGTTGTTGTTGTTGTTGTTGTTGTTGTTGTGGACAACGTCTGGGAAAACCGCGGGGTGGTATCTCGCTGTCAGACTGCAGTCGCAATCGGCGACGAGGGCACTGCAAATGTCCTGGGTAGATTGACAAGTGGGGCACTGCTTCCTTGTGTAGCAGACTACCACACCTCCGTAGGTATCCCCCCTGGAGTCTACCCCACAGTCCATCTGTTGGACCGATCCGAAGCCCTGCCAGTCTTCAACCATGGTGCAGATGTATGTCGAGCCATCTCGTGAATTAGGTGCGCACAACCACTGGGGAGTAGGGCCAATGGCGGTGACGACAGTGAAAACGTTGCTCCTGCTAAGAGCGATAGGGGCGAGAAGGAGGAGGGAGAGAATGGAGAGGACGTGATTGGGATAGATCAGCATCGCGAACGTGTTGTTCGCGTTGCAAAGATTGGCACTGTTTGGAGAACGAAGATTTAAGCTTGGACAAGTTATGGGAGAAAAGGGATTGAAGTACTAATCAAGACAAGATAAAGTCTGGGCGGAGGTATCCAACGCATGTTATACAAGCGTTAAATATATTTTTAGATTGACTGCGTGCAGTTACAATGGAGTCGGTGCATACATCGAGGTTCTCAGTTGAATGGCAGGCCGCGAGGCACAGAGACTCCGCCTTGAGGATAATATATACATGCCTGGTACATAGGAATGTTTTATGAGCTGGCACAGAAAATCTACCAAACACGGCATGGTTGCAGCTTCAATCACATACTGACCGGAAGGCAGAATGCAAGGTTCTGCATGCTTGTATATAGGCCGTCTGCCTTATCAACAGCCGAGCTGATGTTGAATGGACGGCATCTCCTTTCATCTTTGGAATGGCCCCCAACTTCCACTTCAAGAAAAATCCGCCTTGATGTGCTCGTAGCGGTAATATACATCAGATGCATATTGGGGCACAGTCGACGCTACTAAATTCTTCACGGCTGGGTATAAAGTAGATGGCGCTGGCTGAGATACACGGGCGGGCGAGGTCCAGGCGTTTTTTTGCCGAGGTAGCACCATGGCCAGGTAAACGTCGTCAGCTGGTTGCAAAACTGATTAGCTGCGAAACGGAAAGTGAGGGGGTGACTTAAAGTCTATATATATGTAGGGGGTCTTTCAGCTGACCCTTGCAACGACTGTGTGATGTTATGGACCCCCATCATCACACGTATTGTATTCTCAACCACAATGGAGGACATTGAGAAAAGTTCACTCCCCCGTCTTGTAGTATCGGAGGGAGTATCCCTTGTCGAAGAGCCGGCAAGACTTTCAAGAACCACTTTTGATACTTGCATTCAAGTTGTCACTCCGACAGCTGAGAGTCCACAGAACCGTGGTAACACCTGGCCGTCTTTGCGACTATGGGCTTTTGAGCTGGTCTGCTTCTTCGTGAGCCTCTCGTCTTTGTTGAGTAAGTAGCCCGTTTCATTCAATACTAAAAAAAGCAATGCTAACTTCAATTCGGGCTATTATAGTCATTGTTTGTGTCCTCAAAGCTTACGATGATAATCCACTCCCAAGCCTGCCTATGCACATCACCCTCAACACCTTTTTAGCCTTTTTTACTACCTTCACCAAGGCCGCTTTCATGGCTCCGGTGGCTGAATGTATCAGCCAATGGAAGTGGAACTGGTTCGAGCGCGAGCGGCCCTTGATCGACTTCCATATCTTTGACAGGGCCAGCCGCGGCGTAACGGGATCTTTTCTTCTCATGAGATTGTTGAAGTTGAAGTACGTTTAACCCCGCAAACACCCGTCTCGGTTTAGGCACACCTTTTAATAATTGCCCTTGGTAAATACCAGTCACTTCGCCGCTTTTGGCGCCCTTTTGTCGGTGCTTTGCATTGTCACGTCTCCCATCACGCAGCAGCTGATCCAGTACCCGCCGCGCCTCGTCCCCGTCTCGGGTTCTGGCTCATCGGCCACTGTGCCAGCTGTGCAGCACTACCGGAGCCGCGTCGGCCTTATTGGCTCCTGGTCGATGGACGTAGCCAACTACATTACATGTGGACTAATCCACGCATCGGGATCGCAGATCGAACAGGTCGCTCCAACCTGCCCCAGCGGCACCTGTCGATGGGACCGGTTCTAAAGCCTCGGCCTCTGCAGCCGGGTGGCTAACATCACAGACCGTCTGGCCGTAGCCCAGGTGCCCTTTTCCACGAGGACCGACTGGACAGCGTGGGACGACACGGCCGCCTCTGACCCCCTGCAGCTGAACGGGACCCTGGCGTACAACGTCTCGTTCCCGGACGGTGACCACTTTGTGACGCCCGTCTCGTACACCATGTACGGCGCGCCGCTTGCGTACTCTGTGGCCTTTGCCGACGACAGAGCGCTGACGGCCGCCACCATCGCTCGGTACAAGGTGGCCTGGGCGGATGCAGGGAACGTGACCTTTCGAGGAGCCACCAACACGACACGCCCGGACCCCTGGAGTTTCCAAGCCGTGGAAGTGGTGTACTACGCTTGCGTCAATACCTATGACATCCGCGTGGAAAATGGCACGGCAAAGACGCAGGCGTCCCCGTCGTACAACGTTGTCATGAATTCCTCGAGCACCACCGAGGGCATCGTTGGCAGTATCGACTGCACCGCGCCACGGCTCGTGAGCGGCGGCGCTTCCATGACAACATGCAGCCGTGGTGGGGGTTCTTCTTCTCAGTCAGCGGATTCGACGGGGGCAGTACTGACGCTTCGCGGGTCTGGGGAGCCTGGCGTCCATCACTCTGAAAACAACAACTTCACCGCCGACATGCACAGCTTGATATTGCTGGGGAAATACATCATCCAAGATTCGTCGGGCATCTGGGCCTGGGATGGCGTTGGCACCCACGTGATGGCGGGCAACAGCGGTGTGCCGACACTGGCAGATGCTGTATACGGCTACATGGCTGACGACGGCACGACAAGCGACCAGAAACAGACGGGTGCTGCTGCTGGGGATCATGAGCTCCAGATGCGCAGGCTTCAGAACGTGGCCAACAACGTGGCTGTGAGCATCACGAACGGGTAAGTCGATTCAAATAATACTACACTTTGGAATTCGTAACGGACGTGCTCACAAAGCTTCTTCTATCCGCCCAGTATCCGGTCGATAGGTCCTTATCAAAACACTCAGAACAGCTTTTCCGTCGAGGGCACTGTTTACGAGACACAGACATTTGTGCACGTCCGGTGGGGCTGGCTGGCGTTTCTGGCTACACAACTTGTCCTCGCGTTTGGTTTTTTCGTGTGGACAGTTGTTGTGACACGGCGGCTCGGAGTGCGAGTTGTCAAGAGCTCTGCGCTTGCGACACTATTTGCCCTACAGCCAGGCAGTGGAGAAGAGTCTGCGGGGGGTTTAGAAGCGATGGCAAGGTCGTCAAGAGCGGTGGTGAGCGATAAGGTCCTGGTGCTGTCAACAACATCTGGGGTGGGAACGACACCGGAGAGTGATGATGGTGCGGATGTTGAGGCCCCGACAGAGGCTAAAAGGGAATTAAAGTGTGGGTAGTCTCGCTAATATCCTTTAATTTCTTACCCCCTCCGCCTTTTCCTTCATCGTTAATATTGTCGTTCCCATCTCCCTCAACTTGACCTTCCTTCCTCCTCTGTTCGATCCTAGCTGTAATAATTCTCTCTGCCACCTCCTCCTACATTTCACCCCATCGTTTTGTGGCACATCCTTGCTAGCCCTCTCCATTTCTCGGGATGTACGCTAGAGTATCCATAATTAGTACGTGGTCGGGGTCAGTTCCCTTTTGAAGCAGAAACCGCGGGCTTAGGCGGCGGCCGCCGAAGACGTTACAATGGTATATTGTGGTCCAACGCCAGGTTTTTGGCCTTACCGATCAATGACCAGTGGATATACTTCAAGAAGGTGGTACAATCGTGAAAGCAATACGACAAGGCAAAACGAAAAATACCTAATTAGTGACAAAGACAACACAATGAATTTAACACCCCCTCATTCACATGTTGATAAAGTACCTACGCGAAGAAGCACGCCATCTCTAAAATCGGAGGGAGGCCGAGCTACTCTTTGTATCAGTGGCTTGGCTTAGGAAAAAAAAGAAAAAAAAGAAAAAAAGAAAAGGAATGCAAAATGGGGGGTGAGTTGCTCCCCCAGTAATTATTACCCCTAATTATAGTGGGCCCCAGTGCTAGTGTTCTCCCCAAGTCAGTACCAACAGAATGAGAACAGGAGTTTCATCGAGTTTAGATATGCCGATAAGTCCTTCGACCGATGCCGTCGACACTATCCTTCGTCAGGGTAGTCCACTGTCTGGTGTCTCTCAACTCATATAATTACAGCAGCTGAAAAGAAGCATTGGCATTGAACCCAATGTTGATGATAGTTGGATTATAGACATCTTCAGGACAATAATACCATACAGGGATTCGAAGAGAAAAATAATTATAGAGTCAGGTGCTTCTTGCCTTTGCATATCAGTACTATGACAAAACATCAATCTATCCACAGCATTAAGTCGGCATCGACACTAAAATCCCGCCGCCTCCTCCCGAAAAACCCACAGGGCTGTCGCTCGGGATGCACCTCATCAAGCAGCCCAGGACGCACAACATGGAGCCGCACACGACTGCCATCACCTTGCATGCCTCGCCGCATACAATGCACGTCTTGCCAACGCACTGCCTTGTCGTGGCCACCTGCCGGTCCCGGCGCTCCTGCTTGGCCCGCTCCTCGTCGGTCATGGCTGCGTACTTCATCGCCTTGCCTGGGGCCGGCTGCTTCGCCACGACTGTTGTTTGTGCGCTTGTGACTATCCCTGTGCCTGTATCTATGCCCCTGGTAGCTTGTTGCTGTTGCTGTTGCTGTTGTGGCCACTCGCCGCTGTAGTAGTTCTGGCCTTGGTGTTGAACGGCGACAGGTGGCTGGTTTTCTTGGTAGTAATCATAAGGCTGTGCAGCTATTGTCGGATGAGGAGAGCCCCCGGACGGTAATAGCACCTGCTGCGGCTGTGTTTGCGTCATCATGGGCGGCCCGTATGGCCCGGGACTGTGTGGGCTCGATTGTGGGCCCTGATGATAGACTGGGGGCGGCGTCGCAAAGGGATGTTGCTGCATCATCATCATCGGCGGGCTGGCCATGGCGGGACTGGCACCTGCGGGCAGCGGGGTTTGTTCAGTGCCGACTGGGCCTGGACTCGAAGGCAATGGCTTTGTGGTTATCGGGACACTTCCAGGGTCAACTGGGTTTGTTGGGAGGCTTACACCATTTTCTGTTAGCAGGAACATAGGAGCCTTTTGATATTACTGTCCAACTTGAAGCACACCAAGAAGACTGAAGTTGATCTTACATACCTAGGGACCTCCATCGCTCACTTTGCATGTGGTTGTCCAATGGAGCGGGAACAGGTGGTGGTCGTGGTTTGGCGCGTTTCTTTGGAGCTCGTCCCAAATGTCTGGCAAACATTCATGTTGCCAACCTGGGTAGGTAAACCGTACCTACCTAATTAAACTCCCAGGGCATCATTGCCGCATGACTTATCTCAGGTTGCAGCTGAACGCACAGTTACCACCCGTCACCGCGCGGAAAACGCCGTCCTAGTCTAATAAGGTATTGCGGCGTGGTTTCTGGTCTAGAACCCCCCTCGGTGGCTGAAGAAGCTGAATCGCTAATCGCGCTATCGGGGCAGGCTACCTTGGCATTCTCGGCGCATGGTGAAATGGACGTGTCCCATTGACTGGGCATCAAGGGGCGTTCATTTCGGCCCTCCCCGATGCATGGCTCAAATTTCCTGCATGTGCTGAGATAGTGATATTGGGACGTTTTGGGTCTAGATATCAGGCAATCGGCGCAGCTGATTTAATTTGGTAGTAGCCTTTAGGTCTACTGGTTACTGATAGCAACCCCAAAGGCTTGTCTTGACTTCATGCTGCTAGCGACGAGAACTGATTAAATGAAACAGGGGGTCTGGAAAAAGGTGGCGATTAATTATTGCGACATCTTCAAGGATCAGTATTGTTTTCAATCGCTCAGAGGAAGAGTGAACCAAGCATTGACACCGTACGCACCTATTCATTGGCAATGGCCTCTGGCGTGACGTCAGATGCATATGTCTATACGCCTCTCCCGTCGGCGACGTCTATCAGGCTGGTGGAGCTCCCTGACGGCGACTGTTTTCCTGTCGACGGCGAGATAAATATCACGCTCCCAACATTCGACCTGGATGACGGGCCTCCTCCATTCAATGCGCTCTCCTACACTTGGGGTGACCCGCGATGTTCCCGCCTCGACCCCGACCTCAACTTGGAGAAACCACCAGACTCCTATGTCCAGGCAACCCACGCGCTCCGTTGCGACGGTCATCGGTTCATGGTCCGCCCCAACCTGCGAGATGCGTTGTGGATGCTTCTCGCTCGGAACCGGGATGAACAACAGGATCACCGCCGCCGGTTCGTCTGGATCGACGCCATCTGCATCGACCAGAGCAACATCGAGGAGCGCTCCTCCCAGGTGCAGCTGATGTCGCGCATATTCGAGAGCGCCGAATGCATCATCGGCTGGCTTGGGCCCGCCGACGATACCACCCCCGACGCGGTGAGCGCCATCGAGCGCCTCTCCACCGTCTTCCCTCTCCCGCACTCACCCGATCAAGTTAAGGACCTTCGGCGCCAGTTCGCCCACCTGACAGAAGCAGACTTCTTCGAGCCTCGCTCGTACGAGGAGAAGCTCGGCATCCGGCACGTCACTGGCGCCGAGTGGCTGGCCCTGCTCGCCTTCCTGTACAGACCGTACTTTGAGCGCGCATGGATCATCCAGGAGGTCAAACTGGCACGGCGAATCGTTCTCGTCTGCGGAGACCGCAGCATTCCGTGGTCGAGCTTTGCCGGAGCCGTGTTTTTCATCATGGTCATACCCCCCTGGACAACCCTCTTAAACCGGGAAATCCTCCCGTCGTGGGTCGAGCCAGGGCTTGCCGAGAAGTTCCGCGGCTTGCTCAACAACGAGGACCCGTGGCTCACCGCGATTCCCTATGCAGCGACGAACCTGGTGAAGCTGCGGGTGTACGCGAGGGCCGACTTGCCCGACGGTGCCCTGACGCCCAAGATCCACCCGCTGCGATCGCTCCTCAACGAGTACCGCTCCGCCGCAGCCACGGATCCCCGCGACAAGATATTTGCCATGCTGTCCATGGCCGATCGCACTAAGCCGCCGTTCTCGTCGGATCCTGAAGCTGCTGCCGCCGCCGCCAGGGCGCTGGCGCCCAACTATCGGCTGTCGGTCGTGGCCGTCTACGTGCGGCTCGCGCGGCTCACGGTCCGGTCGTATGGCGACCTGCGCGTCCTGCAGCACCGGGAGCTGGGCAGGCTGCGGAAGCTGAGAGACTTACCTTCCTGGGTGCCTGATTACAGCGTGTCAAAACAACCTCAGGGCATGGTTGAAGGCGTTCCAGGCTGCGACTGGAAGGCGGGCGGCCAGGAAAAGTGGTCGCCCGATGGCCGAGATTTGGACGACCCTTTGCTGACGGTCCGAGGCCGGCGTGTGGGGAGGGTCGAGAAAGTCTCCATCTCGGGGTTGACAGGCATCATGTCGACCGTTATGTGGGGCAGCATCTTCGATCTCGCAGCCGACCTCCCGTGGCAGCGGTTTGTAGATGGTAAACTGTATGTATTATTAATTACATGCGACCCCCCCCCCTGAAGACCTACTACTGACTGATAGCCGCTATAATATATAATAGCATCGAGGGCAATAATAGTCCATCACTCGACCAAGACTCGTTGCCTACACCGGTCGAGGTGCTCGCTCGCACCGTCACACGCGACGTGCTCGAGTCTCAGTCGCCAGCCCCGCCAGACGCCCTGCAGAGCCAGTTCCTCGCGTTCATGGCCGACAAGTACTCAATTGCCTGGAAGGGTTACGGCAAATATGGTGACCCTGGCCGCTCATTGCGTGAGCGGCTGATCGGACGCGTCCACCGGTTCAACATTACGCGCTTTGACCGCTCACCTGGAGAGCGCCGACTCACGCCCGTGCTCAGGGCACTCCGCGCCGAGCCCCCTGGGTCACGATATAGTACATCGTGCTTCTTCGAAAGGGTCACCGAATTCGTCTCCTACGTGGCGGATAGGGAGGCGGAGGAGGACGCGATGAAGGAGGAGGATCCAGGGAACTCGTCAGCAGTGGTGGTGGTGGCGGCGGCGGCGGCCGGAAGACAACGGCGGTTCGACTTCTCGAGCGGGTCGAACCCGCTGAATGGCCAATTCCGGAGACAGTCTGAGCTCTCCATGTCTTGCAGGGTCGTCTTCCGGACTGACGGCGGCCGCCTGCTAGGGCTCGGGCCGGCCGACATGCTGGCCGGCGACGAGGTGTGGGTTCTTGCGGGTGCTGATACGCCCGTCATCCTCCGGCCGTCAGCCACGCATGCGGCGCGGCATAGCTTCCTTGGGGAGGCTTTCGTCTATGGGATGATGCACGGACAGGCGCTGAAGCTTGTCCCCGAAGCACAGGACGTGGTTCTGGAGTAGCTAGGTTGCCTATATTGGAGACTTCGTGTCGGGCGAGAGAGCTAGCCGGGGCAACACTATAAGGTGGTAATTAGTCAACGCTTCTTATAAAAAAAATAAAAAAGGATCAAGTTCCAATATTAATCTAACTACCTGACCACAGCATTAGGGGGACGGCGTGGTGGCCTACTTGAGATGGATAGAGGAAATCCCAAGTGAAAGCTTGAAAATAAATACCGCCATCAAATGGGCTTTACGAGCAAACTCTTAGAATGGGCGGGTGAATATTTATAAGTTTCCTTAGTAAGCCTAGTGTTGGTTCTAGGTGAGAACCTCTGAGCTAACCACGGCTAATGATGTTGAATTTTCTGAGTCTGAATCAATGACTAACAATACTGGGGGGGTTTGAGAACTCGTCGACCCCGACGGAGAATATACATCTTTTGCCCGGAACCTAAACCACTAATCTTTGCCTTCCAATTCTTGCCAATTTCTACCAAGCCAACTCAGGGGATTCTTGTGTGTGTAGCGATCTGACGGTGCTGGGGATGGCAAGCCCAGACCTGCTGAATGACCTTTTTAATCGGAATTCTTCTCGAAGACGAGGCGTCGCAACGGTCGGATATTCGCAAATCGGTTGCACTGGGCCGAAAGTTGGCGGCATCACCCATTGTAGGGGCACGGACCCAAGGACCACAGGCAAACTGGCGGATTCTCGAAACTGGCAGGCGCCATCGATGGTAATCGGAAATGCTGAAAAACTGGTTCGCGGCCTGAATTGAAAGCAGGACCTGCCGAGCACGACCTCCATTGAGAACCTCTGAGCTAACCACGGCTAATGATGTTTTATTTTCTGAGTCTGAATCAATGACTAACATAGGCCAGTACCTGGTAGGTAAGTACTGGGAGTTTATTTGTCTTTATTTCTTCAACGCGCCCAACCATTTTTACCGTCCGTGCACCCAAAACAATAACAAACAAGCAAGCCCCCCCAGTGACTGCTTCATCCCGCTGGAACTTGGCCCGTCAAAACCAAAAATACAGCATCACCATCTCTTAACATGTCATCCTCCGACAGCGGCGAAGATGATGATGAAGGCGGGTTTGTGAGAGAAAACGTCCGCCATCAACCACTCTACGCGCCTGGCGCCAAATTGGACATACACGTGCATGTTCCCCCCGTCCCTTTCAGTGATCCATACGACAACGGCGACAAAGATGTCCGACAGCCTCTCACCATGAGGGACGTGGACAAGGTGTACCGCAACCAGCTGCGACTCGTCCTTAATCACCCTCCAGGTGAATATTCTCCACCCGAAGGGCATCACCAGGCGCCGCCTCCTGCCGCCACTTACACAACCAGATCACTCACCATTGTCGAGCCCATCACCCACAAAACACCACACGATTCACGCGGCTGTGCGCGTCTCGTACGCTGCCATCTCGACGACGACGACAAGAGTTGCCACTATGTCGCCAAAATCTTCGACGCTATGGACTACCCCCTAGTCACCATCAACACGGGCGACGAATATCTCGACTGCACGTGGCGCGCCGACGCAGACTATACGAGCGAGGCGTGGACATACCAGCACATGCCCGAAGACCTTCAGGGGGACATCGTGCCGCGCTACTTTGGCGCGTGGACCATATTTGTCGAGACGGGCCTGCCCAAGCCGCACCCAGCCCGCCGGCCCGTCCGCCTGGTTCTCCTTGAGCTGATCCCCGGGGAATCCATGCGCGATATTATCAATTGCGCAGTCAAGAAAGCCGAGGATGCCGAAAGCCCGACCCACTACCGGTTCCTGCCGCCCGAGTCGCAGCGCCTCGACCTCATAGTCCGCCTGGCCGAGGCCGTTGTAACGCTGGACTGGCATGCCAACATAGACCACGGCGACATCCACCCGCGGAACGTCATGGTCACCCACATCCCAACCAGGCCTCTTGTCATTATCGATTTCAACATGGCCGTGGTATGGGGCCCTGAAAAAGCCAGGGACCAGGCGAGCCTACCCATCTCGCCCATCGAACTTGTGGACCCTGCTTCGTGGTTCAGGAGCAAATTCAAGGAATGGAGCCCAGAGAGCTGGATGGACCCCAAGAATGACAGGGAATTTAGCCCAGGCTGCCAATGGATGATAAAGCATTGGGCAGGGTCCAAGAACTATCAGCCGCTGAGCGAGTACTACCTCGACACACTGAGGATAAGCAAGCCCAAGCTGTGGGAGTTTTGCGTTGCCCTAATTAAAAAACGGAAATGAACAAGATGTACCTACTTAGGCAGACTCAACAGCCATTGACTCCATAATTAGGTAGATACCTAGCGGTGTATTTGGTTATCTCCATCATGGTTGAGCGAGCAGCTTGAGACCCCTGAATCGCAACTTTCTTTGCTACTTACTGTTATGATCTTGCCACAGGTGCCAAGGCAGTGCGTAAAGGACAGCGTCCAAGAAGGGAAGTTTTTTTTTTTCTCCATCTCGCGGTGACAATTACCATCTTGGAGGGCAAGCTATATGATTGCGTTGGCCGAATTACCTACCTGTACCTAACATTTAGACTAATTGTTGTCTGCGCGTTAGTTTATCCAACGAACTCCAAGCACCAAATGTCTCGCAAATTCTGACCAGTGGATGGACGGAAAGGAGAAGAAAGACGAGAACCTTGTTGAAGGGGCGATGAGGTAAATTCTTTGTGTCGATATAATATTACCTACCTGGCACTTGTTCGCCAGATTTGCTGACCACTGAAGCACAAAAGCTCGTCGAGTGCCTCAAATGACACGACAGTTGAAATTCCAATCTAGAATATATACCTAGGCTCAAGTAATTAGGTATTAGTGGGAACAAAGAAGATGTTAAAAGTCCAAAGAAAAAGAATATGACGCTGCATGTCTCGTAATCGCTTTTTTCCAAATAGGCTCAAGAATAAGCTAAGAAAACAGGGATATAATAATATATGCCAAGTCTAAATTCCCATTACATGTCACAACCACCCTGACTGTTTGGTGACATTATGGGATGTCTGGCCTTTCCTCTTTCTACCCACACACTGCCCATCTATGATTGCTGAAGCCAAGGACTCAGCATGAGCCTGGTCTCCGTGCATGACGCCTGGACAAAGCTTGGATTCGCCAGGTAGACATAGGCGCCGCACGGCAGCACCTCGGTGTGGCCCTGGGCCGTTTTGCAGCTGAGGATGCCGTGACATGCTCGACAACCACCGTCGTCTCGGCCACAGTTACGACGGACACGGAGACAGATGAGATTGTCGTGCTCACTGTCGCATATACGGTGGACGTGGAGGCGGAGAACACGACGTCGATGGCGGGTGTTACCGTCGATACCGTCGGCGACCCAAACAGCGACGTGCAAGCGGCGTACTGGGCCGCAGGAAGACCATCCACCTGGCCCACGACCCAATGGAGACAGGTACTGAGGGTGCATACGGGGTTATAGGGGTTGTACACAACCGCCGATGACATTGTGACTGGCATCTTGAGCCGACAATCAATTATAACAAAAAAGAGTGAAGTAAAGCCAAAGATTCTCGAGCGAAGCCAAACACGTGCAAACGAATGGAAGGGTGGCTGGCAGCCCGGAACGACAAAAGAGCGTGAAAGGTTGTCCAAATCAACAAGAGAGGGTGAAGGAGGTCACTACTCTTAAAAAAGGAGGCGATAAACAATAAACAATATTGTCTCCACGTCATCCCCTGTCTGAGAAAAAGGAGTTTACGTCCCAGCAAATCTCAGCTGGAGGGCGGAAGATCCCCACTCCCCTGCATTGATAGTGGGGTGCACCAAGTAATCGTCAGCCACGTTGGCGCTTCCTAAGGAAGTAGTTCGTAAACGAACGCTTTAAAAAGCGCTTACGACTTGATCTAATCGTAAATTTGGTAGAATGCTCCTCCGTCCCCTCGCTTGCCTAAGAGTTTCTTCTCTATCGCACCAGATTCTCGACCTCTCAGTCCCTCGCGCAAAACGAAAAAGTTCGCATGTTCTACCTTAAAGTATAAAACATCCTTTATAAGTATATTCAAAGTAAATGCAATAGCCAAAAGCTATATTACAATCTTGTTAAGCTATTTAACTTCAATTTTGTAATGCTCATTCCTAACGATGAATTCTTTAAAATCATAATAATATTGCCCAAGATGCGAGCCAAATTTTGCACTAAATCGAGAATCAGTAACCAGTAACCTTTTTCGAAATTCCTGTTTCCATTTTTCTTCATCGAATGCCCTTTACAAGGCTTCAAGTTGACGATCTAATTCGTAGAGACTGTCATACAAGAACAATGATTTATTACTCTTAGGATTATGAACGATATTTTTTAATATAGTATTTAGCGATAAAATGGCTTGAGCAACAGTACAGTTTGGGCGACAGAGCGGTTTGAGCGACAAAAACGACAGGTGGGCGACAGAACATGAACCCAGTCTGAAACTGCGCACACGCTGCCGGTGATTGGTCGACATCACACCACCTTCAGGCGCTCGCCGCCACAACATCTGCTTTTCTCTGCCGCGGCCTTTTTTCTCCAATGAAATGTGAAATAACTGTCAGTTATCGGCTGCTCCCGACAAAGATGAACAGACGCCGAAATCGAATTTTAGAGCGCCTCTTTTTGCATGACAGACATAAATGGATGGATCAGTCCCTCAATCCCACCCCACTCTTGAGAGAGTAGCAACATATTAAGCTGATGCTATATTACAATATTATTGCCACTGTGCAAAATTTCGTAGCTGTGCACATATCATGCAAAGCCCCCTCGGCTTCTCATTCTATGAAATGATAATGCCACCCGTCTCATCACTCACCCTCAACAACATCAACATCAACATCCAGATGCTCGACTCCACCACCACCGCCACCCTAATCACGTGGGTGGGCTCCCAACCAAGCCCGCTTGACATCCTCCCCATCATTCTCCTCCACATCACTCTCATATTCGGCTACGTCTTACCGCCGTTTCGGGGCCGCGGGATCCTCTACTTCACCCTCATCGCCGTCCTCCAATGGCGCTGCCTCGAATCCCCCTGGCCGCCCAACCAAGGCGACTCCCGCCCCTTGCGCTACGGCCTGAACAACTCTTGGCTCTTTTCTTTGCCCGCCGTTTCGCGGCTCCTGGTGAGCACGCCCGAGAGGGACTTTTGGCGCGTCGTCGACGCCGATACCCCCAATGACGAGGCCAGGAGAACAACCCCCAAGGATTTGACCTGGAAAAAGCTATGGTGGTCCATGACATTATGGGCGACGCCGCGCGGCGTCGGGTGGAATTTCGGATGGAAGCACATCAACGCGCAGCGCGCCAGGATCAGAGCCGCACGCCTTCAACGCAAGGGGGATGACAGGGCCAGCACCGACTTTGTGGAAGGGACGCCCACGGGGGGGAGGGCCGAGTTCGTCGCCGTCAACATGGCCCGCATCTTTGTGGCATACCTCTGCTGGGACGCCGTCACCATGGCGGAGCAAAACGCCGTTGTCCCGACTGGATGGGCGTGGGATGCGCTGACGATAGGGAGGATCATGTACCTGGAACTGATGATGATTATTATTGTGTACAGCGGGATGGTGATACAGTTCTCCGTGGCGGCGGCGTTTGGGGTGGGATTGTGTCTGAGTGAACCAGAGGTAATTATTATTAATGCTCCTCCCTTTTCGTTTGAACTCGCGCCGTGTTGTGAGAAATGGGGAACTGACAATTTGTGTAATTAATAATTAGGACTGGCCGCCCTTGTTTGGAAGCATATTCGACTGCTACAAGATTGCGAATGTCTGGGGCCGCTTCTGGCACCAGTATTTACGGCAGGCAAGTTTTCCCCATTTCCCAACTCCTCAGCAATTGTGTATCACTCTTCTCGCTAACACGTAAAGTAGCCAAGTCTTGGCTTTAGTCACTACATAATCCAGAAGCTGCGCATCCCGCCTCGTTCGCTGTTTGCGTACTTTACGCACCTTTCGACGGCCTTTGTCCTCGCCGTCTTGATTCATGTCATCAGCATCGGCGCCGTCGCCCCTGGCTACATGGCCATCCGAGATCTCATCGCCGATATGTCCATCTTCTTTCTCCTGCAGCCGCTCGCGGCGATAGCAGAGGCTATCGTCATTACGCTATGGGGGAAGTATGTGCAGCCCACGCCAAAACCGAAAATCCCAAAGCAAGTTGTGGGCCCAGAAGCAAACGGCGGCAGAAGTGGCCGGGCATCGCCGTCGTCGTCTTCAGAGCCAGAAGTCCCACCCAGAAGCAGGAAGGAAGAGTTCATGTTGACATTGCTGGCAGGCATGTGTCGGCTCGTGGGCTACATTTGGGTGATATGCTGGTTCACTTTTACGGGGTGGTGGTTCATCAAGGCATATGCCGACGTGGGCATGGCTGACTGGAAGCTGCCATTCTCGATCCTGGAAAAGGTGCTAATACCAGGAAAATGAGGGAATTTGTGTTTTGGGCCACTGCGAACGGAGTTGTTGGCTTTGCGTAATTTCACGCGGGCGGTGGTCAGGGAGCATTGGGTTCAAAGTTTGGAGTGAAGGAGTTTGCCTCAACCACTATGCGGGAGGGACACTTACGTTGACAGGATGTTTCTCCTTGACATACTCGTAACATAATCGCTGTATAATATTTTTAACGAATAAAAACCACCAGCAAATACAGAATATACTTACAATATCAACAATAATTAGGCGCATAAGCAAGCAATTATCACGATGTCATTACCAAGAGAATCTTGGTTTCGAAAAGAGTTACAAAAATAACCAATAAAAGCATTATTGAGAGAACATAGATATACACATGCATACAAATCTTCTTATCGTTTTATGTTGACCAAAAAAGAAGGAGAAAAAAATGGGGCTCAATCGGGATTCGAACCCGAGACCTCGCACAGGCACTTGTAGAAGTGTGGGGACAACCCGAAGCGCGAATCATACCACTAGACCATTGAGCCGGGGCGATTGGTATTCGCCCCTAAAGCTGGGGCTTATTAATGTGCAATCCCCGGCCAACCATTCCGCAACCCGGCATCCCCATTGGTTGGGTGCCCGCGCATCGATTTCTTTGCAAACCTGTTCGTTGTTAATCTTGGGCCAGACTTGGGATCAAAAGTCCGAAAAAGGTATCCCCGCTTTTCCAGCGAAGCGGTGCTGGGGTCTCCGAGCAACATTCAATTCGAGATGGTTGTTTCTCAAGGCGCTTTTCCAAGCACTCCGCTTTGGCCAATGCCCAGGCCCATGTCTGCATGACGCTGGACTTTCAGCTCCGATTTTCAAATTTGCTCGGGAGAGTCGGCAACTATTAGCGCCAAGCTATCCGACGATGAGTCCTGAATCGGGTTGCTGACAGGGGTGCGAGCTGGCCGAGCTGATGCGGAGATCAATAACTTCGGTTTGGTTCCCCAATGCCTTGTTAGGATCGCCCGTAATTAGTTGTCTCAACGTGAGTTGTTTACGCGGGCACACCAAATCACGCGCCAGTTTGGATGAGTTGTAACTAGCTGACCGTTGGAAAGAACCAATCCCGGAGACGGCGTCTTCGCGACTTCGACCATCACCGCCGCGTACATCGACGTCATTGTCACGGTTAGCACGGCTTACTCCACCGTCCAGAAGACTGTCACTTTGAACACCGAGGTCCCCGAAACGGTGACAGACATCACCACGACCCGAGTCTCAACAGCCACCAGCCAAGCCACCGCCCCAGCCGTCACTTACCTGAGGAAGAAGCGTGGACACAATAAGTAACGGGGTTCAGCCTGCAAAGCGAAGACCAACACAGCATCAACCACCGAGGTTTCTTTAATTTCAGCTTCCGAGCCTTCTTCATCTGCCCCTGCATCATCAGTATCAGCTTCGAAATCGGCATCAATATCCGAGTCAGCTTCATCCTCTGAATCATCATCGGCATCGTCAATCACGTCAGCGGGTCCCCTGTTCCCCATCGCAACCATTTGTCCCAGTCTGGAAGAGTACTCGTCGGCGTGCAGCTGCATCTGGGCCGTCAGCAGCACCTCCACCGCCACAAAATCCGGCCCCATCACCACTTCTGTCATCAACGAGACCGTCAGCACCGCCATCCCCTCCACCTCCACCTCCGTCGTCACCGTCATCGTCACCCAGAGCGTGACCGAGCTCGCCACTACTACCGTCACGACAACCACCACACCCGCCGCCGCCGCCACCCAGACAGCCTACCTCCGCACCACCCCGCTGAACCGCCTCATTTATCACCGTCGTCAATCAGTACGTCCAGTACGACTACCAAGGCACCGGCGTCGGCGCCAAGGTTGAAGTCGTGCCTGCAACGGGGCAGGTGAACCTCGTCGGCCAGCCGGGCATTACCCTGTGAGTACGCACGCCCGCGGCCAAGTATGGCGCCCTGTGGTTCCAGGCCGCGGCCCAGAAGGCGGCCAGCGATCTGCCTGTGACTTGCTTCCTCGACACTGCCGGCGTGCTGAGTTGCACTACGGTGAGCGGCGGGTTTAACACGCTCTTCTCATGCGGCGCGTACATGTATCTTGGGCTTCCGACTTGGGTGCAGGCCGGGTGCACTATTGTTACCTTTAAGCTCACTACCGCTTGATAAGGCAAAGATATGGGGGGGGGGGTTGATATTGTTTGATGGGTGATGAAGATGTAATAAGTAGTAAGTAATATATTCCCGGGGAGGCGTGGCAGCTTTTATTCTTCTAAGTCTAGCGCTCAATTTTATTTCCACTATATTTGAGTGTTCACAACGAGTTAAGGTATGATGACCATCAGTTGACAGTAATTACCTATGCATTCACGATAGTCATGGCCGGAGACTTTGGGGGCAGCCGGCATCATATTATCGGTGAGTTTGCAGCAGCAGTTATATAATATTCTTCATCCGTCAAAATTGCAACTATGTACAAAGAATTTCTTTTGTTGGCATGCATGCAACGGACGTCGGACGCATCACGTTACCTACTCATTAACCGCCTACTGGCATTGTGAGTAGTAAGGAGCCGAGACGTCTTTGCAGGTGGCACCAACCTGATACAAGCAGAATATGTTAGCAACTTGACGTTGATATTCATAGGGAGATGAGGGAGTTACTCACGCCACAGTTGGTGCATCCAGTATACCCAGTCCCGCCGCACTGCGCATACTTGGCAACAGTGCACCCAGAAACACCACCGCCACCCCCCGTTGCTGTTGCAGCAGCGCTGGTGCTCACAGTGGATGCGGTTGCAACCGGGCCAGCCCCAGCCGTGCAAGTTGACTCGCAGCCGGAGCAGCCGCTGCCCGCGCTCTTGGTGGAGCCCCCAGCATACACCGTCGGCCCGGGAGCGACGTAAGTTGCCAGCGCAGCGTGGATGTTGACCTGGATGCCGGGGTCGGTGGCCTTGTATGCGCCGGGGAACAAGACCGTGGGCGGGCTGGCTGTGCCAGACCCGGAGACGGTGATCTGGTAGCACGTCATGTACAGCTGGGCGCCGCCCGCGCTGCCGGCCGAGTGCAGAGCAATGACCTCGGCGCGCAGGAGGTAGTCGCCCGGGGCGAGGTCGGCAGGGATCTTGACGTTCATCTTGCCGCAGCATTTGTTGAGGTCTTTGACGCCCCAGAAGTCGTCGTCGCCAGACGCGCCGGCGGGGTTCTTCGCCCACGAGTCCTGGAATACCTTGAACCAGCCGGCAGAGCCGTCCGCGGTGACTGCGTCCGAGACCTTAGACATGTATGCCATTACGGGTCCGTAGTGGGCGCCACCGATGGCATCGCTGGTGCATGTACGGTCGTTGGGTTGCTGCAGGTCATTGTTAGTTTGGTCATCCAGGGTAGGCTCAGCACCAGTGAAGTATTCTGCTGCTCACCTGGTGCATCTCGACGGTCACCGTCGAACCCGCCTTGACAGCACACTTGGCCGCGGGGCGAGAAGAGGCGGCATTGCAACGGAGATCGTTGGAAGCCACGTTCGATACAGGTGAGTTGGAGGTCGGCACTCTGGTGCACTGCGAACCGAAGTCGGCGCCGTCAACCCAGAGGGACTGGAAGATGGCGTGGGCAGCGACATTTTGCGCGCACAGGGCCGCGATGGCCGCGATGCTGATTGACTTCATGATTGCTGGATTGTTTTCGCCGTCACAGTTACTGCAGGTCTGTTGAATCTGAAAAGGGGTACCACACAGGAACTTGCCATCATGATATCACGCTGTGGGCATGTCCTGATTTATACGTCGGCCAGTCTGTCTCCGCTGACCACCTTGACCAGCAACACAAGCGAGCCATCTTCAACAATGCAATACCACTCCGGTCGGTCCTTCAATTTCGACTCTTTTGTTTCCGCGTGGCCAACTGCACCCACAACAACCTGATTTTTTGTGAGGTACGTGTCCCGTGAGCAAAAACGGTTATATTTCTACCCCACAAAAATACCACCCAAGACGCTGGCGAGATGCGGGAGCGCTTGGAGGTTTGCCAGGTTCACTGGTGATCGATTGGTGGATTCAGGGGGCGGTTAATATACCGCGCAATCAATTCGGTACGGCGGAACCGAGACCACCGCACCCCACGATTCTGAAAAACCGGGTCAGCGGTATCATGGCTCCCGTTTCGATTCTGGAATAATAAAATCGGTTGCCCCCCCCTTGCCGGTTTTCTCTGGGGTTGGTTGGTTCTATTAGAGGCCCGGGGGCTGTGTAGGTAGATCATGATGGTCTTTCCCCGGTCATAAAAGGGCTAATATGCACCAACTCCTCGGTTGAGAGGCCCGAAAATGATGGCCATCGCTCCGGGCAATGGGGTATATGTCAAAGTTCCCTAGGTTCAGTATCTCATCCCGGGATCCACGACTCATGCTTGCCGCCGCTTGCATGTTCCAAGTTCTTACTACCTAGACTAATTAGTCACGGCTCGCGATATATTTTCCTCCCCTCCCCTCCTCAATTCTGGAATACTACCTTGTAGACCTTTCTTTCGCCATGCGGGGTACACTCCCATCTGTTGAGGGTACTAGAATTCAAATGATTCATGTTATCAGGAGAAGTTTATGTGAGTGAACGAGGTCGAATAAATCGTGGAGACATATGTCTCGATGGCAGTGTTTATCGCGGGGGTGGCATCTGTGATTTTACTCGGAAGCCGCGTCGCCTCTCCGGGCTTGGGGCGAAGCAGCTTGGGGCCGCTCCACGCCGTCATCGGCCCGTCAAGGTAGTGTTCAATCGTGGTAGCAGCAATGGCCACATGCACGAAGGCAGACAGGAAAATGGTGGGACCCGTGGGGAGCTTCATGGTTAGTTTATCAGTGGATTCTCATTCTCAGTTCAATTGCTGGCGATGAAGCGTCCGTGGGGGAACTCATCGTTCGTGCAAGAAGATTGTGGGATGCAGCAGTATTTTTATCGAGGACCGAGGAGAGGCTTTTTTTGTCGATGGTAATTAACTCACATATTTCCGCTAAAACATGTGGCGTGGTCATGACTTCACTTTTGTCTCTTTTTCATTCCTGGGTAAAAGATCTTGTGGGCAGGGGAAACAATGCCAATGATAGATATTGAAGTGGAGTCCGCGCAATCCAGGGAGGCAAGACGCGAGATCAACTTCAATGTGCCAAAACCGCTGGGTTGGGATGAAGCTCTGTTTAACTTGATGGAACAGTTCAAGCTGTGTAATTCAGTAATTATATGCCCGTACCTAGTAACCTGGCGATTGAACATGTTGGCAAAGTAATTAGCTCGTAAAAGAGCGTAGGTAGTAGACCTAATCACTTGTGTCGATGGTCAGAATGAATAGGAGATAAAGAATATCGATAGGGTAAAAACAAAAAGCTGATCGAACGCGGGACCGTCTGTATACGCGGAGACCTCCGAGGCTTTGCAAAACAGAAATCATACCACTAGACCATATACCCATAATTTCCTCCTAATAACTCTAGAATTCAATGGTTATTATCCAAGTTTGAAGTGGCGTTGATGACGGGATTCAACCCTTAGCAACTCGTGGACTGAGATTGTGCACGAGTGCTTCTCGAGGGCTACCCAAAAGCTGCCGCGAGAGCTGGGAAGATGATGCCAAAAGCTGTTTTTCCGAGATGCGGCAGACGCTTGTTGGCTTCCATGTCACCCTTCTTTGTCCTTTGCTGCCTGCGTCCCACTGTTAGTCGAGCTTATGTTTTGGATATAAAAATCATCCTCGACTACCCCTCCTAACACCAAATCGCTGTGGCCCCACCTTACACCTTATGGGACTGCGAGATACAAATGCGGCGGCAACGCTGACATGGTGCCAAATTTTGGCGCCAGCTGCGCCCCTTCCTTCCGCAGAATGCAAGACATTACCTTCGCGTTCGCCCTTCACTCTTTCTCGACGGGCGACAGCTCAAAACGCAACTTCAGTCTTCAACCTCAATCGATGCCAAGTACGCGCCCCTTTTCACGAATAGTTTATTATCCAACAATAACAACATCAACCCTCATCGACAGCATGGCGTTTAACCACTTTTCCCCGCGGCACATCCCCGCACTCATTCTCGCATCAACCACCACGCTCGGCGGGTTCTGGCCCATGCTCAATGCGCATTCGGCGATGCTGGCATTTGGGTTCCCGCCTCACCTCGCCGAGGCGCCCGCCGCGCACCCTGTCATGATCCAGGGGCAGTCGCGCAGCACCATTCTCGGCGTCCTCATATTCACCTTGTACTTCCGACGCCGGTATGCCGAGATTGACACGCTCATGGCGATCATGGGGTTTTGGGCCGGCGCCGTCGACGCGTACCTCGTTTGGAAGCACGGCAGGCCTGAAAAAGCTTTTTTTCGTTTGGTTACTTTGTGGTCGTTTGCCGCGATTGGATTTGCTGGGTTGACGGCATCGTCTGGCTGAGAGTTATTGGTGGGCTGAAGCGACCAGATGAAGTTGATGGAGAGGGAATGGACGTATTGATCACTGGGAGAGAAACGTATGACATGTCACAGCTGGCAGCTTAAGTTGTTATTAAAGGCTTGAAGCTCCTATGATTGAACCATAATAATGTATTGTCAAGTGATCAGCCAAATCTGTAATCGTAATAATTAAAGAAAGAACCCCGGAAACAAAAGAAATTTCACAAAGACTCCGCCAGCTGCTGCTCAAGAAACCTCCGAGCCGAGTGGTGTCCATTCTCTGTCGCCCTCCCGAGTGCCCTCTCAAATGCCTGGTGTCCTTGCCCCGTCATCTGAGCTCCCGCATTGAGAAGCAGCTGGATCATATCAAGTCTGCCATTTTCCGCAGCTCCTTCAAGCGCCGTTCTGCCATCAATCTCCGCGACAGGAGCATTGACGTCAGCACCTTTCTCGATCAGCATCTCGGCGATGCCCAGGAACCCGCCACTGGCTGCGTGCTGCATTCCTTATGTAGGGATCTATCACCTGATCATCTAGCCGCCTGGGTGAGGGGGGCCGGCACTAGTCTAGGATAAGCCATCACTGAAACCCTCCTGCGCGGACATCTACACATGGTGACCGAGTGATACAAGTCCCCGCCAAGTGGCTTTCTAGTATCGTGCACATAACCTAATCCGTTCATCGACATGAGTCCCCGCCCTGCGTGACACGACGGGGCGCACACTTGCGCGAGTTAATGTCACCTAGGCTATGGCGGGGAATTAGGGGTACTTGGGTGGTCTTACGTGGCACCTCCAAGGGATTGTGAAGGCCCGACACTTGGTGTAACTGGAAGGCTGTCCGCTCGGCACAGCTCTATGTTTGCATGTATAGACGCCTACCTACCACCACCTACCTACCTAGTGATCGCTCCTTTGCACCTTGCATTATGCACATCCTCGATCTTGTGATTGCCGGTGATGAAAGCGTTCGGGAAAAATCAATATATCTTGCTTCTTCTCCTCAATTAACGGGGACGGGGACGGGGGGACGATTAATTAGACCGGAGAAGGTTTGTTGGGTTACTCCCTACTTATGCGGGTGGGCTTCCTAAATTGTCATTAATTATAACACCCTTCTATCTTTCCCTGGTCGATCTCAACCCTCAAAATCTTATGATGCTATTATGATGTCATTTTGTCACCTTCATGTCAAGGAGTAACACAGTCAATTGAGAGGGGTCTCCCGTATAATTAGCTAATTGCCTACCCTGGACTCACCTGCCTGCCACTACTCATCCATCTAATCAGTGCGTACTGAAATGTAATGAGGGGGTCGCATGCTGGCTATCACACAGGAATCCAAGGCTCCAGGCCTGGAGCCCGCAGTGCCGTGGCGCTCCCGTCTGGGTCAGCGGGCGCATTGACCTCGGCTCCTTGCGCAATAATAAGAAGCTCGACCAGCCTGAAATCGCCTCTGTACGCTGCGATCTGCAGAGGAGTATGCCGGTCAAAGGGCGTGGCTGCGTTGGGGTCGGCATGATAATCGAGTAGTAGCAGCTCGATCTTGTCATGATCCACCATCCTTGAGAGGAGCTGCTGGGGAAACGGGGTGGAAATAATCCCCGGAAGGTGCCGAGCTCATCAATGCCAACGCCATGTTCGGGCCCCGTGAGAGTGTTGATGAGTCCAATGTCCTCACATTCTACCGCAGCTACCAGTGCATTTGCATAAGAGTCTCGCCCACACCCGCATCAGTTTCCTCGTAGAACTGGCTTGGCACCCAAGGCCATCAGCTTCTGTACCAACGGCTTGCGCATTGCCCTGATTGCGGCTGTCAGGGGATTTTCGTTGACGGGGTTGACCGTGTTGATATCCAGACCAAGGTCAATGAGAAGATGGGCCATGGTGAAGTTCCAACAGCGAATGACATCGCACAGGACGTGCCCACTAAGTCTGCAAATGACTCGACCAAGAACATGACTTCCAAGCTGGGAAATGTGACGTACAGAAAGTGTTGAACAAGTCGTTTCAAAAAACCCAGCCAGTTCATCCAAAGAGCAGTCGTTCAGGATTCCCCTGTGGTTTATCTCCAGAAGCCAAGTGACCAAATTCTTAACATATCTTGCCTCGTGGTGTGGTCTCGGAGTTAATGCATACAAGTTTAGGGTACGGGGGGAATCTGAGTAACTACGTTGGCTCTCAAATGTAGCTCTGAACGCTCGAGTCAAAATTGCCACCCGGGCTGTATTGCTGGTTTCGGCGTTGAGAATGAGTTGAAGGCTTTGGCTACCATGTGATGTGTGAAGGCTTTTCAGGATGTTGATCAACATTTTGTCCGAAAGCGGCGCTTCAGCCTGGTCACGGCGGCCTAGCTCTTCTGGTGGTCCAACGGCTGGCTGCACTCCAAAACTGAGGCGTAAATTCACTAACTTCAAAGGGTTCCCATTGTTGGAGGACTTTGCTGCCAAATTGATGGGCTGCAAGCTAGGATTGCAAGTTGATTCGTCCGCGTCCGCGCCCTCAGACAACAAGAGAGATGCGACTGCAAGTTTCCTTTTCTCCCCGTCAGACCCCGATGACCAGCCGCAGATGCATTGCTGCAGTGGAGAGAGACCAGCAGTTGTCCGAAAACCAACATTTGCCCCATACTTGATCAGTTGGTCCACAATCGGCTCAAAGTTGTGCTTGGAGGCTGCCGTAAGAGGAGAATGTCCCTCTGATAGCCACTTTAGGAACGTGTCGGGTAGGCGTATCTCCCATTCAGGGTATTGATGCGAATGGGGTTCGGCGTATTGAAGTCTATGGATGCTCGGTGAAGAGGAACTTGATCCGGATGGAATGTTGACCTTGCATTGAAGCCTGACCAAGTCCTGGACGAGGAAGAGTAGCTGAGCGAGGGTGGTGTGGTCCAATGGCGGAACCGTCAAGCGGAAACCCCGTAATGTCCAGCCAAAAATCAACAAGACGATTAGACTTCGATTCCATCCATCGGGGGGTTCTTTGACTTTATAGCCATGATCGATGAGAGATCGGACCAGTTGCAAGTTCCCAATGACGCATGAAAACTCCAGCAGTGGGACCGGATCGGCTATATATATCAACTTGCACGACATCCCATTGGAAATCGATGCCGGCGTCGAGGAGGTAATCGACAGTGGGCAGGTCCTCCGCCTCCTCTGCCAGTCGGAAAACGCTCTCAAAAAGCGCTTGAGCACTGTGGTCGTCCTTCAGGGTTACTATCTTGTCGAGGACACTGAACGCGCCAACCTCCAGCCAGGAGTATAGGGCTCTGCCGTTAATGTTGCCATGAAGGTTGTTGGACAGCAGAAATGAGGCGAGGCTGAAAATCTCCTTCCCATCAAGCCGCTGGATGTCTTGGCTTGTATCGTCAAGGAGAGGGACTTCAGCGCTCTGATGAATGAGGGAGGGCGATTGCGGAAGGTATGCTCGGAAATACTGCCGGAACTTTGCATTTAATGAAATGCCACTTGGTACCAGTTTGGTGATAAGCGACTGAGAGGATGCAAGATCATCCAACTTCAGTTGCTCTGTTTGATATCAGAACTTGAACAGGTCAAAGGATTTGGGGCTGGCTGTCTGGGCTAATGGTTACCATTAACATCGTTGATGATGTTCCTAAAGTCGAAGAAGGGGAAGTTTCCCTCGAACAACATGGGAGGAGGAGTGGGCATGCAGATGGTGAAGTCGGGTGGTGTCTTGGGCGATGGCGCTGCAACGAATTAGTGGAAGTCCATAAGGGACGCTGCCTTGGGGAGCAAATGAAACACAAAATCGTACCTCGTTGGAGAGCTGTTTGCTCAAGAAACGTCATGAAACCCCTCTTTTCAAGCACCTTTGCGGTGACAAGCTTGCCACAGTGGTACAAGCGAGGCTCCTTTGTTGTCTTGGTCACCTTTGCTTTGGCCGCCACAAATTTGTGACTGATGATCTGCCAGTCTTTGGGCTGTGTCCCCTTGGAGTACTTCCGAAAGCCCCATTTCCAGAACCGTACCTCATATTGAGCTTTCCTAGTGATGGTTAAAGATCCTGGCGATGCTGAAGGGGAGATATCTTGGGTGATCACTGAACATACGTGGCTTGAAACCCATGTCGCTCTTTCATCGTCTCAATCACACCATCCGGCCCTTCGAGGCTGCGGTCCTCGGTGATGTAGAGGGTGTGAATGGCGTCTTTGACACGATCCCAGGTGTTGGTGGCCGCCATGATGCTTCTCTCTGACAAATCAATTGCGGTGATGCCCAATGGTGTGATCATACAATTGTGAGGTTGTTGAGTTGCTCGGGATGGGGAAAGAAGTGAGTCGCATCACCGGGATGAAGCCCATTGAAATCTTGGGGGAGGGCCAAGGGATCCAACTCAGCCCATGCTTCGTTTGATTGGCTGATTCCCAAATCTTTTTGTCGGGGAAAGGAGGGGAATGAGGGAGCCTCCTCGCTCCCGTGCATCCGCCGGCATTCTGGTGTAACCAATTCCAGTGGCTTAATGATCAGGCGTTCCTTGCTTTCTCCTTACCTGCGCACCAGAACACCCATGCAGCCCAGTTCTAAGTACGCATCTGACATGTACATCCATGGTACCAACCCCCCCGGCCATTGAGCGCTGTCTATACGTGTACCTCACCATGACCGGACAGGACACCAGATGCTTCCCCCCTGTGGCGTTTTTGTTTCACGTCCCCCTTCTGGCAGCACTCCTTTTATCTTATTATTGGCTAGAGCCCAAATCTGACCCTCCTTTTCCTCTACTCTCTTTCCGGGTTCCGCGCTGTGGTGGGAGAACCCTTGTTAACACACCGAGAGAAAACCGAAAAGGGATTTCGCGGCAAACCCAACGCCAAGCACTCGGAGCACACCAACCCCTCAAAAAATGAAGGTGGCAATGGATATCAACACTCGGGTTTAATGGCTGCTTTCTGGAGACCTTCTGCTCCAGTCGTGACTTTCCGATTGACTAAACCCGAACGTGGCTCAACTTCAGGGTTTTTTGCCTGGCTGAAATAAAGAATTACTGACTTGGAAGTTGGAAGTCTGGGGCGGCGGACAATGGAGGTGATTTCGATGCACCAATTAGTCATAACAACGACTGTCAAAGTGCATCACTGGAAAGATCAGCTAGCGGCATCTGATGTCGGAACGGAGTTCCGCGAGAGATGAGTTCCGCGAGCGATGCGTCCACTCTATTCGTCGGGCCGCTGTAGGATCTCGTCGCCTTATTTGGAAGACAAGTCGCCCACCGCTGCTACTTGCCTGATGGTGCAGTTGCACCCCATCCTTGCCCTGTCGACAGATTAGCCCTCCCGCGCAGGTTGGTCCATGTGAGTGGGAACACGTTGGGTGTCCTAAAAATCGGGCATATGCACGTACCCCCTGCACACCTGTCTTTTTTCTGCATAGTCCCCCTCCTCTTTGTCTTGGTCGATGATTGCTTGGGGCCCAAATCCTTTTGCATGGGCCTGCATTCGTTCCACACCTTGATATGCACGTCGTGCCAAACCATATGCAAGTCCTGCCAAACCCCAGGCCTCATCATTCGCTCTTTTGGGCAGGGGCACATGGTTTCCAGTCGGTCAATGATGTTGAACCTGCATGCTTTCTTCACTAATTAAGCTTGGGATTTTCCCACGGAGATTGCCTGACGACTCGGCTCGTGCCAATGTGGCGGCGGTGACTAGCTGTCTGCCCGTCTCTTATTCGCTGCTGCTCAAATCTTGACATGGGAGGAGAACCTCGACTGCGTCAGTATTGCTGGTCGCCATACCATTTCTGGTCGCCATACTATCCATTGCTGGCCCAGGCCTTCCCAAAGGATGATATGTATAAATACTCCAGTCTGCCACCTCCCCTTCCCTCATCCAGCACGCTTCATACTCCATTGATCACTCCCGTCTCAACAGCTCCGACACTCGACAGGTTGGACTACTTCGCCGTTCTGCTTGCTTGCAGTAACCAGCACGCTTCGGTTCGGTCTATTAAAAGTTTGGCCGAATCACTCGAGTACTCGACCAACATGAGCGGAAAGGGCAAACACTCCGCTATCTTCGGGGGAGGCTCCAGCGCAAGGTCTGTATACATACATATCTCTCTCACGGTATCGGGTCCCTGTGCCTCAAGTCATCACACCGTCTCTAACTCGAACCTCCCACAGCTCCTCAACTCAGCCAACCCAAGCAACACTCCGAGCCGAGTCGACGGCACGTGGGCAAAGCATACGTCCACGACAACATCTTCCTGAGGATCCCTCCTGGACCTGCTGATAAGGCTGCGAGGAAGAGGTACTACGAGAGTCGGATGAAAGCTGTCCTAGACTCGGTTGAGCCTCATGTTGGTTAGGACAGCCAAAAATGACCAGGCTACTCGGGTATAAGACTCGGATGGCAGCTTAGGCAGTTGCGGCACTTGAGGGTTGGTTTGGCATTGGTAGAAAGAGTTATGATTCGGGATCTTCGATATTCTCTACCGGGTACACTTGACTCGGCTTGAGTAGGCAATGGACTCGTTTGAGATGATATATGGTGTTATTACTTCATTGAATATTGTTTACACCGTGCTAGTTGATGAGGCATATTGATATGTTTGCGATGCCAGCTCAGGCCTAGCCAACACTGTGGAGGGAAAGTCACTTTTTTTTGGCTCCGTAAGGGTTAGGGTTGCAGGTTAGTTTCGCAAATACAATGCAGCTTTTCTTGGCATCAGGCATCAGGGGTCCAAGCTCGATCCCCTGTCCAACGCTCCAGTTTCAACATCGTCACTCGTGCAATGTCGAACGAAATGAACACAGTTCTGCCATTGGAAGTCTCGTCGCAGCACCGTTGACAGCTCGATCCATCACGATATTGCCTGTATCATTGCTATCAATGTTCCGCCGCCCCTTTGGAAGTCAATTCTGATGATGGACCAGGCCGTTGCGCCCCAGTTCAAGCGCAAGCCCGTCGCAGCGGTATCGCAAGTGCTTTCACCAAATTCAAATCCCAAATTCCCGCCGCCACCGCCGCCATACGAGTTCCTGGAATCGAGGCCCAACCCACTGCCAACCCCCTGTTCAAGTCGGACAGAGCAGCGCCCATGGGTTGACGAACCTCTACAACCATTTTCCCGACCCAGTTCCCGCAATCAAGATACCTCACGATTGCGACCCCCAGACCGCCTTCGCCTCAAGACGAGCCTCTCAGATTTATCACGCCAACAAAATGCATTTCCCTCACCAGGCTCATCCCCCTCGACGCCACGCAGCGCTCCGCCACCACTTGGGCCTGAACCCCCCATCACACCGTTGTCCACCACCACCAGCGCAAACCCGGGCTTCTGGCAAAACGCCATGTCTGAAACGCGCCATTTTGCCGCCGGACTGATCCCCCACCCGACCGAATCCACCAAGCATTTCACCATCCTCCGCCACTCGGCGCCCCTCGTCTTCTACCGCGGCCCCTCCACGTCGGTGGCCATCACCATCTTCAGCGCGCCAAAATATCCCCTGCCGCCCGGCCGCACCCTCTGGCTCCAGCAGCGCGGATACTCTGGTGACAGCGGCATGAAGCTTAAGTCTATGATGGGCGCCACGTCCGACTGGCTCGATGTGACTCCCTCGGCCATGGTTCAGCCCCAGGAGCTGGCTCCCGACACCGAGAGGCCCTGGCAGCGCGACATTGGCAAGGCAGCCAGAAAGTCCATCAAGGAAAAAGGCGACGCCAAGGCCCATGTCCCGAGAGAAACCCACGTCGTTAGGATTCCTGCTGTGTCGGCAGACGGCTACTTTCGCTTCGTGCTGTGCTCGGGCGGAGGCAGCAGCAATGTCGATGGCAGCACAAGCAAGCGGACCGTCCTGTGTCCCAGCCCCATTTTCCGAGTTGCCAGCACCTCTTCTGACTCGAGCGTCATCCGCGGCGCCTCGCTCAGCACCATGCCCCTGGAAATGGGTGTCAAAGTAGCGTCTGTGGCTGCCAAGATTACCGTCAACAAGTACACTGGACCGGTGGTGGGCGTGGTGCAAGGGAGAATGAACAAGCTCAAGCCAGCACGTGTTGCCCAGAAAGTTGGCCAGTTCGCGTACAACAACCTGCGATCTGACAGCACGGTGGCAGAGCCAAGTGCTGATGATCAATACACGCAACCGAGCGAGATCTCTTACGATGGGGTCCTCGGGTTGGATTCGGGTCCGCAAAGACCGTTTCCTCTCAAGTTCCAAGGGAAGGTCGCCCCAGGCACCGGACGCAGCAAGGCTGAGCTGGGCGTCCCAACCGCCAACCTGATCAATGTTCCTGAAGATATCAAGCACAACCTTAGGGGCGTGTACTTTGGTTGGGCGTGCATCATGCTCGAGAGGGGGTTCGAAGGGATATCCGAGGAATGGCACGAGTCGGTGATTGCCGTGGGTTTCTCTCCGTACGCCCGACCATCTGTGGTCCCAGAGACCAGCGTGACAGTCTATCTCGTCCATGATTTCGGCTCTACCACCTTCTTCAATGCCAGGATGAAGGCCATCGTGATGGGATTCATGCGGCCAATGCTGGACCCGGGAGCGCCCATCCAGCAGCGATTGGAAACCGTCTCTCGAGATGTGTACTTGGCGATGGCAAGTCTGGGCCGCGAGAACTGGGGGCCAGACCTCACAGTGCACCGGCTCAAGACGGCCAAGAGCTTGCGCACCCTGTCGGACAAGTATAACGATGCCCGTGACAAGATCCAGCAGCGGGTCGGCAGTATCCCACTGCATCTAGTGGGAATTCGCACTGCTGATGCGGAGGCCCGGGATAAGATACATGGGAACGGTGGGTATTGGGTGCCGAGGTGAACTGTTCGTTGCTCTTTGTCAATTTCTTCCTTTCTCTGAAAGTAATTATGCATTAATCATGGTAGTTTCTTTGTAATATGGTTGAAAATTTCCTTGATTATTATAATCCTGTTAAGTTAAATAAACGGGTTTAATTAAGTATTATGTAGAATACAAACTCGGTTCTCCTTCATCTTTGGTGGTCTTAATCTCGTAAACAGTTGTGGGAGACTTGCCTACACAGTCACGTCGCCCTTTCCGTCCGGATCTATTTTATTTTCCTCCTCCGCATGCCTATTCTTCCCTGTCCTCGCTTTTCCCCCCACCTCCTCCACAATCCCAAACTCGGTCTCCAGCTCCGTCCGAAGCGGCACCTCCCTCTCCAAAAAGACGATCAAGAAATTAACCCCCGCAAACGCAATCGCCACCTGCCAAATCAACTTTAACGCAGCAGCATACACATGAATAATCTGCTCCCGCGCAGGCGACGGAAACTGCCAGATAAACTCGGCATAAGCATTCTCGTACGCGCGATTCCCCTCGTCAAACACAGCCCTCACCTCTGGATCTGTGATTCCCCCACCCCGCTCGGTATCTGCCACCGCGAGCTGCGAAAACCGATTATTGAATATCGCGGCGGGGATCGCCACGCCCCAGATACTCCCAAACGAGCGCATAAACGACCACGCCGCCGTCGTCGCTACTTGATCTTTTTCATCCAACTGCGCCTGCACCGCAGGGAGCAACGTATTCAGCACGAACCCGCTCCCGATCGCCGCGACCATCTGGTACAGCACGTACTCTGCCACGCTGGAAGCTTCGTCGAGTAAGGTGAGGAGACCAATGCCGAGGGTGTTGACCCCGAACCCGAACAGGTGCAGCGGCTTGTAGCGTCCGAATTTTGCGAGGAGGAGGACGGCCACGATGGCGCCCGGGATGCCGAATAATATGGCGGGGAGGATCTGGACCCCCGCGCGCGCGGCCGAGCTGCCCTGTGCGGCTTGGAAGTACACGGGTAAGAAGAATAAGGCCCAGTAGAGGAGAGCCAAGTTGAGGAACGTGGCGAGCATGATGACGGCCGAGGTGCGGTTGCCGAGGAACAGCGAGGGAGGGACAGCAGGCTCTGGGACGAGGGTCTCGTACTAGATGAAGAGGATAAAGCCGGCGAGGCCGATCAGCAGAGGCGAGAGGATGGACGCGGATGACCAGGGTTTCTTGGTCCCGCCGTAGGTGAGCGCGTACAGGACTGAAACGGTCGACCCGATGATGAGCAGGTTGCCAATGTAGTCTATCCGCGCGAGTTTCTGCTGGATGGACTGGCTGCGGTTGTATTGCACGTGGAGGAAGAGAAAGATCATTACCATGGCGGTGCCACCAATCTATCAAAGAAAAGAAAAGGCGTGTCAATTAGCTGGATGGGGTATGTTGACTTGGGGGCGAGTACTAACAGGCAGGTTGATATAAAACACCCAGCGCCAGCTCGTCGTGGCAATGATTTCACCACCAATCCAGGGACCAAGAGCCACCCCAATGGTAAAGACGACCAAAACCATGGCAATATAGTTTCCGCGTTCTCTGAGCGGAACAAGGTCGGAGATGATAACGTCCACGATGATGTAGATGCCGCCGGCGCCAATCCCTTGGACAGCTCTCCCAGCAATGAGCATGGCTCCGTTTGATGCGCCTCCAGCGATGCCGCTGCCGAGAATAAAAAAGGCCACTATGATCATGGTGACCCATCTGTGGCCGAATATGTTGGCCAGCTGGCCAAACGGGGGCTGGGCGACAGCTCTGTGGCGCACAGTAATTAATTAGGTTTCTTGTTCGGTGGAACAGAATCATGGAACTGCTCTGCTCTGCTCACCCTGTCAGGAAAAACACGTTAGTAACCCATATGTAGTTCTCGCCAAGACCCAGCTCCGTGATGATACGAGGCAGCGCGGTTGTGACGACGGTGTTTTCGAGGGCGCTCAGGATGCCGATGGTGGCGAGGGTGGCGAGGATGGTCCAGAACCGACGCGTGGGTTTGAACTTGATGGCCACGGCTGCAGCAGTTGCTGTTTCTTCTGCGGTGGCGCCATCTTTGACTATGTTGTCAGAGCTGTCCCCTGAGTTGACAGGGGCTTGTTGATCTGATGCCATGACTATTTTCGGGCTCGTTGGTGACTAATTATGGGAGAGACGTGACGTTGAAATAAACAATGAGGGCCGATCCTCTGGGAAATATCTTTAACGATGGGGCTTGCATTAATATAATTAGAGAAAAACCACGCGCCGTGGAGTGCGAACTTGCGAGTTCAAGTACGAGAGTAAGCAGATAGGGGTTATTGCGGTGGCGGCGACCGGAGCGGGAGACTGTTGGTACGGGCCGTTGGGGGAACGAATTTGGCCGACTCAAGAGGCACGGAGACAATTTTGGCGCCCAACAACAACACCACCGTCAGCTTTTGCGGGCAGACAGTCAGGCCATGGATGAATACACAATCTGCTCCTTTTCCGTCGGTGGGAAGACGTGGAGGAAAAAGTCTCCGACAAAGACAACCTAATTAGCTGAGGAATTATAGCAGCGATCACTTAATTAACGGCAAAAAGGCATTCACATTTGTCAAAATAGTAAGAAACCAAATAGCACTGTGGTACAAGACATTGCCCTTATTCGTTAGGAAACATCCTCGACCCCGTAGAAACCCTGCTTGGCCGCCCCGACCGCGCCACGATCCTCTCGACTACCTGAAGCAGATTGAAATCCGACCCCGGCGCTCCCATAACATCCACCACAACCGGCAGGTACTCGACCCTGTTCGTAATCTTGGAGTCATACGGGACATCGCCGATGGGGACCGCAATGTCCGGGGCGCCCAGCGTAGGCGGCAGGAAGAGCTCGTCCAGCGCAGACTGGTCCAGGGGAGAAGGAGAGACGATGTCGCGGTAGTTGGGCGCAACGTTGGAGATAGGCAGGATCACCAACACTTCAGCCTCGTGCGAGAGGAACAGGGTCTTGTGCAACCACTCCTTGTACACACCGAGCTCCCTGCTGGCTTCCTGGTTCTGCGCGGGTGTGACGGCGGCACCCTTTGCCCACCTGGCTTGAACGAATGGAACGACGTAGGGAGGACGGCCGTCGTGCGAATCGGCGTAGGTCTTGCGGAAGTCGTCAGTCGAGTGGTAGAACTCGTAGTAGAATGTCTCAGTGACGAGGTTCTCCACGTACTCGTCGACGTCGTCGGGCGTGCCCGGGGGGTGGCTGGCCTTCCATGTATCGCGGATGGAGAGCTTTGTCACCATGGTGGGGAGGTGGACGCTCGCGTCGTGGACAAAGTCGTCGATCAGCTGCATCTGCTGCGCATTAGGTACAAGCAAGTAGTCGAGGAGATGCAAAATCTCGCAGGGCTTGCTGGTCTGTGGCTTTGGCTTGTCGTGGGTCGGAATCCAGGACTGCAAGACACGCTTCAGGTTGCCCATATCCCTCGAGAAGATGCAAGGCGCGTCGAAGAGAGAGTACGTGGTCACCATGCCCTCGAGGTCAAGGAGATCGTGAGACGGCCGGAACTGCCAGACTCCATTCACCAAGGCCGGGCGTCTGCCGCTGCCGGTGGTGTCTGTGCCGATCGCGCAGTCCAGCCAGTCGTAAGCGGCGACCGCGGCGGCACTGCCACTGCTGCTTCCCGCCGGCGACTGGTATCCATCTCCGCGCGGATTGAACGCCGTGTGAAAGTCGACAGCGTCCAGAGGCTCTTCCCGCGCCACCATCGAGCTGAGCTTGGTCAGGCCCAGGATGTGTGCCCCACCTCGGACAAGGGCCTCGACAACGGCGGCGCTGGAAGCTGCGGGCTTGCTGATCTCGTAGTAGGACTTGTTGTTGAGGGAAATCTTGAGGCCCTTGACGCAGAAGAGGTCTTTGATGGCCACCCGGAGTGGAGGATACTCGCCCATCATCGGATCGCAACATCTCGAAGGAACAGCAACAGCGAGGCAGTCGTAGGAGGATTTGCCCCCGGCTCCCAACTGGAGGAACGGCTCCGGCCCATCCCGCCGCCGGGGCTTCAGCGCCGCCAGAAACGCCTGCTGCTGGTCATCGTAGAGGCGGCAAACGGGCTTCAACTCGCCGTCGGTATACAGATAGGGCCCGGGAGGCAGGACGTTGGCCAGGTCCTTCCCATAGCTGAGGACAAGCCGCTGGCTTCCGAGGCCTGCGAGAAAGACGCTGCAGTCGTGAGTGTCGGTTGGCCCATGCTGCGCTCCGATGTTGGTAAAGATGACCGCGTCCAAGAACAGGTCTCGCCGGAACACATCGTCGTCCTCCTCCATTATCTCCAGGGCTAAGCGAAGCCACAGCGCCGTGGCCGGGACCTCATCATCTGCGGCAACCACGGTGACAAGAGAGCCGGGATCGATGCTAAGCTCGAGGTTTTGGCTTATCGAGCCAATGGCGACGAACCGCGCTCCTCCGCGATCGAAGAAGACATCCATGGTTGGTTGCCGGTGGGTGATGCTGCAGGGTGGAGGTTTGGTTGGCACCAGACAAGTTTGGCAGCAGGAGGGTTTGATTTATGGCTGGCCACTTGAACTGAGCGGCTCTGTGTGTGATACCGTGTCGGTGTAACGGTGGTGGGAGTGATTCGAGGCGGGTGATTCGAGGCGGGTGGTACGAAGCCCGTGGCACAGTGTGCTGGTAGTAGGGTGCGGGCGGCTACAGTGTGCAGGTAGTACGGTGCGGGCAGCACCGTGTGAGTAGCCAGCTGGAGGCAACTTGCTCCCTTTCAATCTAAAGCTGTTGATTGTTGGTCAGCTGCCTCAACCCCTTTTCCGAGTCGAGAACCCGCCCTGGAGGTTGAACCGGCACACACCCCGCCGACCGCGAGGTAGAGACGATCTGTCATACAGACTCTGACACGGTTCAAAACAGTCAGTCTGACAAATTTGACATCAAGAACGGCTGCCGGTGGTAGCAAACAGAAACACCCGGCTGCCTCGCAAGATAGGTGCTGAACGAGGGCTAGGATCGATTGACAAGCAGCACCTAATGAATGCTGTGCATAACAAACTTCCACTTGACTCGCAGGTTGGAGGACCTGTTGGCTTTCTTGCTTCGACTGCTATACCCCACCAGCAAGTGGGCGGTGCGGTCCAAGGCTTGATATGCGCTGCTATCTTCAAATATCCTTCTTTCACCAAGGTTTCAAAAGCTGAAAACGCAATGGAAGATAGGTAGATAGTCAATATCTAATTACACCGATAGGCTAGCTACCGCGTGGAATAAAGGCCCAGCTCTCTCATTCGCTGGATGGTTGGGATGACCGACATTCACAGCGTGGTCTGACTCGCATAAATTAACGACCCAAGTACGTATAAGGGCACCCTTGTACAAAGTTCCCTCGCAAAGTCTGTCACGAAATAGGACTATGGCCATCTGACCTGCGGCTGATACGCTTATCTCGGCCCATCTCAAAATTTGAACAGCTTTCACACAGCTGGGGTACCAGAGACTCAGTTGACTCGCAAGGCACTGAACGACCTCAGCGTTCAAAATGCATATAATTAAATACTGCTTTGATTCTTCTCCACAAAGTTATAATTAGTCCTGCCACTGCCGATCGGCATCGTTTGTCTACCGGCCAGAGCAACTGTCAGCCTCTTAGCAACACATGCCACCAAACCTACCACCGCCAACGCTATTGATCATTCAAGCTTCAATCTAGCAACCCCAAGAATCCCTTTACCGCGCTCCCCACCGTCGAAGTCCGCAATCTGACCACCGAGTGCTTAAGCATCTATCTACCTTACATCGAATCAGGCATCAAAGGAGATGTGCGCGTATATTTACCTCCAACACCTCCCATGCCGGGGAAGGCCTTGTGAATGGGGTTTACTCTGGGCAATACGAGAATTCCCGGAACCAACCAGAGATAATCACTGGAATCTTGCCCTTCAAAACCTGGTTAACTACCCTTGCCCTCGTCACGCCAATCGGACATAAATCACCAAAAATACCTTTCGCCATTGCTCCTCTTTCTTGCGGGCCGGGAAGAGGCCTCATAGTTGTCAAAAACATCATCCTTTCATGTCTGGCCATGGAAGGTGGCTCCTCGCTTGCACAAAACACAAAGAGAGGCACCCCCTTTATCCACTCGGCACCACTAACAACGACAGCACAACAAAAGCATCATCCAACCGCTGTTGGCTTATTCCTCATACATAAACTGCCACTGAAGCAGCGATCAATCAGCGGGCAGGCATCCTGCAGCTACCAAGGCCGACACTAAAACCAGTACCAGCTTCTAGAATGTGGAGGGAGGGAGCAGCTTGGAGGAGGATCGGAGGGTTAAGGATATTCATTCATTCTATCATTACACTTGATTTGTTTTGGACACATCGCACCAACTGCCCCCCATATGCATCGCCGCTCCTAGCTGGATAGCACGGGGGTGGGTCAGTGGATAACAACTTCACTCTGGGGGAAAAGGGCGAAACTGAACCAGGGATATTACATGTACATATACATGCATTGATTTCCTTGCAGTTTCGCCATTCCTCGGTTTTTTTTGGGAATTCTCCTTTATTTCACGATCACATATTCCGCTGATTATGGGTAGATAGCTCGCTGGACGGCTGTTTTGGCTTGCACATTATCAAAGGGTGATAGTTCTAGGTAGCAATATCAAGCCCCGTACCCAGAATTTTGGAACATAATAAACCTGTGTCTATGAAGTATGGTAATGTTTTACTTAGCCATTACCGTGGCGTTAATACCTACCCAGATTAGCATATAATACCAAGTCATGTTTGTTGAGTCGCTTCTACTGGTAAGCCAGAGGAGCTGCGGGCTAGGGAAAAAGACAATGCAAGGACAAAGCTAAGTCAATCTTCAGTCTTTCAGGCTTACCATATGAGAAGATCGGGGAAAGAAAAACGATCCAAGAGTCACCTCATGGCCTCTTCATAAACCCATCCAAAGGTCAAACCTTCGACAAATTCTCCGTTCTCAGAGAGTTTATTTGTTTTACACAAGTTGACGAGAGACCTGCATTTCAAGATGCGAATATTGAGTACCCTTCCCCTGCTTGGTACTCTGCCACATGGAACATAATCTTGACTCGACCACCACACGCATCCCTCAACATGCTTTCAAGTACCGTGGGGTCCCCTTCAAACACAGAACCTCTTGGCGGTGGCACTTTCTCCACGATGACTGTCAGCAACTTGAGCCCCGATAGTGCCGCGACTTCTCGCACGAGAAGCTCGTGATTCTGCCGCGTCTGGCGCAGTTCGTTGTCATCGCTGGAATTGTACACTCTGGTGGCAGCAACAAGCCTCAGGAGCGAAGTCTGAGACGGCGGCAAGCGGAGACGCAAAGACCGGATGGTGTTGCGGTTGGGGGCGGAAAGACCGCCCAGAAAGGCGTGCATGATGCGCCGACACTCAAAGTAGAAAGGTGCCGCCATGTACAGGAGGGGGATAACTTCATCGCGTCTTGATAAGGGAACGGTCATTAAAATGATAACCAAAGTAGATGAAGTTGATTCGTAGAGGGAGAGACACAGAGAGAGAGAGAGAGAAAGAGCGGGGTTCACTTACAGTATTTGACATGTTCGTGCAACGCGCAAAAGGTCCTCCGTTCCAAATGAGTCCCAGCCCCAGTGCCCTCGTATATTGAGCTCGTCGATGACATCTGTCTTGTAAGGTGGCGAGTTGGGCTCCCAGATGCCGACGGCGCCAAACACAAACCCCCCGGTCACGGCCCCATCATCCCTGGCCACCAACGGCACTCGCTCCCTGATCATCAGCGCGGCCACGTAGTCGATGCCAGCGGGCAACTTGTCCGGGTCGGTACCATAGCCGATGCCGAGGACGTGGCCGTAGATCAAATCGCGCAACTCACGCGCGAGGAGCGCGAAGAGCGGGCATGCGGTTTGGGGATCCATAAGTAGTGAATGGCATTTAGTTAACGAGGAGAGATTTTCCAGGCGCAGATTCATGTACGATGCGATGATCCTAGCTTTTAGCAGAATTTTGGGCGGCACCCGGTGCTGCCTTGTTGGTACATGGAACTCCATGTAAGGTAGCGTGACAGTGGTTTGACAAAACGTTAGTGTTTTTTCCCCATTGGCTCACGGTTCTCACACATGCCAAACCCTTGCTGGGCATGGGGGTAAGGAATGAAAGGAGCCGCGGTCAAAGCAAGCGCCACGGCTGCCAGTATTTCACCTTGAATCGCCCTTTGGTCCTCATTCCACCCGAGAAAACGAGGAGGGTTTAGAAATACTTGATATTCTCCATGATAAGTCGATGTGTATTGACTATTTCCCTACCCAAAGACTCTAAAACTCATACTTTCTACGTGCACTCATATCTCCCAACCCAAGAGGACAAATTTTTCTCCCTTGAACGATGACAAGAAGTGGATATCAACACTGCTCAGAAAACCAATTTACCTTTTACATATGCTTTTGTGGTTTCTTGCTTTAGCTATGAGGGTGTTGCCATCTTCTTTAGCTGCACCTCGCTTAGCAAAGCAGAGGACAGAATGGTAGAAACTGTAATTGGTCGTGAAGGTAAGAAGTTGATGGGAACACTGTATTCTTGAAGATCAAACGGGGTGTGTATTAGGCAAAATAATGAATTGGTTGGAGTTCCTCCCCGGCCCCTATTTCTGGAGGGGACTTTCCTATTTATACCTTTTAAATCAGATCACTCCGTCGGTCCTAGTACTTAAAGCACCATGGTAGGTTGAAGTCTTAAGGTGAGGTCCTACCTTGAGATTCTGTTCGTCATTAGTTACTGAAACAACCAACTTAACCATTCATTTTCTTCCAATCCATGGTACCGAGTGTTCTTTTAAAACCACATATAGCGCCTTTAGTGTCAGTGTTACAGACTTGCATAATTATATCGCAATCTAAGGATGTGTGTGGTCATCGAGTCAAGGTTGCGTTTCATGTAGCTGAGTAGTTAGTAGGGGAAGGGGTTATTGTAAGCATCTTGGAATTAAAGGGTCTCTTTTACTCTTTTTTCACCTTCAACTTGTTTTCCTTCCACGTCGTGGGGTTCAAGGCTTGGCGCGGCACCTTCGCGGAAAAGTGGGAAGGTCCCCCCCCCCTTCAGCCTCAGTTCATCTCCTCCAACACTCATCCGAGTACTATCCCTCAAATGAACACATTCCCACTCCAAGATACCTATCCACGATCATGCCACTATTTGCCGAGGACGTAGACCTTTGGAAGACCTGGCTTGTACGGTGTGATAGCCTCCACAATCAACACTGCGGCTGGTCCGCCAAGCAGGCAAGCATCCTCACGGGGCGCCCAGCCTGAGTTATCAATGTTTGTCGCGCCTGCATCGTCCCCGCGGCGGCTCATGACCGCTACGTCACGCTTTCTTATGTCTGGGATCCCGCCGCCTTCACACTCATAACAACCACCAACCTGGCAGCAATGCAGGTTGATGGCGCACTCAACGCCTACAATCTCTTCTTGATGCCATCGTCCCAAAAAAGAAACAATTTCTGCCGCCATCGAGGTGACTAGAGGTCGTAGTTTAACATAAAATCGTTCTACCTATGTTTAACTTGTGGCATATGTTGTGCACATGTTGGGCAAGTGCAGACAAACAAACTTAAACTAACAATAAAATAACTAGGGCAAACTACACAAAGTAAAAAATATATTATATTACAAAAAAAAGTGGTTTTGTTGTAGGAAATGCGATTTACGCAGGTAGGGTACTGCCTAAGCATATGCCAAGCATTTGTTGTTTGCATGCTAAGCATATATAAGATACACTCTATAACTATAGTTTAGTGATAAGCTCTAACGGTAAAAATGTAATATTTGTAATCGTGGTTATAGATTCTACCATTATACTAGCCTACCTACATACTAGGAAGGATGGCATCGCAATATTTCTCCACTTACCAGCGCCAATTTTCGAAGGGGAGCTAATACAAGAAAAGCTGAAGGACGAATTCAAAAAAGTGCAGGACCAGGTATGTGCTTACACTCCGCCTAGCATATGCTCTGCATATGCACACATCTTCTTCGGATATAGATTTATTATTAATTGTATTATTGCTCAGCATATGCTAAGCAAATGCTATAAGTTGAACATAGGTAGAACGATTCTACCCGTGTTAAGCTTTTTGAGGGTTAGGGTTTTTCTACCCATGTTCAACTTTTTTCTGCCCATGTTGAACTAAAACCTGAGGTGGCTAGGGCATTAGGCGAGCGGTTCCTCTGGGTAGACGCACTGTGCATTGTAAAGGATGATGCGGCGGCCACCAAGGCGGCCCAGCTTCAGGGAATGGCGGCCATCTACGCGAATGCCTACCTGACTGTTGTTGCGGCCGGCGGCGGTCACGTAGATCATGGGCTGTTCGGCCCCAAGACGGGAGAGAGGGGTGTCACCTGGACCATGCACAGTGACTGGGTGTGTCGTGGCTGGACTTGCCAAGAGGACATATTCCTCAGCCAGGGTTTCGAGTGGGACTGCCACTGCGGTTTCATGGACTCAAAAGTCCTCCGAGACCCAGCAGAAATGACACCTGAGAACCAGTGCAAAGTACCCGTCTCGACATCGGGCGTCATCTCACGGCCTTTTCCTGACGTTTTGCATTTCGCCCGCATGGTGTGAGACTATAATCAGCGAAACCTCACGCACTTTGACGATATTCTCGACGCCCTCAAAGGTGTCCTGGCTATTTTGGGCTATATGTACCCTGGAGGCTTCATCTGGGGGATGGCCCAGATCTTTTTTGACATCGTCCTTCTCTGGCAGCCCATGGAGCCCTTGCAACGAAAAATGGACGCGCCATCATGGTCTTGGATGGGCTGGCACGGCAAAACTGACCAGGAGAGTTGGATCGGCGGCCGCGAACACATTAAGAACTGCTCGAGAAGCGGCAATATAAACAGGCTCTGGCGCCAGAGCACGACCAGCTACCGGATTCTCGAGAGCGGCATCCTGTAGACAGACCTGAAACGAATTGTGCAATGGTACAGCCTAGAAATCCCCTCATTTATTACATCCAAGAAAACCGCCATTTCTTCAACATTTGGGTAATACCAGGATCTTCTACTCGATCAAGACGGAACGATGCCTTTTCCTCCCGGCTGGAAGCGCCACAAGTGCCGGGCCAAGGACAGAGACGACTTTGACCGCCAGTTCAAGAACCCGGTGGAGGACCTGCTCCGACTCCACGGGGACAACAAAAAAAAGAAGCAGTGCCCCAAGTGGTATTTCGACTTTGAGCCCGAGCCTTCGGTATCGTTCTGGTACCCTATCCCAACGCGCTACACCATGTTGGCCACTACCCCGCAGCAGCCTAACCTTGGCACACAGTTCTCGTATATCTGCTGCCGGCGAGGTTGGCTCAGAGTCGGCAAGACGATTGGGTGGAGGAAGGACAAGCATATCGCTGCAACGGTGTCTTTATACCACCCCAGCAAGTCGGGGCTCTGGGCTGGGATTATACGTCTCAACTAGGAAGCGAATAGTACCGACGACTATCAACAGTCGCGACAAGAGGAGCGTGTGGGACCAGATTTCTGTTGAGGAGATTGACGTTGTGTTAGGTCGAACAGATAATACTTATCTGAATACTCTCTATGACTCTGGTACCTTTGCTATGTAACTGGAAATTCCACATTGACTGTTGCACAGGTGGAAGCTCCGTCTTCCACAACACACCACAGGCCCAACAAAACACAAGTCAAGGCGAGCCGTAGGCTCGGAAAAAAGGAGCAAAAGATCGATAAATAAAGACTAAATCATGAAAGGCAACGCAAATCGATTCTTCTGAACTAACCTGGCTAGTTGAAAAAGGACCCCAGAGAGCTGCCCTGCCTCTGATCAGAGGGTGGGCTGGCCACCTTTTAATAGGGTGGCCAAGAAAAGAAAGAAAGAAAAAAAAGAAAAAAAGAAATTAGTTCTATATTAAATAAGGAGACGAGGGCCACACCCCCTGAATCTCACAATAAACAAACCCCTATCGTTGGCGTATGTGTTTTCCCCAGCGCACTGTCTGACTGTCAGAGAAACATGACGGGTACATGGGCCCCAGCCACCATAAGGGGCATGTTTACTTTCGTTGAGGGGGCAACTTTACCAACCAACCAACACCCCAGGGGGGAAAAGAGGAGAAGAAAGGCGTCACGTTGATGTGATCAATTATTGAAATCTCATTATCGAGTCTCTTCAAACTTGGAACCGTAATTAATTGGAAACAACTACGAATGCTAATCAGAACACTCTAACCGTGAACTCTCCCATCAGCGTTACCCGTTCAAGTTGTCCCAGCGGCGAGACCACGCCGTGGACATACCAGTCAGAGCCAAGAAGAACGTCCACCGTCAGGGTCGGAAAGGCCATCATCTCCTTGACCTTGGCCTTGGACGGGGGGACTGCATTCCGATTGTACCCCGGCCAGTTTATTAACGACTTGAACCCGCTGGTTGCCGCGGGCCGCGTTCGAATGATTTTTTCCAAAGCGACTTGGTTCTCTGGTTTGAAAATGTCAATCATCTGAGCAAGATCAACACGAAAGAGCTCGTCCACTGGCCCTGATGGCGTGGCGACGAACATGGAAACAAGAAAAAAGACTTGGTGGTCGGCCCCGGCCAAGAGATGGGCTTCAAGCACCGTTGACAGCCTGGCCAGCCAGTCCGGGGTGAGGTAGACGGGCCATGACCGTGCTTGTCGTCGTTTCCGACAAGACACGGCAACATTGTTGGCAAAGTCGCGGAGGAAGACCAGCCATACTGTCGAGGGGGGAGGTGTCGCCGTTAAGACGAGTGGATCATTGTTTTCGGTAATTTTGATCATGTCGTGCGGGTGTCGTCCATGACTTAGGAGGTATCTCGTGGTGTTGATATCTGTGGCGATCGAGGCCGTCAGAAGGAGACTCAGCTCTTCGGTGTCATGGATTTCCACGTCGTCGCCTGCTGTCTTCACTTGGTGACAGACGTAGGCGCTCTGCGACCAGTAAGCTGCCCAGTGTACAAACGAACATTCCTCTCGTGTTTGATAGTTGTTATGCCACCGCCACGACTTTTGGAGGTCAACGCGGAGACGTCCCATAAATATTGACCCGTCTGACGAATCACTATGGAGAGGAGTTGTTGTTAATCTCAGGCGGCGTAATGTGTTATTGACCCGAGAGCTCGAAGACAGGGTAGGTACTAGTGTAGCCCGGGCGGTCGAAGACGCCCTCAGGCTTGGAATGTAGGCGATGGCGTCTTTAAAGTCCTGGATACAGCTGAGAGATGGTGTGTGGCCCACCCTTGCGCAGTCAGCAAGCCACATGAAGCTGTATTCGTATAGAAAACTTAAGCTCTGCCTGACACCCTCACAGTCCCGCGAGGTTAGCGCTGATGGTACGAATTTTGCTTCTGCGCCTCGAAGACGGCTGTAGGCTTCGATCTGCTCGAGATCTGAACCAAAGGGTTGGTGGCATGTGGTCTCCAAAAACTCGCGAACAGACCGGTGAAAGAATCCCAGCCGGTACCGAAAATACGGAAAGTCGTCGTTATCCGTTTCCTTTGTCATTTCAAGAAGCCCTTGTGTCAAGAGGTGAAGGAGCCTCCGAGCTTGGTTGTGCCTGTCCGAGATCTCTGATTCGGTGTACTGGTGCTGCTTCTGGTCCAAGGGAAACCTGTTGACAGCCGAGTTCTTAAACCAGCCGGCGTCGTTGAGCCACGAGACGACAAGGGCATTTAACGCTTTCTCAAACGGGTTGTGCGCCGCAAGGTACATGATCATATTTGATCGACGACGGACTGAGGGCGAAGGATCGACCTTGTCCAGCATTTTCCTAAACATATCATTCAGGCCATCTGGACAGTCCTGAAGCCTCTCCTGAAGGGCCAGCTCGTCTTCGCCGTCGATGGCGCCGTTAATGAGCGAGCGCACAACAAGACTAGCCCAAAGAAACACGCCGTCTGCCCTGCTGACGATGCCGTCTACTAGTGTTAGGCACACCTTTTTGGAAACAGCTTTGTCGGGGTCGGAGAGATGCGTGCTAAACTGACTGCGCGCAAAGTCCACGAGGTCGCTGTGCGTCAGCTCGTGAAATACGACTGTGGTGCCAGCATCCCTGAACACTTCTCGGAACACGGTGTACGGCCTTGCCGAGCACACAATCTTGACATGATCCGATTCGGCCCACGAAGCCAGTGTTTTGCCAAGATTCTGGTAACGTTGGTTGTCCCCGTCGTACTCGTCGAGACCGTCGATGAAATAGCAGAACCGGTGTTCGCCGCCGTCTCCCTTTCCAACATTGACCAGCCTGTCAAATGCTTCCTCGAGTTGGGCGATCTGGAAAGAGGAAGCTTTGCCAGATGACAAAGCCATACTAGTGCTCCCCTGATCCGGGAATATGATCTCGATCAGTTCCGGGCATTGACTCAACGTGTGGAACAAGATGGTGCGGTAGAAGCCCTCGAGAGTACGCTGCAGGCGGTCGTCCGAGCCCCAAAAGTGCATGCGGACAAGTACAAGTTTGTTTTGTCCATCAGCCCACTCCTTCAACCAGTCCCACACCACGGGATGGCTGCCCAACAGCTTCATCATGGTCGACTTGCCGGAGCCTGCCTTGCCGCAAAAGAAGAAGATGCGGCCGTCAGATCTCAAGAAGGACTTGAAAGCCGTCGATGCATTGAGCCGTGGAGCATCGAGGGGTGGAGAAGTAGAAGCAGGTTCCTCCACCATCCACCGAAAGGTGTGTGCCTCGGCAGTCTCAATTTCCTTCTCTCGGTCCAGGATCAAGTCAAATCGAAGTCTGTCAAGAACCGAGTTCTCCTTCTGTGTCGCCTGAGTCAAAGACTGTAGCCGATCTAGTTGCTGGGCCAGAAGACGGATTGCGTCCATGGTCTCCGACCTAGCAGCCTCTTCCTGGAGACTGGCATCCTTAAGGGACTCAATAACAACCTGGAGGTCATTCGTGGCACCCTGGGATCCATTGGCGGTAGACTGGGGGTTGACACCAGCGCTGGGAGCGATAACTGGTAATATTGCCTGTGTCCTGCTCTCCAAAGATTGCAAGATGGAAAGAGTCTTGCCAACTTGGTTCTGTAGATCTTCAATCTTCCGCCCGTTTGTGTTGGACAGCTTCATAGCATCTTGGCGTATGGTGTCCAACTGACTCCTGGTCGGTGACTGCCCCTGACTGTTCGCTCGGGTTAGCATAAAACGAGGGGGCTCGAGAGCAGCATAAAGGGGAGAGATCCTGGAATTGTTTCATTACCAAAGAATGAGAAGTAAGTGCAGACTGATCTGCTCGCGGTACTGTCCCAGCCTCTTCTCAATGGAATCGACGCCCCTTTGCTTTCGCAAAACTGCCCAGGCTGCTTTGAAGGTCTCCCGTCGTCGGCTGTCCTTGGGCTGAAGTGATCGCAAAAGGTCAAGCAGGTCCTGGGAAAGGGACCGGCATTTCTTGGAGAGAGCAACCAATTCCTTCTCGTTGACCAATAAAGGGTTGGTGCAGTCCAGCCCGCTCGTCACTCTTTCGAGGTCCGCGATGACCGTAGAGACGTGCACATTTTCCTCGGTCGCGCCACTCGCGGAGCTGTAAATCTCATACGAATTCTTCACAATTTTGAAGCCGATGTCGATAAAGGTCAGGATGCTCGATGCCAAGCCAACTGCCTCCATGGTGAACGAGCGAGAGGTTCAGGTTGTGGCCAGTTTGGTGGTTGTAGCTCTTTGCCGCCTAACGCTAAAGCGGGGAGGACGCGTGTGATAATATTCGCTTGGGCACAAAACTGCTCAGCCCCCCTCGTCGAGGAGAGCGGGGTGGCCTGATTCGCCATTAATAAATCTGCCTCGAGCTCCGCACCCTCCTTCGAAACACCCGGGGCTAGTTCTCCTTGGATCGAGCAATGGAAAAATCAGTGAACGGTGAAACATGTCTGAACATCAGGAGATCAAGTCACATGACTGACACGTGAATTTCGGAATTGAACATGGGAAATGAACTCGTGGAAAACAAGCCAAGGGCTTTGGTGAACAAGATGACACACTGTGCAATCTGCGGTCATCCCGAATTTCCGCTTCGACTCCGTCCTTTCCGACTTGAACGCGTCCACTCTCAAGTTCAACGTCTTCCCAGCTTGAAACCCCGTCGATGGCATTCTCTCAATCATTGACATATTCCTTACTGGAATAGTTGGCACTCTCATATCACTACTAAACCACTCCAAGGGCTTGGGTTTAAACCCTCACCCACTCCAAATGGCCATTGCGTTCAGGCGAGAGTTCAATGCGTGGCAGTTCTTCAACGAAGATTGGGCGCCCGTGAATCTTCTGAGACTAAAAGAAAAGACTTTCTTAGCTGATGAGCATGGGACCCCCGATCGAGACCACTCTCGCCGAAATCCCTATGCTAGAAGCCTACCGCCTTGCCCTGAGCTTTCGACACGCCATCAGCGACCTGGTTAAGGTAGAACTGACTCTCAATGTTATTCACACCACACATGGATCTGAAAGACTCGACGCAACCGTGGCTATTCTCGACTTGAAAGCCGTAGAGAGGGTGCTCAAGGCTGAAAAAGGATTCCTCGCCGCCAAGTCATTATACGCCACCGATGATAAGGCATCTGAAGCGGCGGGTTTTGAGACTTCTGATGAGACCAGATTCACACCCTCATCAGTGCGCTATGCTAGGCAAGGCGCAACGTATGCCATGCTGGCGAACTGTCAAGACGTGGCCTTCTTCGATTGGCACGGTGTATTCATCCTCAGTTTTGACCCACTGTCACAAAGGTCCCTTGAAGAGCCTAGCAACGTCTGGTCCGCGAGAGAGATGCAGGGAGAATGTGTCACAGAACTTTCCAGGCGTATAATGACTGCAAGCCCGGGGAGATGGAGAAAATCATGTTGGGATTTTTCGTGATGGGCGTCGATAAATGGAAAGTCAACAATTCGTGTCCGAGGTCGCCTGCACCCCTTTGAACATCCATCTAATTAGCCCCTCGCGGCGAGACAGCCAGCCCTTCCGGGTAAAGGCGCAAGGTCTGAGAATAAAGTTGAGACCTCCCACCGCCAGTGTTGAGCCCCTCGTTTTGATCTCGAAGGGATTATAACCATCACCCTACAACGTCCAGACTGTGTTCTTGTAATTACCTAATTACTCGTCGGCTGGCCTGCGCTGCGCTAGTTCTGCTTCCGACACTCCCAACTGGGTATCTCCTCCCTTCCTCCGGTCCAAGATACGACCAACAACAAGACGCTAATCAGCTTGGCCGATGTCCTAACCATGACCACCATACCATCTTTCAGTGACGGCAGACAGCAGACAGCAGACAGTAGCTTAAACAATGCGAAACTCCATCTCAGTCGCCCCAAACGCATCTTCAAGTGCCTCCCCGTCCATCGCCCCATGCAGGTAACAATCCCCCACAATACGCCAAGAACCAGCAGCAGCCTTCTCATCCCCTCGCAAAATAAACGGATAATCCCCCCCATAAAACACCCCAACCACATCGCCAACACGCACGCCATGCACTGCCCACCCGAACCTGCCCGCCTCCGTCTTGAAGAACCGCCGATTGTAGCACCACTTATTATGCGCCCCGTGCACGGCCTCGTACGAGTTCTTCTCACGCTCGTAGAACGCGTCCGTCTCGTCTTGCGATAACCCTTTCGCCAGCTGCTCGTGGCTCGCACGGTCCTCCAGCACCCACGCTGCTTCAGAGTGCACCGACAGCATGTGGATCGTCCACCCGACGAGCCCGTCCCAATTTTGGTCCCGGTCCTGGCCCTGGTCCTGGTCCTCCTGGTCAGGGGATGAAGAACCGGGAGTCTCGTTGTCGCGCGTGCGGTTGCACATGAACGTCCGCCACAGCGCTTCCCGTACGGCGGGGTCTCCGGGGGTGTTTGGGTCTTGCCGGTCGGGGAGAGCAATGTCCAGCACGTTGAGGGTCCACTCGCGGGCGTTGGCGAGGCGCCGCTTGAGGAGGCGGTTGTTGCGGGCTGTCGTGCTCATCAGACTTTGTTTGCTTTTGCTTTTGCTTTTGCCGCCTCTGTCGTCGTCGTCGTCTTCGCCGTCTTCGCCATCTAGCTCGGCGATGCCGTGGGATAGGGCCGGCGCGGGGATCCATTTCTTAGTTTCGACCACGGCCACCCGGTCGAGAAGCAGGCCTCGGATGTGTAGGACCCCCGGCTTGGTGGAGAGGTCGATGGTCAGGTCCGGCATGAGACGCGTGCTGCAGGCGTTGGCGCGCAGTTCTCGCACACGGAAGGGCTCGACGTAGCCTGGGCGCGTCCAGTCGGGGACCCACGATGGGAGGTTGAGGGTGGTGGAAGTTGGCTTCTCGCGAATCGCAGGTTGGAATCGCAGGGTCGGGCCGGCCGGGATGTCGCTGAGGCAGTGGGAAAGGATGTCGAGAGAGCCGGCTTCGAGGTGCTGGACGGCATACTCGGTAAAGATTTGTTCAGATGACTTGGTGTAGTCGACCGTTATCGAGTCTTTCTGGTCGGTGAGGCCCAGGATGCCATAGATCTTGTCGCACGCCATGGTGCTCTCGAACCCCCGGAGCTCCTCGAGGAGCGTCAGAAGGGACATGTGTGAGTGTGGGCGTCCCTCTTCGACTCGCTCGGTCCGCAACATGTGCATGATGGAGATGGCCTTGGTGCCCGTGTACTGCGAGATGAACTGGTCGAGCTTGTACTGCCTGAGCCCGTAGATGATGGCCGCGAGAAGGTCCCACGAAATCTCAAACTGACCAATCTGGATGATGACCTTTTTCGCATTGGCAATCTCCTGGATCACCCACGTCCGCTGGAACCAGGCGCGCTCGACCAGCTCGGCCAAGATGTCCCAGTCGAGGTGCTGCGTCTTGCACGTGTTGGTAAAATGCCACTGGATCGTGATCAGGGACGCCCCCTTTTCCAGCAGCCCCTGGGTGATCAGCAAGTCCGTCATAACTTCGTCGATGTCCTTGAGCGTTTGGACCATCTGCGTCTCGATGCCCATTTCCTCGCCCAGCCAGACCACGACGCGCTCAGCCCCGGCGTAGATGGCGCCCATGGTCTTGACGTGCTCGTTCCGCTCGTCAATGTCGTCCTGGTTGATACACAGCGCGTCGACCCAGATGCGCAGCGGCTTGCTGTTCTTCTCCTTCGAGGTTAGACGTAGCCGCCGCAGCGCGCGGTGCAGTTCGCCTCCGACAGCAACGCGCACGCCATCGCACAGAATCGTACCGCCGGGCAGCTCGCCGCCGAGACGGATGTAGTTGGCCCCGTAGTATGGGTGGTCGAGCATCTCGTCGAAGGTCATCTCGCGGCTCTCGTTGACGAGCGAGCCGTCCTCGTCGCGTCCGTAGACGGCAACCTGGAGTTTGACGGCGGGGTCCGGCCTTTGTTGGGCCATGACGCTTCGGCTCCAGCAGTAGCTGAGCGCCTCGTACGGTTCATCGTTTACTGGGTCATTGGGTGATGGGACGAGCATGTGCGACAAGCTGCACACGAGCTCATCCTCGAATTCTCCAGGGGGGATGGTGAGAATCCTGGTTTCGGACGGCAAGGCGAGGGACTTGTATGGGTGAATTGAAATTGACATCTTGTCGGGCAAACCGGGGCCTTGGTAAGGGCCAGATGAGGTTGCCATGTTATGGAATCCAAAGATGCTCTTCAGGTATTGTTGGTGGTTGAGATGTTCAGCTAATTCCCACTATTAATTAGTATGTGCCCAATATGAACCCAGGACCACTGGCTGCCTCCAGTAATAATGCGCAGCAGTGGGGCACAGTTGGGCACTAAACAGGGGTTTTCTTGGCTGCTGAATACAGACTCTGGGCCTATCAATTCCCGGCGTTTTCTTATGCAAGGTTGGTTTGTTGGTTGCTGTCGCAGGCGAACTAGGGCTGTGCGAGTGCACGTCTTCCACGGCCAGGCTCATCAAGCAAGCGTTAAGCGTCATAACCATTCAGCACCAGAAGTCTCAACTTAAGCTTGCCAAGTTGCGTGAATATTAGGCAATATTATATGGGGGAAGTTGATGGTTTGGCTGTTCACCAAACTGCTCTTCGACGAGAACTCTGATGAACCCTTCCCCAAATAAACACAAACCACTGCATCACCACCCCCAGACACAAAGTGTGTCGACATATTACGAGTTGATAATGCACCTCTGGTGATCAGTGTTGCAGTCATCCGCATACCCGTACGTGCAACACTTGCCGCCGGGCGAGCACTCATAAATGCTCGTCAGCTTCCTCTCGGCGGTGATGGCGTATTCCATCGTGTCGGCCCATTTGCAGCTGCTGCCAGATGGTCGGCTGGTAACCGCGGCTGTTGCACTTGCAGCCATTGTAGTCACAGCTCCGCGCCGTGGGGTTGTTGCGAGTGCTCTCGTCTGCCAATGTCTCGATGGATGGCACGAGAAGGTCAGTAGAGGTGGAGTCCCCTGGCTGGGCACCGGGGATGGCGGCGGCGAGGCCAGTTACGAAGAAGAAGAGTGCCGAGTAGCGCATGTTGATTTGGTTGGAGCGAGCCAATCGGTTGGGGATCATGTTAGCATCTGAGATTCAGGGCTCAACTGGGTCAAGTGACTTGCTGATAATAAGGCTAGGTATGGTGCCTTGATTTGTGAACAATGACTTGAGTGGATGGCTTAAGATTGATCTTTGGTAGCACCATTGAGTTCAAAAGGGGGGGATTTATGCCCATAACGCACAACCGGGTCCTTGAACTCGCAAGGCACTTTGTTTGTCTGACTGTCCTAACTTACAAGGCAATATCTTTTGTATCACTCTATGTGGGTGATGCATTCAGCGTCTCAGGGCAAGAGAAAGCCTGCCAGATATGTCTTGACCGACAAGCGAGATTGCCGTTATATTGTAATGCGGCCAACTAACCTGCCAGCACGGAGACTTTGCCGCCTCGGGAGGGGTACCACAGAGTCGGGACATAAGGCTCAGGATGCCATCTTGGTCACTCCACTAATATATCTTGGGCTACGTTCTCCCTATGTTGAGGTCTATGATTCGAACTAGGTACAGGTATTGACGAGGCTAATATTGTGGCCCGTCTCCCTGCTTGGTTTCGGTAACTAGCCCCTCGTCTGCTGGGCGAGGAATTAGTCGCCGAGCAGATGGTTGCCTTCCTGCTATTCTGTTTCGTGTGATGCGCTGTTACTCTACAATATAACATGTCTGGTATATACCAAAGCAAAGGAGAGACTGCTCATTCAAAGCAAAGTTAGGGAGAAGATTGGCCAACTTGGTCTCTAGCAGTTAGGGGACGAGGATACCCCATCTAACCTCAAAAAAAAACCCCGACATTCTTTTCTGGCCAATTCCATATTGGTCGCACAACTTGAGCAAGGGGTGAGGCGTCCCTTACCTAGTGGGCATCGCCCTGTCCAAGGATGCGATTTGTTTGTCCCGGCTATATTTGCCGTGACCTTAAATATCTAGCGGCGGTGTGAGTTACAACGAACGTTCCTGACCCTAGTTTGGGGACACTGGCCCACCGCCACGTACTTATTCATAGTTTCCCCTTATCTAGGCACATAGGTATGAATGCAAGCACCGTTAACGAACCCACTTCAATACCACCCCTCGAAGCGCAACTCGAGTGACAGGTGAAGCTCCTCAAGAGTTTTGATTCCAAGCTTTCTAGACGGTGACTTGGCTTCCTGTACAAACATATACAGTCAGGCTGCCCATTCTCAATAAATAATCCACTACTAGTGCTGGTTTACAAAATGGATGGCTTGAGTGGCTATGACTCAGAAAGCCCGCAAAAAGGCCGGGATCAGCGCGGCAGACCGACCGTTGTCGATCAAGCCAGAACTTCTCAGGACAAATTCGTCAGAAAGCATGGCTTTGTGCAGTGGAACGGCTTCCATCGCCATCACTGCCTGGGGGGAATGATTTCGCACTAATTATCGTTGATCTGATTACAAGGAGTCATTATTATGTCACTTCTCTTAATTACACACCCACATTGAAAGTAGGAACGTATGAAATACGACCGACTCTGCAGTCATACTTAAGTATAAAATTTGTCCGCTCCCGGTATCTGTGTCTGTAAGAAGCGCTCCATTTCTGGTATGTATTCCAAGGCGACAGCATTTCTGTTCCTCCGGCTGTTGAACCGTGTCTCATGGGACGCGAAGGCAAATCCGTCAGTGTCAAGACTGAACTGCTGCTCCTTTGAGCGGACCCTCTCGACTCGTTGTGTGCAAGTAGAAGTTTCGAACACGAGGTTGGATCTTCTTTGGTCAGGCGCATCTTGAGGGATGTTGACCAGAAGCTCGAAAGGCTTTTCTGTCTCACAGAGTTTCTGCCGTCGAAGGGATTTGAAGTGAGTGTTAACAAATTCTACTTCCGTTCCTCCATGTTCTGTTGGGACTTCTTCGGCAGACAATATTTATCGGCTCTCAATTCGGTTCAGTGTTGTCGTCGTTGTGGACACTGTTCTGCTCCGAAATTTTTGGGGCATGGAGACCCTCTAGAAGTCTAGACATGGCATCCCAGCTTTCCAATCTACTGTCAAATCAACGTACTGTCACTGTCCGACTACAGTGGTCAAGAAAACACGGCGAATATAAGCCAAAGGCCCCAATACCGTCCAGGCAACCCGCGGATTCACGAGAAAATATAGTGCTCGGCTAGAGTAGTCGTAGAGACTGAATTAATGGATGACATCAGCATTGAGAGGTATGGCTGTTACATACTTATGCTAACTTTAACCGGTAAGACAGACGGCAGTGAGGACGAACTCAAAGCGTTCGAGTATAGAAATCATCATCTGGGCCTCTCAGAGAAAGATGATGAACGGGATGGCTCCGAGCGGGACCTCTTTTCATCTCCAACCCCAAGGAAGTCTTCCACGACTGGACGCGTTGCTTGGTATGGAGATCTTCGGTTCAGGAAGTGAAGCTTGTTGCTGTTGGGCTGGAGTCCATTCTTGAAGATCAAAAAGGGTTGGTTGTTTTCTGATCACTGATAAAGTATGGAAGGGGGATAGAGGGGTTTAAATGAAATGGATACCATCTTTTCCTAAAACAAATTACCTCACAAAGCTCCCGTAATGCTGTATATTTAGAGCCGCTACAATTCGAAGCCCTTCCCTTAATACCAACACATCCTGGTCATTGCTCTGCTCTTCTCTTCCACGAAGGTAATCAATCCTGCTCCTCTCTGTGGTACCTATTCCACTAATAAGGACTGGAGCGAAATAGCAACGTTGGATGACGAGTTTCTTGGAGCGGAAGAGGCTCATGTTGATGGATAATTAAAGCAGGGATGAACTCGGAAGAGAGATACGCAAATGATATGGTGAACACTGAGGGCTGCGCCAGCGGCGACATCCGCAACAACCCCGATATAGTGACTGAGCTGTGCGGAGGTTATGTTAGCAGCTATTACTCGAATAAGCTAACCTGCCTAATTACCTAGTTAATCTCAACTTTAACTTTAGACTAGTGGCTACCTCTTCGGCATTGGAGCAAGTATTTTTAGATTAGGTATCTTTCCTTAAGGATAAACAGGCTCTTTTATTTTTCCATCTTTACATCAACTATTACTGCACGCACCTTACGTCAACAGCAAATTCCCAACATAGCGATGGCAAGGATATATACCCCGCTAGCGTGCGAACCTTTCAGCGAAGTAGCTCAGTTGTATCGGGGTCACTCCCGACAGTTGGTAGACTCGCATGTAATCAGCCCCAGGTTCCAGGTTCGAGTCCCACTTCGCTTTCACTTTTGTTCTTTTTTAAACCCGTCTTATCTCGTTTCTACCATTGTTTTGACCTTAGTGTGACCACTATTATCAGCAAAGACTTGAAGTTCTTGTATGTCATTTTATACTCAATATTTACAAGAAAATCATCATTACGATACACATACAAGCCCAAGCCACGCCACGCCAGCCGCGCACAACTCCCAACCCGTCAAAGGCCTAACTACTAACAAAGCAACCCCGTCATCCACTCAAATCGCCCCTCACAGACAACATTACGCAGTGGTAGTCGGCGCAGAAGCCGCGGATGAAGTTGGCGCCGCAGTAGCCGCTGAAGTCGTTGAGGTTGTGCTACCGCTAGCCCCGCCTCCACTGTTATCCTTGCCCACCACCACGGCCTGGACCACTTGCCCCAGAGTATTAAACACAATATTCACCAAGCTCCCCAATGCATCATATTTATACGTCTTCTGGGTGAGGCCGTTCCCGAGTTCCTTGGATACACCCGTGAACGTCATGTTGCTGAAGTAGTTGCCGACAATCGAACTCGCAATGCCGCCGGTGTCACCGACGACCTCCTGCACGATGTTGCCCAGGTTATCAATCAGGAAATTCAGCTTCGAGTTGCCCTGCACAATGCTCCCGAGCAGGCCGTCAACTGCGCCCACGACATTGTCCACGAGGTCGGTGACGTCGTTGAGCAGGTTGATCAGCAGAGGGTTGAGGTCCAGTGAGGCCAGGGTGCGGTTGACGATGTCGACCAGGTTGCCGAGGCGGATGATCAACTCGAGCTCGGCCTCGACGTCGGCGATGGTGATGTTGACCTTGGTAATGCCAACTTGCACGCCGGCGTTGATGGAGACCAGGTTGGCCACCTCGGCGGCGAGGTTGATCTCGGCGCGGAGGTTATCCACGTCCAGCTCGATGCGGCCAACGGAGAGCTCGGGCACCTTGAGCAGCACGTCGGGCGGGTTGTTCCCGTAGGATGACCCGCCGCTGCTGGAGCCGCTGCCAACACCACCAGTACCCGTGCCGGATGTGGTGGATGGCGAGGGAGATGCGCTGGTGCCGGACCCAGCTGCTGGCCCGCTGCTGGATGCCGATGCAGCAGGAGGTGGTGAGGCGGCGGGCGACGATGCGGCAGGTGCAGTGGTAGCAGGAGGTGTGGTTGCCGCCAGTGCTGATGTGGAATCTTGTGCTGCTACCAAGACGGTGAGGAACAAAAGGCCCAGCAGCCTCAGCACCCACGATAGTGAGCTGAATGTCTTCATGTTGGGCAGTTGATGTGCTGATTTCTTCCCAAACGACCAGTGATTGAAACGAGTGAATGAAGCTGGGCCAACGACCACAGAAACAGCGGCAGGTCGAGAACGAGGGGAGGGAAGGTCGAGAAAAAGTCTCTCGAGGCTGCGAGGGGGTGCAATGTGGTAGTATACTCGACCCACATGAGATCGATCCGTCGGACTTGGACTGGGAGATATCTCGCTCAAACAACTCAAGTTGCTGACGAGCTGTTGAAGTCCGTCATCATCACGCTTAGATGGGCAATTTGGCCGAGGAAGAATGCCATGCCAGCCAAAAAAGAATGACACCCCCCAATTGGGGCTTATTTGGTCGCGGTATACCCATCAGACCTTGTTTTCACTCCCTGTTGGCACTAAAGCAGTAAATTTCCAAGATGCAGCAAAGGAGAAGCTGGTCGCATTGTCGCATTGATCAACACTCGTCATCCTGGAAGCAGCCAGTGGGGGGTTTTCCAGTCCGGCTCGGTGTAACGGTGCTGACTGCAGGCTGCCAGGGGGGCTGCCATGTTTTGGATTCAGTGCAAGAGTGCAGTAATTGCACTGGCCCTCTACTGGGAACTGAGAGCAACTTCGACCAACTCATGCCTTGGAAGTGCCCTCGTCCATAATGCGACGGTTATTATGGGCGTGTTAGTCGGTGACGTGCAATAGGTGCGATTCAGGCGAGCTTGACTACAACTCAACTCCTGGCGGCCGCACGTCCGCAAGTTGGCAAACACGATCGTACTTGTACGGTTCTCTGTCCCTTCCCCCCCCGAACATTGTGTGTTTGGCTCGACTCTCGTTGCCGCCGTCGTCATTTTTTTTTTTCGGTGGCCCAAGATACTCGACCGACTCAACTCTTCACTCGTTTTATATTATCTGTCATCGACCAGCAATCACTGCTGACGACATGACAGGCTCATTAAAAAGGGCGAGTGCCCTCTTGTTCGCCATCACCGGGTCCGTCCTCGGTCAAGGCCGGGGCGACGGCTACTACGGGTACCGGCTTGAACAGCGTGGTGACCCCGAGACAGTCACATACGAGACGGAAGATACTGTTCCTGGGGTGGTGCTCCCGCAAGAGCCCGACGTCTATCTCAACGCCAATGTGTCGGTGGGTGAGATCAATATCGAGGTCGACAATATCACGGCCAAGGTGAACCTGGACGCGCAGGTGCTGAAGCTGCTGCACTTCAGTGCGGGCGTGGACCTGAGCATCGACCGCGTCCGGCTGCTCATCCAGAACGTGACGGCCAAAGTCGAGTTGGAAGCGCGGCTAGGGAATGTGGTGTCCATGGTAGACGACGTGCTGCGAAGCATTGACCTTAACCCCATCATCGCGACGCTCGGCCAGGACGTCGGCAAGATCGTCAACAACACGTTGGGCACCATTGGCGGGCCTGCCAACGGCAGCGGGAGTGGCGGCAGCCCGACCACCAAGCGTGCCGAGCCCAACTTCAACATCGAGCACAATGTGCTGTACAGCGTCAACGACTACCAGGGCAAGGCGCACACGAACCGCGTGCTGGCGCAGAACGGCAGCATCGTGGACAAGTTCCTCGACAACGACGGCAATGAGCTTCGGCGCACCGTGGTGGGCTACTACGCGCGCGACATGACCTTCAACGGCCACAACAAGACCATCGCCGTCGACGGCCAGGTCAAGGAGTTCGAGCTGCAGTACGAGTATCGGCCGTTCCCTGGCATCGAGGCCATCAGCTGGATTTACCTCGATCCGCAAGGCAAGGTGACGCGCACCCAGGTCATTGCCGAGGTGGAGGGTGGCGGGAGCAGCACCATCAGCAACGATTCCGAGCTCTGAGTTGACGAGGTGGGACGTTGTCGCATCGTCGCGTCGTGGCGTCGTTAAGGCGGGGCAAGCCAAGGGAAATTGGACCATGGGCTTTTGCTCTCCCATCCCGTGGCCGAGGGACCGCGATTATTCCTGTAAATAGCTGTAATTAATGCGCCGAATATGGTAATGCATGCAAAACATTCGCAATGAGTTCCAGCACCAGCGGCAGCGTCCCAGGCAAAACAGCGAGCTTGTAAATTGATGTCTGTGGTGGATGCAGCAATCAATTTCCCCTCCCATGTCCCAAAAGTTGGGCATGGCAATTTGTGCTTTCCCATCACAAATTTCTGCTCCGCGGAGCATTTGGCCCGCCTGCACCAGTCCATCCCCACCCCGCTAAATTAGCTGGTGTGGGATCGTCCCCAGCATCTTTCGCTTCTTGACGAGCCCCACTTGGGTGCCAAGAGGCGCCATGTTTGTTATGCAGCCAATATTATTTTCATGACATGAGAGATCTGAAGATTGGTAAAGTTGGAAATGTTATGCATAGGTTTTTGTAAAAGGTTAAGCAGTTTTGGCATCCCATGGCGAAGGATTGCACATGTTGGGTTTCAATAGGTACTTACGGAGGCTCGGGCCAAAAGAAAGGTCAACCTCCACAGTACAGTACTGCCCTGAACTTGCAACGCAGACTAATCAACTGCCCGGTCAATTTGCCTCATTAACCACACCGTAGGCATTCAAGACTATTCGCCATGCGTTGTTAGGTGGCTTCAAAGGGACCTTATATACGTATTCCGGGTTTTTCGCAGTGCGTTGCTAGAAATATAAACGGCCCCGAGACAAATCACGTAGGTTAGTACTATATTATTTGTTCCCTTAAGCACTGGGCAGGGTGAACCTTTTTTTTGGCGTTGGCCTCCGTACTAACGTTCAGATTAAAGCCTAGGCATTAGTGCTTTATAATAGTTGTGTTTTGATATATTATAAAAGGTTCAAGTCAGGTTGGTATGTGTAAATCCTCTATTTCTATTTATCTTGTAGCAGGTGATATCCTTGTTTCTTATCTCTTCCTCTATCCATGACACCTGATTTTTTTTCACTTTACGAACTTTATAGGAAGGTTAGGAGAGGTCCTCGTTGGACTGGAAAAGATCGCTGTTCGTATCTGTATGTACGTTTCCACAACTGCCATATTTACAACATTCCAGCTTCCTTGTCTTCTGGCTCCAAGTCTTTACAAAAAACGAACAAAAAGAGTGACAGTCTTTTCAACCCTCAGCGCTGCTGTTGGCGTGTGTGTGTGTTTTCGTGGAAGCAAACTCGTTGGTTTTATAGACTAAAACCTAGCAAGTGCCGTTGGCACAGCAAGGAGGGCCCCTGCACGAGGACTCATCGCAGACCTGTTAATTGGAAGTAGTCAACATTTGCTCGGGAAATCCAGATAGTGTTTGTGCGAGAGATGTAGCTTACGCAATCGCGACGCATGATGAGCTCTTCCATGGTGCGCTCCGGAGCTGCGGCCACCAGGGCGACGAAGAAGGCGATAAAGACGGCGGAGATACGCATTTTGCGAATTATTCTTTTGAAAAGTGAGGAGAGAATGAACGGATGATGTTTATTGTGTTCGCTGGGGAGAAAAAAAAGAAAAAGCGGATACTGGTAGTCTTGCTTGCTTGAGAGTGATGATCGACTTTCCGAAAGCCCGGCGCTTAAAGATATATATATACTACTAAATTATATCTTCTGAAATTGATAGGTTGTGGATATCTGGTTATGGGGCAGGGGAATCAGTCAATCATGGCCGTGGGCTCTGCGGCCGGCCAATGCATGGCCAGCCCGGGACCGGGACATCACCAGCCACTAACATCTCACAAAACTCGTGCTACGCCGCCGTCCCAAAACGCTTACAACCAGGCCCGAGACGACTTGAGACGAGTCCGGCCATTTTATTGAGTATCGTAGTGACCAACTGATGGTCCGTGTCGACCTGGTGCCTGCGGTCGATAAAAGTTTTGTTTGTTTTGGCTGCAAGGCTCGCCACCGCTACACCGGGTCGCAACCACAACCTAGGTCTACAAGCTGGGAAGCAGATAGATGTTTCGTTTCTCTCTAGGCGTATCAGCCACAAATCCTTGTTGAATATGCATTCATTCCACGTATCTGCCAACACCAACTTCAACTCTTAATTACTCCATGGTCTGACAAATTTGAAACCGACAGGTAATTAATGCAGCATTCTCATTCCTATCAGTATCACAAACTGAAAAATCCCACAAGATCCCCAAGGAAGCGAGACGCGCAGTCCTATCCGAGCATGACTCCCCACTATCAACATCCTTCGCTTGCAACCAACTCCTCTCTCCTGCACCTCTTGAGACCAATCGAGAATCATGCCTTGAACGCCATTGGCGCCATAACACCAGCATGTCCTGGGAGCTGCGAGATCCACCCCTCCGTCTCCTCAACAACCGTACGCTTGACAGCACACTTGTTCATCTCCTCGACCGTCTGGGTCTTGAGCACTCCCTGTACACCAGGACTTCCACACGCATGAAACATGCACGTCGAGTTCATGGCCCTCTGCAAGCTATCGCCCTTCCACCCAAACAGATAGTCGGCGTGCGTGCCGTATCCATTCCCCTCGAACGACCAGACAAACGGGTTGGCGCCGCTCTTGGGCCACATGTCCTTGAAGACGCTGGTGTCCCACATGGTCTCGTACGCGACCTGGGGGACGCGGACGGGGTGCGAGCTGGGACAGGCCCCGGCCTCTTGGAAGCCGCCCTTGGTCGTGCTGTACATGTGCGACTGGTGGTCCGGGCTGTCGAGATTCTTGCCGTCCCAGCACGCGGGGAAGTGGTGGATAGCCATGATGCCGCCCGGGCAGGGCTTGGCGGGGAAGTCGGCCGTCTCGGACCCGCGGGTGAGGACCGTCTGCAGGCAGGTGTACCGGAGACCAGGGTGGCCCTTGGCCGCATCGAGAGTGTTGGATGACGGACTGCCGACGGTCATGCGGAATCCCTAAACAATCAGATGTTAGTTCCTTTGTGTGTCTTTTTTTTTTTTTTTTTCAGTACGGGGTGGATGATGCGCGTCACTTACGGGAGGAAATGCCCTGATAAAGTTCTTGCCGTTCGAGTTGAAGTCCTAGTATGAACCGTTAGCAGCGACTCTAGCCCACACCTGAACTTTACTTCCTGCAGTTTCCAAGCTTCTCTACCAGGGAAGGATAATAACTCGCTTTTTGCGTGTAATACACTGTAATCCCCCCCTGGATGTTCGGTGCGTCCTTGCCCTCGGTGCCGAGCTGGGCATTGGGGTAGATGGGCACCCGCTTGTACGAGCCGTTCTCGTGCTTAAAGTACATGACAGCCGTCCAGTAGTTGGAGAGATCCTCGGTGTAGGCGCACGTCGTGCAGGTGGCTTGCTCGCCAATGTCGCCGGCCATGCTCGCATTGAACGCATTGCCGCCGACGATCTGGTGCACGTGGGATGAAGGAATCCGGCCAGGTTCGACGATGGGGTCCAGGCGCTGGATCGAGACTTGGGAGCAGCCAAATCGGAGGCCAGCCTGGCAGACTCCAACGTGAAGAAGGAGTGTAAAGAGCTTCATCTTGGCACTGCTTCTGGGGGGGGGGGGGGTGTTTGTTGACGTCTTTGCCGAAGGAACCGAACGATCAGCTCCAGTGGCCAGGGCCTGTCATTATCTACTCCTTCTTGTATGCTTCTAGAACTAGCGTCCACTTATTTGCCGACCGTATTTCGCTATGGAATAATTAGCCTGAATTATCCTACTTAATGTCAATGGTGGATTCTGCCGCCTCGAGCGATAAGCCGCAGATGAGGAGAATATTGCGTGCCACCCTTACACTAAGCTGCCAGTTGCCGCCATACAAAAATTACACGGGACGGCAATTGCTGGGACCGATATTAAGGAGCTGACTGATAAGATCGGTTCCTTGACCCGGGTTGATTTGTTGGGCATAATTGTCGCCATGCCACGGACCCGCTGTTGTCGACAGGGTATTAGTGTGAATGATAAAGGGACGCGCGAAAAGACGAAACGGCGATTCTCTCCCGCCGGGAATTGAACCCAGGTCCCGAGCGAAATCATCTAGTATGTTGACAATACCTATCTAGGTACTTATGGATTTGGATCCACGATGACAGAGTAAACTTACTTATAATTACACTAATTATTAAATATTGGCGAGATTATAAGGAGCGTTACAAGTTTACCACCACGAGTTAACATTCCTCCAGCGTCGGCGTCTTCTCTTTTGGTGATGGGTTCAAATCAACGTTTGGTTCTGCCCCTCCCTCGGGCGGCGTGATGCCTCCCTGGTCACTTTTTTCACCCGTCCTCGTCCTCCTCGTCTAAAACAAACAGCATCGACATGGAGCGCGCCCTCGACAACTCGGGCAGCATCGGTGGTCCTTGGCTCAAGAAAGCACCGCCGCTGCTGCCACGGCCGGGTAATATTAGTCCTGTCGCGGGGCCCGATTCCAACGGTCTCTGCGGCTGCTGCTGCCCTCCCAAATCATTATTGACATCACTAATGGGGCCTCCAAAACTCCTCATCCTCTGCGGGCGGTCCGCCTCGTGCCGCAGCCGTTTCTTCTCCTTTTCGTAGTCGCTCCTGAGCTCCTGGTACATGGCCGTGGCGATCTTGAAGCGGTCGGAAAAGTCTTTGCGCAGGGTTGGGCCTGTGAACCTGAGCACCAACAGAGTGCATTGCACGGCGGCCTGCATCTCTGGCTTGGTCGGGCTCGCCCCCCGGAGCATGGCTACGTTCTGGTCACCCCGTGGAAAAGATGACGGCTGCTGTTGCTGTTGTGACGAAGACGATGAGGATACAGGGTGGTGCTGCAGCCGAAAGTCCTTGCCGTTGAGGTGTCGGATGACGAGTTTCGGGCAGGTACCGACTTCGTTGGGGCCGCGCGTCGAGCTGCACTGACAGGCGTTGTGGTCGATGAACAGGCCGTCGACTTGAGTAAGGGGCGGTGAAAGGGTCAGTTTGTGTTATTTTCGTTGCTGCAGCAGTAAAGGTATAGAGGGAAGGAGAGGGGGGACGGGCACAGAGATTATGTAGGTACTTACGCTCCACAAAGCAGAGTTTGTAGTCTGGGCTAGAGGTTTGGGGTTGTGCAAAGAAGACGAGGGCGGGACAGTTGGGCGGTTTTATCGATGTTTGCGTCTTGTGCTGGTGGTGGATTTCGGCTGTCACGAAAGAGTTCAAACTGTTTTTGGATGCATGTGATGCTCGTGACATGGCAACGCTTCCAGGTAGTGGCCTTGGGGAAGGGCTGGACCCCGGCGAGGGTCTGGGATTGTTGTCACTGGTTTGCCCAGTTTCTTGTCTGGCCATTGGCGTTGCATCGGATGGCAATAATGGTGCCGATCCAGAGAGTTCGGGTGGGTGATTCTTCTCGACCAATGGATCCCAACGCCAGATCTGGGCGCAACCTCCCAGCTTCATCCTTCTCTTCTTGGCGAACAAGTTGAATTTTGACGAGCCTAGAGACATCTGCGCCATCCAATCCACATCAATTTAGTGTTCCGTGACTGCGTAGCCGGTGATGGCCTGCTGGAAACCCCAGGCATCCTTCATATCCTTAAGGGTATATGTGATGGAGGGGGACTGTGAGTTTCCGTGGTAGATGTCAATCTCCTTGGCGCTCTCGACAGTGGGCGCGCCGCTCGTGTACGCGTAGCGTGCAACCACTCTGTCATGGATTGTGTTGACACGATCTGTGCCCATAAAAGGGGAGGGGGAAATGGTGCCGTCTTGCTCCAAAGTCGGCACAAGACGAAAGCTTGTATTGCCGCTCCTGAAAACTATCATACGCTCGCCCGTTGCGAGATTTAAGCTGAGGATATTTTGTTCGTCGCCGACCTTGTCAGTAGGCGATCTGAGCCTCCTCGGCACTGGCGGTTCCCAGATCAGGAACAAGCCATCCTTCTCAGGCCGGAGCAGGACTTTGAGCTCTTGGTCCGTGACCTCGGACTCGCCCCGGCGTCTGGCCTTCAGATCTTCACAGATGACTGATTCGATGTTGGAAACGAACAGGCGGACAGGTGAGCCAGGCAACCGCGGGTAATGGGCAGAGTTGCGGAGCATGTTGATGAGCCATTGACACTTGGCAAGATTGAGGTGATGTCTGATGGATTGCTCCCTGGGATCTAGGGACGGCTCTGCATGGTCTCGCCGGGAGAAATGACGGTACAGCGCGTCGCAGCCATCCGCCATGGGGATATTTGCAGTATCTGCAACTGTGGCGGGAGTGTTGATGAGGGCATTTGCCTTGAACTCTTCGTCCAGCCAAGGAGGAACAAGTTCCACCGCTTGTCTTGCCAACTCTCTGCTTTGTGACCGCATCATATCTAGTATCTGGGACGTAATCTGGTGTGTGTTCAAGGCCACCTCGAGCCCGGCATGACCTTGGATTAACGACAGTCTCCCAACGTCGAGCACAATCTGGCGACACAGCCCCTCCACCTCCGTCTTGGTCCCTAGCCCCCACGTCACGTTGGTAATAAAGCCGGCGGCATCTCTTTCCAGCCTGACGTAGTTTTGCAGAATTCTGTGGCACTTTTCAAGGGTAACGAGGAAGCTTCCAGCAGCATCCCCAACTTCGTCCCCGAGGCGGGCGCTCTCGCTCTCGCGATTAACTGGGCCGATCTGTCTCAGGCCATCCTCAATCACCGTCTTGATGCGGATGACCTGGGTCTGCAACGAGGCGACATTGCGTCCAAACTGGCGATACTGCTCATCTGTTGACAAGTAACACAAGTAATTAGCCACGGCACTAGTGCCTTCTTCTGGCAGGTTGCTTGTGGGCTGGTGAGTGTGCCAACAACATGCAATTATCGTACCTGCACAATTATTCTTGTCAAAGCAGTTCTCCCAAATCCAGTTGCAAATTCTGATCGTGTGTACGATAGCGGTCGCTGCTGGGCCAACAAATGACATGGTGCGTCGTATCTCGTCATAATATAGTGATATATTTGCATAATCGAGAGAGCGCAGTCGCGAAAGACGTTTCCCCCCTCCCCCCCAAGAGATGTTCGAGGAAGTAAGAGCAAGTCCAGGAGAGGGGTGGGGGGCTGCGCAAACTTCTGCCTGGAGCCGTGGACTGCTCCCGTTGAGTCAACTCAGTGCAGCGTGCAGCGGTTCACGATAATAAGGACGAGCCAATGATGGTCAGGTACAGAACAACGATAACCCTCTTGGGAAATGCGGCGTGGCCATGACCAGTGTGGTGTGTCCACCCTCTGAGGTTTCTGCGGCCATGTTTTGAACTATTGAAAGTAGTGTGATGGTAAATGTGCCCTTATTGGATGCGGCTGAACTGGCCATCGGCCTCTGTTCGCCCTTTCCAGGCAGAGTCGGCGCCAAAGCCGCCGAAGCAGGGCGCCACTAATTATGACAGTGGGGGTTCTCGTTGGAGACATAAGGAGACGCAGAGCTGCTCGGTATTGACTGGTAACTAGATAGCCTACCTAATCAGAAATTCTTCTACCTCTCCCCCGTTGACCTGAATCCGAGCACGCAATGGAGAAGCCCGAGTTGAGCGAAGCCGAACGGCGGTATCAAGCGAACCTGCCCGCGGTGACCGAGAGAGCGCCGATAGGCAGAGGGCTTCTGGGAAAGTGGACGGTGGTTTTGTTGGCTCTGAATCGAACCATTGGTGGGTGCTTGAACCAATCCTAGATGTAACTCAACATGGCTGATAGCATTCCCACGCTCCAGGCTCCGGCATCTTCGTCACGCCGGCCTATGTCCTGGGAGGCACTGGAAGCATCGGAGCCTCGTTGATTCTATGGGCCGTCGGCGGCTTGGTTGCCACATGCGGGCTCATGGTGTGGCTTCAACTGGGCCTGTCACTTCCCTTGGTTGAAACGGGGACGGACTCGGAAGGAATAAGGCGATAAGAGCCGTGCCTCGAAGCGGCGGCGAGAAGAACTATATCGAGTTCATCTACAGTAAAGACAGAACAAACCCGGCAGCGAGACCACAGCCTAGGTACTTGGTGAGATGCGTATATGGAATCGCCTTTGTCACGCTAGGCAACCTCTCGGGAAACGCCATAGCATTCGGCATTTATGTCATGAACGCGGCTGGCCAGGCCAAGCCCAGCAGGTGAGCGACAGGCATGCCGATCCTCGGACATGATTGATGGAGATGATTTAATTAACATGTGCTTTAACTATCTAGGGGCGCCGTCACCGGCTTAGCAATCGCCGCGCTCTCGACTGCCGCCTTTCTACACATCTTCTCCCGTCGAGGAGGCATCTTGGTTAACAATATCTTTGCTGTCCTAAAAATTGCCCTCTTGATCGCCATTTTCATCATTGGCATGATCAAGGCCGGGGGACAAAGCCTCGGCGGAGATGCCAAATCGACCGACAACTTCGACCCGAGCAAGTCTTTTAGCACGTCTCAGCATGACCTGGCGAGCTACTCCACCTCCTTCATTTTTATCATATACACCTACTCGGGGTTTGAACAGCCGTTTTACGTGCTCGCTGAGGTCAAGAGCGCGCGAAAAGTGTTTCCAAAGTGGACGCTCATCTCCATGGCCATGACCACCACGCTCTTTCTCCTCGTCAACGCCGCCTACTTGTGCGCGGTCCCAAGCCAGGATCCCGAGATAGCTGAGAGCCGCAACATGGCCGTCGTTTTTTTTGCCCGAGCATTTGGCGGTGCGAATGGATTTGCCAGGCGGGCCATGGCGGGCGTCATTGCCGTCTCCATCTTTGGAAATATCCTTGTCATGACCTTCACGGCATCGAGAGTGAAGCAAGAGATTGCCAAGGAAGGCATCCTGCCCTACTCGCTAATATTCGCGACGAGCCATACGACGCCGCTGGCGTGGTGGCAGAACAGGGGCAGAGTTGGCAACGGCGACAACGAAGAAACTCCCGAACAGGCACCGATGGCAGCCCTAGGACTGCACTGGTTTACTTCCATCGTCCTCGTCGCCATCACCTCGGGCCTCGAACCCCAAGTCGCCTACTCGGTTCTGGTGTCGCTTTACAGCTACGTCATTATCATTATGATCGGCTTCTTTACGTCTGCCGGGCTTGTTTATCTCCATAGTCGAAGGTCGGGGTGGCAGCCCACTGGTAGCTTCAAGCCAAAGGGAGGAGTCTGGTACGCCCTCGTCTACGCCGTCGTCTGCCTCTTCATGTTGGGCGCGGCCATCGCACCGCCCCGGGAGGACTCCCCATACGGGCATGATGCTGCCGGGTACTGGTGGTACATTGTCCCCGCCATCGGGATTTCCACGCCTCTTTGGGGCGTTTTGTGGTACTTTGGTCTAAGAGCAGTAATGGCGTTTCGGGGCAGGGAGCTAGTGATCCAACGCCAAACACATGCCGAAGAAGACAAAGAGGGAAATTGGAGTTTTGTCTCGGAGCGAATTACGCATGATTGGCACGTTGAGTAGCGCACATTCTACACCTACAACAGGCATATTAATTAGCAGGTCCGACACATGCAGGTAGTTGGAGGTAGTTAAGATAATTAGATTGAATAGTATTAATTATTATATACCTCATCCACTTCATTCCCAGTACCCAAGGTGATTAAGTACGCAATAACTATATAAATTATCTAAAAACCCCTTACACTTAATTAATGACGGCCGAAAACTGGGCTTGGGTGTTGCAACCAAATGCTCGTCCTAGGATCACCACAGCTCAGGATGAAGCAGCGGCAGATCAGGATTAAGTCAGCGCCACCACATTCCGCCACCCCTCGCTTTTCGCCATAGCATAAGCTACTACAAAAAATATTAACACTATCTATACATTTAAATTAATATTTAAAGCTATTTACAACCAACTTCAATAGGAACCTTAATCTTTAAGTTTTTAATAAATAAGGTTATTAAGCTATTAGACTGTACTGTGGAGTGTATTGGGGTATAGGTAGCCATAAGTAAGTGCTATCGAAAACAAAAGGGTATATATAGCATAGTGGATTGATGGCATAGTCTAGTAATTAGCTTCTAAAGAAATGAAGAGACAAAAGAATCAGAAACAAATGGTTTAACCATGGTCTCTCTCAGCACAAGTCAATATATCTCGCAATTAACCAAGAACTTATCCTCCGTCTTATTCCATACCTCACCGCTCATAATGCCTCGGCCAATATACGCATGTCCGACAAGGCGATATTTGCCGGCGACATCGTTGAATCTCAGAATTACCGGCATCGAGCATCCCTCCAGCAGGACAACCCGGTCTCCCAATCGCGCATCTTCATGAGCCCAACCCGGGTCCCTCTTCCCTAGACGCATAAGCCTCATTCTCTCCAATAAGATATCCTCTACCTCTGCTTGGAAAGGCCTCACGGGCCTGTTAAACCCGCTTTCCCCTGCCAATTGATATAATCTCTCCTGGAGCCTCTTCCCGTATATCAAGAAATCGGCATTGCGTTCCAGCCAGCCTTTCAGGACCGAGCGCTCCCCGGCCCAGACGTCCGGGATCTTAGTGAAGTCTACCTGCGGCGGTAAAATGATTCCGGAAACCAAGGAGTAGAGTTCATCATACCGCCCGCCCAACCCATTCCATGAAGGATGGTAGATCTGGCTGTAAATGCAGAACAAGCGACAGATTGATGTCAAAACCCCCCGATCTGAAAATGGTTGAGATTCCGCCGCCGCTGAAGAGTCCTCCGAGGTCATTGGGAAGTCGGAGTTGGGCTCCTCATCAAAAACGCATCCCAGGCCCGTGATAGCACCCATGAAATAACCACGAGGATTCAGAACATCATGTTCCCCGTCAGACCTAGCAGTAGACCCACCACTATATCTACTCTGCCTCGTCGTCTCCCAAAACCTGCTTTCTAGGCCACAGCGTCGTTTGATCTGCGCTCCGGAAACATAGTCGGCCATTGCGGTGTGACAAATATCGAGAGACGTGTGCAGGAAATCTGGGCACCATGATGGCAGGGCGAGATTCCGTCTCGCGGGCCGCCCTAGCAGTATGACGTCCAAAACGCTGGTTGCCTTGATAAAGGAGAGAGCAATGGCCTTGCAAATATCCTCGTCCGGCTTTTTGAAAGAACCATCCTCGAGCTTGGCGTAGCTTGGCGCCTGGACGAAGGTTTGACCATCCCATGCCAGCCCGAGAAGCCCATAGACCTTGTCGCGCTGGTACGTCGCCATGGCATGCTCCGTCTTCTTTAGCAGCTGGAGGAGTCCGAGAGGGGTCCTCTTGACGTATCTCTTGGCCCTAATTTCCAGCAAACCACCAATAGCCTTCAGGTCATCGTCCTACTCCATCGTGTCTTGCAGATGCCGGATCCAGCGTGAAAACTTCCTCCAGTCCATGATTATGGCGGGTCCACAAAAGACCCGCAGGTCTCTCGAGACGGCAAACTCTTGGATGATCCAGAGGCGGCGCCAGTAGATCCGCGCGAGGAACGACTTGATGCATTCCTCAACCGACCCCGCTTCCTCAAGCCCAAGACTCTCAATGTCCGGCAGGGCAGATTTCGTGTCGACAGGCATCTCGCTAATGAGCCTCATCACTTTTTCGGAGCCACTAGCTTCCTCGCCGATCCAGACGGCGGTCCAAATGGCAGAGTTGTAAATAGTAGACATCATCAAGATCTGCGAGGCCTTTTCGTCATCGTTCGTCTGGTTGATGAAAAGGGCGTCGACCCAGAACGTTGTCTCTCCGCTCGCAGACAACCTTCGAAGGGCTTGCCAGAGGTTGCCTGTCACCACAATATGGTGTCCGTCGAGGCTGATCTACTCCTCTGGCGAACCCGTTTGCCACTGATATGACAGTGCCACGTAGGGAATACGGGTATCCGAGAGTGAGGCATGGAGTAAGGAGCAGACTGGGATCTCGCGCCATTCTGATATCTTTAAGAGCTGGATCTCGTCGGACCGGAGGGCTTTGTACGGATAGCTCATGGCAGGGTTGAGGTAGGGGTTGGTTTGGGGTTTGGCCGTCGGAGAAAGGTTAGAGAGCGGGGGGATTGAGGGAGGACGAGGTGTAAGAGTCAATCTGACCTGTCCATCCAGCGCAGGTTAACAAATAATTAGCTGCAGAGATCAGTTGATCAATATTTGTTGACGACAAACTGAGAGGCAACCTCATCCCTGGGCATGAAAAGTGTCCGGTTGTGCCGCCGCAATGCATACGATACCACCACACGTTTTGATTTGGTTTTTCTGCTCGTGTTTTCATTAGCCGCACGCCCGACCTGCCACGCCACCTGGCTTGAGTAGGCCTATGTAAAGTAGGGCTACCAAAGGCCAAGTCACTTGATTGGTTAGTTCTTTAGCCCCGAAAAGGCCCAGCCCTTGATTGGTTCGTTCTTAGCTCGGAGAAAAACAGAGACGACTTCTGAGAGCAATCAAGGCGGTAGTCGGCGGAATGTCGCCGTTGCGGGTTTGGGAATTCATGTGTCAGGGGACATCCCCGAGGCGTCGCAGAGAGAACATGAGCAAGCCAGGGCAGAGCTGATCTTGGGCCGAGACAGTGGGCGGCTCGCTAGCAACGGTGACGGGCCAGGGGAGAGGGAGATGGGGGTACAGCTTGTCGTCCGGGATGTCTTGAGGGCCTTGAGCATTTCGAATGTGGTAGGAACTATCGGCGGCATCGACAGCTTTTCAAAATACAGTCGGGGAAACCCTCAGAAAAGTTGACATGACCGAACTTCAGATGGTCGTTATTGTCGAGAGAGTAAAACCAGGTTTGGTCTCTCACATGCACCATGAATTCACCTGGGTAAGTATCCCGGCCGCTCTCGCGGACGCGCCCCTCTTTAAACGTGAGTTGGCTGACGTCGGTCGTGTCCTGTTGCGCCATCTTGGGGTTGCTGGAAGACTGAAAGAATGTAACCGAGCTATGGGGAGGTTACGTGGGGGCTAAGAGCGGACAAGAAGGCCAGGAGAAGGAACAGCTGAAACCAATTAGAATAGCGTTCTGACTTCCTTCTTCTCACCGCTGGCAATGTGTCCATATCTTTCCTTCACTACCTCGTTGATAAGTAACTCGGATCCAACCCTAAAGATCACGGTGAAATTGTTGATCTGTTCTGAACACTATACAAATCAAGGTACTAGTCTATATTTTGGGATCATTTTTGAGATGAAAAAGAGTTGATACGACATTTTAATGCAATAAACTAGAGAGGAAATTTGAAATCCTTCTCCTTAAAGAGCTTAGAAACAAGCAGTACTAGACCAATATCGCCTCGGGAAGAGACAAGTCTTTTTTGGGATTACCTAAGCCATGTCATGTTGGGAATCCTTTCGCGACGCGCGCCAGAACGCGGTGCACATCCCAGCTCGCCAGGCCCATCAACACAACGAAGACAACGAGACAAAAACCGACAGGATGACTTCACGAACTGAAATCATCTTACCAAGCGCGATCCCTATATAGAACAAATCGTCAATGGGACCAAGAACTACGAATTTCGCAAGTACCACCTCAAGTCGAGTGTGCGCAGGATCTGGTTCTATCGCGCGGCACTACATTCGAGCATCAGACATATTTGCGAGATTCTCCCCGCCGCCACCCGAAACCCGGGAGACCCCCCGCTCGAAGAGAACGGACTGGGAAATGCCGAGTTCAATGCCTACCACCCTAACTAGGATGGCTACGACTTTGCCTACAAGATCCTCTCCGTCTGAGAACTGCGCCAGCTCATCTCCCTTGCCGCCATGAGGGCTGAGTACGGTCTTCGCTCCGCCTCGAGGGGGTTGGTCTGCTTGCCCAAGTCGATCGGGGACAGTGTTGCTTGGAATCGGCAGAAAAATCTGCTCGATAACGTTGACAATGCTATTCTAGCCCCTGACCACATGCAGGTTGACACAACGCCAATGTCTCCCATCTCCCTTGAAGAATCCTCAGTCAATTGCGCCCATCCCGTCTTACGGGGACCATATCTTGTCTCGGACATTCACCAGCGGCCAAAAAGAAAAAAAGGGATGGACTAAATGGCCTGGAATTCCATCAAGACCATGGATATACCATATGCTCTCCCTCCCATACCGGTCTGCGGCCGTGTCTGACCCAGCCTGTGTCTGTCGGAGACTGTATCTGACCCAGCCCCTGTCTATCCCAGCCGCCCCTCTCTTGGCTGTCCCTCAAAGTGATATTGGCAGCGGATTTTAAATGTCTTCCCGTCCTTATACGATATAGCTTTCCACTAGACAGTACCCCTGCACTTCCGTTCTCTTCGGTAATTTGCGATGTTTCTTTCGCTGCGGTTGGCCGTCTGCGTGCTGCTGGTGTTGCTCGCCCACGCGCCATTCACATTTGGTCGGCCAAGGGGTTCACGCTCTTGAAGTTTGCCAGTGCAGGGTGATGCAGACTTTCGACCCCAAACGATCCATGAGCGAGTTAGTTGAGCCGAGCCGTTAAGTGCGGCCAGGGTAACAACGAGGGTTCGAGACGCCGTTCGGCAATCATCGACAACCCCCATTGCCTCACAAGTGTCTACAAGTGCCGACCGCCGAGCAAAAAAGCAAGTAGGCTTACACCGCCATGTCCCCGGGGAGAGGACATCGCCAGCCCATACTCGACGGTTGGAGTCATGAACTCGACGAGTGCAAGCGCTCTACCGAACACACTCGGGCCGACCGGAACATCGCCGCGCTCATCGGCTAACCTGACGACAATCAGGATAACCTCGACGTAGACACGGACACAGGAGACGACACGGGTCGCGACAATCACTGGGAGACTAGAGAGCACGACGGGGGAACGAACCACAACGCTCACGGCCAGAACAGAACCAACCGGGGGCTCGTCCAGCGGCGTGACGCTGCAAGGAACCAAGAGCGGACCAACCACCATGAGCTTGTCAATCAAGAGCTCATCAACCACCGTAATTCTGGCAACCGTCAAAACAGAGCCACCGGTCACTATAAATTCGACCACAACCACGTCTTCCCGGGCAACAGCATTTGTGTCGCCAACCCGACCATCATCAACAGCCAGGACTGAGGCCACCACCGGGATATTAACAACAGCCCGCACAGAAGCAGCAACAACAATATCGTCTATTGGCACGACGAAGACCCTGTCACCCTCCACAATCCTCCCGACAAAAACAACAACAGCAGGAAAGACACCGATAGAAACCCTACGGACAATCACAAGCGCATCCTCGTCAGGCACGCCATCCCAAATCACACGCACATCAACAATACCCGCCACGGCCAGGCCAACAGCGACAATGACGCTCTCCCGCCGCGAACAGCTATCCACACCTAACGACGCCCACGGAGGGCCAGTGACATCCGCAGCCAAGGCGAAGAAATATACATGCCTCGAACGGCCTCCAAAAAAGACGCAAAGAACTAGGCTCGAGATCCGAGACCGACCCCAGCATGCCCGCAGCAACAACTGAATTCACCCGACAGCAAAGACCGCCGATCAACAGCCAGCAGCGGGTTCAAAGTCAGCCAGGTGCGCAACCCGAAATTCGCCCAGCAGCAGCAACAGCATTACGAATTTTTTTTTTTTCCATGCAGGACACAGGGGCCTGCGCACGCCAAGTTTGGCGCGGAGATGGAGGCTGGTCTTGCGAAAGCCGTGGAGGCAGAATTTGGTTCTTCTGGTGCTGTTTCTCAAAAAAGCGAGTTTACATCTGTTTCTTTGTTATAAATATGGGAAAGTGTGTGTGTGCTGACAGCGATAAGGAGCCAGCGTGACCGGCACAGTCTTGAGCGCGTTGTAATACGCATTGTCGCAGTCGGTGTGGCTGAGGTTGTACTTGGTGCCGCACTCGGAGCCGGGGCCGCGCTTGAACTTGGCAGAAGCCACCTGCAGAGCAGATCGCGCCTCAACATGGCTGGAGGTTCTCCGGGAGAACCTCGCCGGTCAGCGCCCGCGCAATGAGACCGTCGGTATCCTCGAGAGGGGGTCCAGGATCGTGTCAAAGTTCAGACCACTACCACTTCAACGTTGCAACGCGGAAGGGACTTCTGGGTCCCGAAGCCCTGGATTTTCAGCCTTGTGTTGAAGCCAAGAATATTCCTACTGAGTAGTGAGATGACGACCCTGAGCGATTGAGCCTGTGTGCCATGGGAAATTGGGGAAATTTTTGGGTTGTGGCTGTAAATTTTGTATGTGGCTGGTAATGTGGGGTCTATGGAGAAAAACCCCGGATTAGGCTTAGCCACCGTCTTTTTTGGCAGGTTGGCAGGGCATACAGTCTTTCTAGCGAGGGAATCCCAAATTTGCAGAGTCACGTGGCCTCATGTCAAAACCGGCTTGGCAAATAGCAGAATTCCCAACAACGAAAACTTGGCAAACCTCAACGACACATCAACCTTCACCGTCTCTCTCCACCCTCACCCTCCCGCCAGTCACCGCCATTCGCGTGTCTTTGTCAAGATGGCCGCTTTCGTCAAGGCGGTAAACACGCGGATCAGGTCAAACAAGGTGACCGACTACTTCTTCTCGACACGTACGTTCAAGTGGTGACAAATCCCAATCCATTCTGCAGGGGAAATCTTGATTTCTTTATCCCCGATGCAGTAATCTCCGATGTCGCCAACCGCGTCGAAATTGGGTTTTCCGAATGATCCGATGGCGATTGTTTCGCAAGTGCGATATCCCTTTGTGTGAAAGCCCATTTTGTTAGATGCACATTCTTTGAGCTGTCACTGTCAATTGTTAATTGGGGCGAATTTTTGTCGCACGACGGCGGCAAATGAATGGGAATGAAAGCTTGCAGACCCGAGAAGATGTGGCCGAGACTGACATTCTTTTACCAGACTTTTGGGGCCCTGCCTCCAACTTTGGTATCCCTGTGGCAGCCATCTTGGACACACAAAAGAGCCCCGAGATGTAAGATCTCTCCCTTCCTGATTGCATGCATGTAATTATCTGAACTGCCTCTAACACATCACCCAGGATCTCGGGCCAGATGACCGGCGCCCTGACCATCTACGCCTTCACTTTCATGCGGTACTCGCTCGCTGTGACGCCCAAGAACTACCTGCTGTTTGCCTGCCACTTCATCAACGCCGGTGCTCAGCTTACCCAAGGCTATCGCTACCTGGATTATCACCACTGGGGTGGCAAGGACAAGTCGGCGCTGGTGGCCAAGGGAGTTGAGGCGGCGAAGGAGGCAGTAGCCAAGGTTGAGAAGTCTGTATGAGCATGACGATGGCGAGTGAGGTGATGGGGTCAAGTGTGTAACTGCGTGTATTGATTGTATTAATGACCACGGGAGATACTAGTACAATAGACTATACATTATTGTTGCTGCGCTTAGCAGCAGCTCTTCCAACATTCCAATATTCCAGCATGACTGATTGCCATATCTTCTCTTAAAACCCGCGATGATGACGCGGTCCTCCGCATCTTCCACCCCTCCCTTCCCCCATTCCGTATCCACCGCCCATGGGACGTGGGCCCACCATCGGCCCCATCATTGGGCCTCCGTAATGTCTTCGACCGCCGTGGTGACCAAAAGGGGAGACGACAACGGGTTGAACAGGCTGGCTACACCCGTGCCCTCCGCCGGCGTATCGTCGAGATCTGAACCCGAAGCACATGATGACGGAGTGGCGACACTTTGCAACAATGCAATGTAAGAGTTGCACCTCCCTCCTTGGATGTCGATTTCGAAATGTGTATGAATGGAGATGTGCTTGATGTTTGCTTGTAAATTGGTCAGATGGCTTCTTCCGTTGATACCGAATTGGCTGATGTTAATTACCTCAATTTTATTTGATTGCCTTGTCGCTTAGTGATGATGAAATCGGTCAGAGAAAAGGTAGGAATAACTTGAAAGCAGTTTACTAGATGAATGGTTGCATCTTATATTCATAGCCGCAGTGATGTCATATCCCATGGAGATAATGCAATGCCCGCCTTGCCGTCTTCCCGCCATCTAACTCCCCTAGCCTGGAGCTTAAACATACGGGCCTGGTGGGTAGATGCGCGAACCCATGGCAGAAGCCGCTTACCGTCACTGGATTGATTAAAGTTTGGTATACGTCAAGCCTCTTGCATGCACTGCCATTGCCCAGCCCAGCCACCTTGTTGATGCCACCAGCCTCTTGACTTGAAGTAGTGACGTGACGTGACTGTAAGATTGTGGTGGAAGACCAGCAGTTCTCCGGTGACTCGGATAGAGCTACGTTCGTGTCTCAAACCTGGTCGCTATCTAAGAATTTCCATTTCCTCTTCCGAATCTGAGCGGTCGCCACCTTATTAGCCCGAACTAGGTTTGAGTGAGGGAAGCCTTGTTTTGGGCTACTTCGGCCAGAGTTAGCATGACCCTGACCAAAGATGGAGTTACAAGGTTGCACGGCTTAGGTACAGGTATTGGGGTTAATTAGGTACCTAGTCGGAGGCCTGAATGATTCAGCTTGGTACCTATGTATTGCGAAAATTGCAACCCCGAGTAGTAGTTCCTCTCTGCCAATGAAGCCCGCATCCACATATCCCACTTCGCTTGCACGCCGGCATTGCAGTTCTCGAAGGGGCTTATGGGGTTGAGAATGGTCAGGTCAAAGGTGCCAACAACCTATTCTAGGGAGGGGGATATTGGAGTCAGCACCAGCTTGAATCTCTCGAGAAAACACTCACCTCAGTAACAGCCTTATTGATATCTATCCCTCTCTCCGATACCTCTGACCCCTAGTCGTTTCGATGTCCTCGGACAGGCAGTTCGGCCCTGCTTCTCATATTTGAGGCCACCCTACGCTCCTCGTCCAGTTGTTTCCAAGAAATATCTGCTGTTTTCGAGACCTTCAACACTTTCAAAACTCTTTCAGTCTTGTCCCTTAAATCGCTTCTGCAAGGCAGCCTCTTGTTCTTGGAGCTCTGCTTCTTTATGTCTTGCGGCTTCTTCAAGCATGTTAAGAACCATGTTATACTCTTCCGCATCATGCGCCTCCATTCTATCCGTTCGTCGGCGCGCTCGGTAGCGGCTCAAGACAGTTTCCCCACACCAAACATCGTTCGGATTTACTCCGAGATGTAGTAAGAGTCTCACCATGGGGATATTCAGGCCGGTTCCAACGTCTGAAAACAAGGCATAGTCCAACAGAGGTCTCCCTTGTCGCTTTATTTGAGAGCTGTCGTCGACTTCGAGTACGATCCGGACGTGCTCGACCACTCCGTAAACAACAGCGAAGGTCAAAAAGTCGTCGCGCGCATCCTCGGCCTTCGGGACACCCAGAGGCAGCAGGCTGGACCAATGTCCCTGCAGCGTTCCCCCCATCCATTTCTTGGCCTGGTGTACCATGACTTTGTCCAGCTCGAGCAAAACACGACTCATCCGCGTCGGCTGGATTTGGGTCTGCGCCGCCCATCGCATGGCTTGCTCCACAAGACCCCAGCACGAGAGATGGAAGATGCCTTCTTCGTCCGGAGCCGTTGTGGCTTCAGCAACATGTTCAAGTCGTTTCAGCTGGATCACTGCCGACTCCAGCAGCAGAATAAACGGATCGAACGCCGCCGCCGGGTCGGTCGTCTGTTGTGCGAACCCGGATTCGTGCAGCTCCTCCTCAGCGAACATCCGGGCTGTTTGATGCGAGTACATGATCAAACTCCCGCGCACCTCACGTTGGGGGCTGGCGGACGTCTCTAGCACCAAGAGACCGCGGGTGCATCTCTGGAGTAGCGAGATGCATCTCCGGTCCATCTCGTCGACCTCATACTCGCCCCCCGCCCCCAAAGGCCCGGCGGCCACGGCGTCCCGGAAGACGAGCTCGCGGTCTTGGTGAGCGTCCAGGGCTAAAATAAGACCGAGGCTGGTGAGCACCGGCTCAAAAGAATCGGACATGGCAGCAAAGACGTGAGACTGCGAGGCGCGGACCAGCTGGAGGATCTCAAGCGCCAACTTCATGCTGGCCTCGTCAACGCTCCACCATAGGCTTTTGTACATGTGTTGCATATCGACAGGCAGCTCGTTGACCATCCGGGCCATTTCCCGGAGTGTGCACCGCCCATCCCGAAGGGCTATCCGGAGCTGGCGAATGACCAAGGCAACCCAGATAAAGACCCCCTCCGATTTGTGTACTATATCCGATACCAAGTTGCGAGTATCGCCCGGGTAGATTACAGCAAGCTCTTGGAACTGTGCGTCTTGACCAAGTTGGGCTTGAACATAGCTTTCAATGTCCGAATACGTCAGGTCTTGGAGCCGAAGCCACTGGATAGAGCCGCCGCCACCGCTGCCGCCGCCGAACGCGTCTTGGAAGACAGGCCACGCGCGACTCGACACACAGATCTTTATCCCCGGGTCGGAACTGAGCGTCTTTAGAAGGCTTAACAGCTCGTCCTGGCCATGCTCTTCGGGGCATTCGTCCAGGCCGTCGATGAAAATGCATAGTGCGTGTAAGGAGGCATCGTCCGTGTAACCTTGTAGGAGAAACCAGACAAGGTTTCGTAGATCTTGAGTAGACCACGTGGTGCCTGGTCTAAGGTTTGAGGCGAACCGGGTGTTGGTGTCGGGTGCTCGTTGGGGCCATTGGTGCAAGATCTGGCTGGCGAGAGACTTGTAGAATCCGTTGAGAGATGCTTGCGCCTCGGTACCGCTTGCCCAGAAACAGTGAACCGCAGTATGGAGACCCCGCGTCCCCGCCCAGGTGTTTAGCAGCTTGTGCGTCTGGGGATTGTCGATAATCATTTTCATCAATGTCGACTTGCCAGATCCTGGCTTCCCCGATATCCAGTAAATCCCCTCCCCGGTCCTCAGCCACGCAGCCAAACCGCTGGGGTGGTCCTCTGAAAAGACCCACTGGAATGTGTTGTAGTGCGCCCGGGGAATCGCGTTGTACCGTAATTGTTGTGTCTCGAAGGATAAACTATCCAGGATTCTTTGCAACAAAACGGTACCCCCATCATCCAGAATATTATTATTAGCACCGCTTGACACGGTTCGGGGGCCACGAGTGCCGGTGTCGGGGCCTTCTTGGGTCTTGGTCCGAGATGGTGATGGCCTCGAGGAAAGAAGCGGGATTCTTCTTCGACGCGCAGGGGGGACGGTTGTGACGGGACTCAGCAGGCGGGCAATATAAATGGAATGATCCGAGCCATCGATGCCCACGAGACAGTAACGGACGGCGCTAGCCCGGTTCTGGATGCCCTCTTTGGGTTCATAATTGTTCAGCCTGGCGTACAGATTTGTGTAGAGCTCCTCTGTCTTCTGGCGCCTCCCGAAATCGGCTTGGAGCTGCGCCACCAAGTTGTACGTGAAGCAGTTCTCACCCGAGAGTGGTGTGGATGACTCGAAGCCGCAAGCGGCGAGGACCTCGACGAGACCAGCCTCTCGGGATGAATAACGCCTGATGGAGCTCCCGGCGTGGCAGCAGTCGAGGAAGAGCAAGATGTCGGAAGAGCTGGCTTCTATCAGGGACGTTTGGGCCGCATTCCATTTAACCTTGTCCGATCCAAGTTTTTTGCCACTAATTAATTATCACACCTTTCCATTAGAATAGTCGACTTGGGCCGGCTTGACTTGATCGCAGCCTAATTATCAACAAGGACAAACACGTACCCTTCTGGAGTCCACACGCTGTTCCGGTCCACGTCGACCAATCCATGGCCCGCGTAATACACAATGAGGAGGCTCTCCGGTCCAGACCCCTTCCTGCCGAACTCGATCAAGCGCAGGTTCAGCTCGGTGTGGGCATTTTGCCGCGGTATCTGCCATTTCTCGACGCTAAAGTTGTAGTACTCGTCGAGGACGTTTTCTAACCTCTCCAACTCGGCGTAGATGGCAGCATCACCGCGCTCCCAGCTCAGAAGCAGCGCATGCACTCGTTTATACTCGGATGGTAGGGCAGTAGTGGTATTAGCGGTGATGGCCGTCACCTGAGCGGGGTCGGTGATGACGGGCTCGGTGGGGGGGTTGAGGTTAGTGGCAGGTGCCTGAGCTCGCTCGACGACGCGGTCGGGTTTGGTGGTAGTCCCCCGCACAAGAGCAGGCCCGACGAGGTCAGGGTCGATGCGCGAGAACAATTGGAGGATCGACCGCAATAGCCATCGGAGGAACGGTAGGACGAATCTGTCATACATTTGGGCAAATCTTCTTGGCGGGGTGTCGAGCGACTTCAATCACACAGGACGCTGGCGGGTTATCGGGCGAGGCCTCGAGATGTTGGGAAAATTTCTGCGGCAACCCGCGTGCGGTAGGGTGCGCTCAGTTCTAACTGCCCACAAGTCATCACGTGAACAGTCTCAAGTAGCGGAGGGGGCGTTGGGTGCCTAGCCCTGTTCTGATGGTAAAAAACTTGAATAAAAACACTGCAAAAACGATGAGAGCGAGCGAGCGAGCGAAATTTTACATGCTGGTGGCGAAGAGGGACAGCCACCATTGACAAAAGTGGTATTGTGATGTTACCCTGAGAGGAGGAGCTGCTTCGGTACATATCTATAATACCCTTCATTACCTTTACTCTGTCTCAATACCAACGTATTCGCCCTCGACCTGATAAGATTCACCTTGTTCATCTGTGACTACTTCCTCATCGCCACGAACCTCGTGAGCGCCTATCACCGGCCAGTATTTCATCTGCAAGCCACTGAAGAAAACCACCAGCTTCTCGTCGTTCTGGGGCCTTGTTAGAATCTGTCTCTGCGAGCGTTTAGTGATTATTACACTACGAACCTGGGCAACAATATGATCCCAATCTGAAGAAGCAGACGCCTCACGGGTGAACTCGCCGCTGGGGCCGATCTCACCGCCGCCGATCGCAGTGAGGTCCGCCGTGAAGCCCATCTTGACGTGCTTCCCCCTCCCGCGCCACGCGTTCGTCCACACATCGGTTGTAGCGTACGTGTCAGTAACGATCCAGAACCCCGACTTCTTCACGTCGGGAACCGCATGCAGGATCGCTTTAGCGTTCTCCTTGGCCCACTGCTTAAAGTTACGTCGGTAGTAGCCCTCGTGCGTGATCTCGTTGGGGCAATGAAGGACTGCGCCGAACTCGTTGGACGATTCAAAGTCCAACACCAAGTTGACAGATGCAGGAAAGCCGGCGGGGAGAGTGGATGCACCGAGACCCAGGCCGAACTTGAGGACTGCAACGTCCGAGGATTTCTTGGGGCCCCACTCGTACGTCCGCGCTTTACGAGCGATGAGGGTCTTGGGCGTACGAAACCCCGCTGCCTCGAGTGCCGTCTCGTCGTCCAGGTAGGCGATGGGCTGCCATCGTCCGAGCTTATCTAAATATCCGCAAGCTCCTGGGAACAGGGCGTCCGAGGACTCTGCGACGTAAAGAGCGTGTCCATATGGGTGGCTCTTCATGTATTTGGCGTAATCCTCAGCCAAATTCGACATGATCTAAGGGCCAGGTTTGAGGATACACTAGATGCGGTTCGGGAATAGTCTTGTCAACCTAGGTAACATGCAGCTGTGAATCTCCACCAGAATGCGCAGTAGTTCGAAGAATTGTTGGAGTCGAGGAATTGCTGTTGTGCGGGAGGAGAGGGGGCATGCACGGAGGGGAAGAGAGGAAGAGGGGGAAGAGGGGAAGAGGGGAAGAGGGCAAAACTTCAAGTGAACAATATGGCATCTCCGTGCAACACCCACCCCTCCCCCCCCAAGGTGGCGTTGCCCCTGGACGCTAATTGGACACATCATCACCATCATCCCCTCCTCCCCTCATCCCACACCACCCACCCTCTCAGAGATGACAGGCCGGGAATCCACGCATCAGCCACATATTACAAGTGCTGTTGGAGCGCCCCCCCCGGCAGATCTAACATCCTAGCCCAAGTGAGTATGAGTGCCGTCACCCTCAAAGGGTCACGTGAATCGGATGGGATGGAGCCGACCATGTTGGGGTCAAATAGCAGACATAATAAGAAATATCTTGATACCAAGAAAAAAGCTGCAAATTTAATTAAATTACTGTGTAGACTTTGGCCACTTCTTCACCTTCATCCTCATCCTCTTCCTCCTCCATCGCCGCGCTATACAGCTTTGCAAATGCTGACCCGGGCACTTCGAGCAGATCATAAGAACTGTCAAACTCGACGAGCCTCCCACCATCCACAACAGCCACCTTGTCAAAGTCCATGATGGTTTCCAGCCGGTGCGCCACTGCAATGATGGTATGGTTGATAAACTTTCTGCGGATGAGGCGCTGTATTGCCTCCTCTGTCTTTGCGTCGATGCTGTTCATAAGAAGAAGACAATGTGTGAGCGGAGGGGAAATTTTTAGATGATAGAGAGGAGAAAGTGTGTGAATAATGACATACCTGCTGGTGGCCTCATCCAAGATGAGAATAGTGCTAGGGCGAATTATCGCACGGGCAAGACAAAACAGCTGCTTCTGCCCGCTCGACAAGTTCAAGGCGTCGATGTCGGCATCCAGGCCGCCATTCTTGTCGACGATATCCAGGACCTGCACGCACTGAAGCGCGTCTCTAATAATCGCGTCCGACGCCACAACTCCAGTCGGGTCCACGTTGAGACGTACAGACCCCTTGAGCATGAACGGATGCTGTGGCACGCTGACGATGCGCTGACGGACCTCTTGCCTCGGGAGCGTAGCAATGTTTACGCAGTCTATCAAGATGGACCCGTCCTGCGAATCCACCATGCGGAAGAGGCTCATGATCAGGGACGTCTTGCCGCTGCCGGTTCTCCCGACCACTGCAATTTTTTCGCCCGATTTTATGGAGAGGGAGACGTGTTTCAAGACGAGGTCATGTCCGCTTTTGTGTGAAGATGGTTAGCAAATTTGGGAGCGGATCATGATCAATTTGGATGAATTAGAACTCACCGGTATGCAGCAGACAAGTTGTCAAACTCGATGGCGCCAGTGGCCGGCCAACCTGGCGGCGGTGCTTGATCCTCTCCAGGCTGGTCTTCGGCGGGAACTGCCGTCCCGGCGGTAAAATTCCGAATGCGGGCGACTGAACCAATCTGTGTCTCGAGCGTGGTCCAGAAGTTGACAAGCATCTTGATGTTCTGGCTGAACTGGATCACGTTGAGCAGCGCGAGGCCAACGCCGCCAGCACTGACAGTGCCGCGGATCATAACCACCAGTACTATCAGTAGAACGGCAACAGCAGCAACCATCAAGTCAAGCACCAGGGTGAGCCAGCGCTGGGCGGCAAACAGGAGATAAAAGGGCCGCTGGGAGCGATCCAGCAGTCTGTGGTTCTTGTCCTCGAGCGTACCCTGCCACCCGAACGCGCGGATCGTGGCAAGCCCATTGAGCGATTCCTCAAAAAGAGAATACAGTGGGGCTTTGGTCTCGAGGTCCATCAGCCGCAGTTGTCGTGAAGTGCGCAGATAGAACTTTTGAACGAGATACAGGGCGAGTAAGAGGATGGGAAACGAGATGGCGGCATAGATGGACCCGAAGCCAATGAGGGCCATCTGCGCAATGCAGAGGATGAGCGCTGACGGAGTAATTATTAATTAGGCTGCTCAATGGACAAAGTGGGAAAGAAGAAGAAAACATACAGGTAAAGGTGTTGAGTGCAGAGATGGGCAGCTCCATGTCAACAAGTTGGAGGTCTTGGCTAAACCGATTCATCGTGACACCCGAGTCTGTGTTGACGAAGAATGACATGGGTGCACTGAGTAGATAGGTCAGATGTGTAGCTCCACCACCAACGGTGGAATTAACTCACCTAAGCACGGTCTTGAGCAATGCCAAGTGAAACTTTTCTCCGGATTTGGGAACCATGGTGATGATCATTTGCCTGGGAGTGAAGTTAGTTTCTGCTGGTAACACTGTTGAAGAATGGGAAACTTACGAGCAGCTCAAGAACAAGCACAAAAGAGCGGTGCCGCCAAACATGGCGTATATGCCTAGCCAGTATCCCACCAGCCAACCGACTTGATATAGTACATGTATATCTGTACATCTCCAGTCTGACGGCTCGTCTCCAGATCCCCAGCGCTTGCACGAGCAGTGTCATTTGACGCCAAGGAATTGCCAGAGCCGGCTTCCTTGGAGAGGGTCGTCGTCATGTCACTGTCGTTGAGGTCCATCTCATCATCGTCACCGGTGCCGCTGTCTTTGGGGAGAGCAGTTTTCCAGTCAGCGCGAGACAGCGAGAAAGATGAAACATAGCCCCCGGCATCGTTCAGCTCAGAAAAAGTGCCTTGGGCACCAATTCCGCCCTTGGAGTCAAGACAGACGATATGATCTGCCCAGGGGAGGCGTTTGGCTGTGAACGACATAATTATGATCAGCATTTGTCCCTGCGAGCTGTTGGATAAAAACTTACCTGACGAGGACACTATCAAAACAGTAGAGTTCAGTTCGCGCAAGATTCCCTTGTCGCCAAGAAGATTTTGGAAAACATGGTTCTCGGTGGAGGTGTCGAGCCCGCTGAGGGCGTCATCCAAGATGACAATTTCCCGGCGAGCATAAACAGCGCGGGCCAGAGCCTGAGGAAAATGGGTTAGTATGAGCAAGTTAAAGCTGTTGAGATAATTATGTAATGTCGCACAAGAGGTTATGTCGCTGACCACGGGATAGTACCGATACACACCACGGCTGCGTTGCTATTCGAAGGAGAAAAGGGAAAAAAGGGAAAAAAGAGAACAGAAAAGAAAACAGAAAGGGGTCAAGATAGTGAGAAAGAGAGAGAGGGAGGAAGAGAAAGAGAGGAAAATACATAGAACGAAAAAAAAGAAAAAAAGAAAAAGAGGTGGAAAAACGAAACAGGGAATATAGGGAAGGAGAAAGAAAAGAAAAAGAAAAAGAAAGAAGAAGGCTTACAAGTCGTTGAATCTGCCCTCCACTAAGTGCAATCCCTCCACTCCCGATCCTCGACGCGTCACCCATGGGCAACTGACCAAAGTCGCGAGTGAGAGCACACGCGCGCACAACACGCGCATACCACGTCTCGTCAAAGTCTGAGACACCGACAATGGCCTCGCGGACCGTGCCGTTCACATGCCATGCCTTCTGTGCACAATATGCCACACTCGCCGACCCAAGACGGACTGAGCCCGCCAGCGCGGGGACCTCGCCGAGCAGGGCCTGGAGCATGGTGGACTTGCCGCAGCCGACAGGGCCCACAATCATGGTCAGTTTCCGCCAGGGCACAGACATGGTGATGTTGTGCAGCAGGGGCGGCTTGGCGGGATCCCAGCCAAAGTCGGCCCCTTCGATGGCGATGGCGTCGGTGGCGGCGGCGGATTTCTTCAAGATGGGCAGGTTATTATCATTATTACCCCTGGAAGGATCCGGCCTGCTGCGTTTATCTGCCCGCTCGCTGGACTCGAGAAACTGCTGGATGCGCGTGAAACTCCCCACTGCGCCGAGAAATATTGCGAGAGACATGACCAGCGAGGCGAGCGGCTCCGAGAGCAGCGCAAACAGCGACAGCGCTGTGAACACGCGAGCCGTATCCAGCGTCTCACCTCCACCACGAGCGTGGGTCGCAAATATGGCAAAGGTAAAGACGGGGGCAAACACCTGGGTGATGTAGGCGAACACCATGTTCCAGATGATGAGCTTCCGGAACTTCTTGGAGATGCGCAGCTCGTCGACCCGCAGCTTCTGCATGCTGGCCAGCAGCGTGTCGTTCAGGCCGGACATCTTGATGCCCTTCATCGACGACAGCATCGCTGAGGTGGCCGAGATGCGCCGCTCAATCGCCTCGAGCCACATGGCCTGGCGGGATATGAGGAAGTTCATGGCGCCCAGGGAGCCGAGAAATGATACTAGGGATATTTGTTAGTGATCTGCCATATAATCATATAGTGGTGACAGAGGAGGGGGTGGCTTACGAATGGATAGCACGACGGGAACGACACACGCAACGCCAAGCTGCCGTTCAAGGAGATAGATGGCGAGCGCGACCTCGATGGCATTTGACCAGATCTCGTGCATGGTCTGCCAGCCGTGGACAATGCGTTCCATGTCGGCGCTCATGAGCGTCATGGAAGCGGCCGGATCCACGTCTTTGAGGCTGAGGGTGCTTGTTTTGCGGTAGATCATGGAAATGAGGCCAGCCCGGAGCATGGTGATGGTGCGGTACGTCCGGTGTTGGTATTGGCCCATGGTGACCTGCAGATATGTGAGTACATTGCCGAGGCAGACAAGGTGAGAGTTGAGTTTATGGCTGAGTGAGTGAGGGGGTAGGTGTATGAGTGAAAGAGTGAGAGTGAATATGTAAATATGTGTCAAGTGAAGGTATGATGCATAAAGGAATAGGAGTGAATTGTTGGTGAGTGGATGCATGCATGGTAAGTTAATGAATGAGTGAGTATGAGTGAATGTAGAAGTAAGTGAATGAGTAGGTGGGTGAGTGAGCAGGTGAGTACAAGTGTAGATGAAAGAATAGAGTCAATGAATGAATGAATGTGAGATGTAAGTCAGTGGTGAATGGACGAGTAATGCATGGTGACGGATGGGTGAGTGAATCCAATGGGTGAATCGTGAAGTATGAGTGAGAGGAGTGAGTGAGAGACTAGTCACGTCAACCTACCGCAATACCAACGTAGACCAGCAAGTACGCGCCAATGAGGCCGTACCCAATCTGAGTGGTCTCATTGGTGATGGCTTCTTGAGACAAAGTGATGGCACAGTTGATGAGAAACGGCTGGCAGAAGGTAAGAGCCGTGAGGCAGGCACGTGGGGGAATAGTCTGAAGAATGGGCGACTTCAGAACGTTGAATGCCGTCACTAGAAGAGAGGATGGCGACTTCTTGACTACTGTTGCCCCTATTTGTCAGCACCACACTGTGTTTAGAAAAAAAGAAAGGGGAAGGTTTACCCGAGGCCCAGGCTACCAGGAACCGTTGGTGGCAATACGACGCAGCGAGATGCTTGTCCAGGACAAACAAGTCGTCCACGTCCAGCACGCTGCGGAAGCTTTGGCGAAAGAGCGCGTTTAGCCACCAGAAGAAAGACCGGTTAAAGATGCTACTGGTGGCCTCGGGCGGGTAGGACCGGCACCCAGGGCGCAAAAGATAAGGGTGGAGAAGAGGAACGTGATGAGGAGAGACGAAGGCCGGACGGCACGCCCGTGCTTGATGTACGAGGCGAGACAAAGGTATAGTGTCGATAGGGGAGTGAGGACAGTAGCGGCCAGTGAGGTACGTGTGGGGATGGTAGACGGGCCGCTCCAGAGGATCAGCGCAGCAAACTGAAGAGCGGCGAGGGTGATCTAGGCCGACTGTAGGTGTAGTTAATAAAACCCTTATCATTAGAGTTTGATGGATACAAAAATGTTAATTAGGGAAAAGGGGTGTGATATTCAGGTACAACCTGGAGTTGATTATCATTTAATGAGATCGACAAAAACAGCATAAAAGGAAGGAATAATGAGGGGTTTCAGAGATATTCGAAAAGGAGTTGTGTATTACTCACAATTTTGACAATTACCAAGTGGTTTCCCGCGGCGACCTTCTTTGTGCGCTTCAACAGAAACCACACACGCGGGGGAGCCACAAAGAGCAGTGTAAAGTCAAACCCACCACGGCAGTCGCCGGCGTGAGGGCCAAACGAGTCGTCGCCGCGAGCGCACGAGGAGGACGAAAAGACTGGCTGAGACATGGCTTTCGGACAATCGGGCAACTCGAGACCTCATGAGATGGGAAGATGTCTTAGAGACGGGGAGGATCATATTCTGGGTCGCACGTACCTACATATTAATTTCCATCCCGTCAATGTCTTTTGAAAATCTCTCGCTTTCTCTTCTTCTCACGGCAATTTCTATCCCGTCACCATCATGCCTTCATGAAAATCATTTCCTCTTCTTTCACCATGGCCTAACCATTCCACCGGGAATAACGGAGCCCGAAGTTTGGCTTGATATCGGCAAGCTCTCTCTCGACAAGACTGGGACAGGAAACTCGAAGTTTGACAAATCATGACCAGACGGGGATAACCTTTGCCTCGTTGACACTCGTTGCCCGGAACAGGACACTCACTCGATGCCAGGGCTCGCTCGCTCAGCCAGGGGGGCTGGCTTAGAAACCATGTTTTCAGCTTGGGGCTGCTGATTAGATCACGTTCGCGATGTGTTGTGTGTTATGTGGTGGTGTGATAGCGTATCATATCCCATAAGGGGTGGGGGGGGAAGGGAAAATCTTTGCCTCGTCTCCGGATCAAGAACCTAACCATTCCGGCGGCCAGGGGGGGAGGGTACACAAGCAACCCCCACCAACCATGGTTTCAGCTCAAACCTCGTTACCAGAAAAAGAAAGAAAAAACTTGATAGAGGCACTGCCACGACAACCCAACATCATCGGACAAAGGAAGGTGACAGCACATCATCACACCAATAGGTTAACGAGATGCTTTTCCCCGCAGTGGAACGTTAGTTGTCGATGTGGTGTGGTTTATCGATTTTCGGTTTTTTTTTTTGCTCGTCACAAGTGGTGGGCGTCATCGTGCTTGCCTGCTGCTACCTCGCATACAAAAGGGGCGCTGTTTTTGTGCCACATGGCCATGTCGCTTTCCGGACAAATGAGAAAAAAAGAAAAAGGTACAAGCAAGCCATCAATGTAAAAAAGATAGTCACGTTACACACTCGTCTGTTCTACAATATAATCAGCCGAACCGCTGTCAAACACGGCATTATTCAAAACAATCATTAATTGCAGGCGAGTTTTTTTATGCTATTTGTTTGTTCCCGCAAAAATTGAGGTCTTAATTCTGACTCCCGTTGTAATTATTTGTTATTTATATCTCCCAGCGGAGCTATTTTTGTAAAGCCAAACCCCAATGGGCAATCCAAAGAGTATGCCAAAACCCCCTTAGCACCCCGTATTAATTCTGTAGCTATGGCCCGTCCCATCCTACACAAAATCTGGTACTGGTGGCTGAGCTTGGCACGGCCTTCTCTCTTCTCACCGACTTGCCGCACAACCCCATGTTTCGGGCCGGCCTTAGCCATGGACGGACTACTCATTCTAACAAACCCGACAAGACTAAAATATCCTGCTTTGCCTCTTCATGGTAACGGAATTCTCCGCGTTTGTCTATCAGTTCCGCGCGGGTGATGGTTCCTGGCCATCCAGTCCCACCATCTGACATCGGTTCCCGATGGCGAGTAGGCACTGAGTCGCTTCCCTGAGCCGCACCTTGGCATAGTTGGACCAGCTGCGACCTGAGTCATGGCCACACAACACACACACACACACATACATAAACATTGCGCGCCTGCCGCGCATGGCGCGAGATTCCGACATTATTTCTCAGTGTGGTTGGCTGGCTGGCTGACTGATTGGGTGGCCAGCGGTAAACGGCACATACTGCCCCCCTCAAGTCACCTTCCTCAGCCGCCCCCCGAACGGCTTACAAACAAGCTGTATATGGAAAACAATGTTGTGTTCGGGGTGATCCGGTTATTTGTAGGGTAGTGTCCGGGGCGATCCCCAATCCCTAGTTTTATCCCAATCTGGCCCCCCCATCACAAACCCAGATGCCAAATCTTGGTTCCCGTCCACGATTGGTTAGCCCCCTCCCGGCCGTGTAACAGATTTGCAACACCGTTTCCCGTTTTCGATAGCTGCACAAACCCAAAAACCTCCCCCCATCCGCAACGGCAAGGCGGCTCACTATATAACGGAACTGATATCTCAGCATCTTTCCCCATTCTCCACCTGCCAAAAGTCGGGGGATTCATTGCAGATCTTCTGTTAGTATTACACAACCGAAACGACGGTAAGGCGTGGTTCAGCCCCCGAACGGCAGTTTGTTGCCTGCCAAGAAGAAACAACTGGCTGGCACACGGTCAACGCTTGCCAACTGACACTGAAGCTACCTGCAGACCTCGGCCGAGTTGTGTCACTAACGCAGTGACTCGTTTCACTGAGGAAGATACTCGTTGAATCTCGTTGGCCTCAGGGTTTGCCGCAGGTTTGAACAGATGCGACCTACCAGGTTAAGCAACTATCGACAGACGCCACTGTCTTTGTTTATGGGAGGTTATCGCCCCTTCTCTTCCTGAGAAAAGAAATCAATGACGAAGCTGAGAAAGAGGGAGGGGAAAAAAGAAAAACTGGAGCCAGGGTAGAATGGGAAAATCCGAAGGGAGAAGCAGGCGAAAAGACGCCCCTGGCGTTTGTAATTAATATATCTGTCTGGATAGTCAGTTCGCCATAGCTGCCGTGATAGACGTAAAGTAAGGAATGAGTTGATACTCGAGTCTCAAATTCCTGTTATCAATCGCCCTGATCGCCTCTGAATTTGAGAACCTACAGATCACCATTTGTTGTTAGATTGCCTGTGCAGTTTAATATCCTTTCACCTCACAAACGTTCCTGAATATCACATTTTACCAAGGGAATCCATGAATCCCACCGCCATGATCAGCAACTGGAACTCGTATCTGGCAGGTTCAATACCCTGTCGGTTTCCACAGTTCAACCGTCCTACCAAAGATGCCGCCGACACCGGAGCAGCCTCTCACCAGCCCATCGGGTCTGCTCGGGTGGCTATCGAGCAGGCAAACACTGCCAAACTGCTGGCACTGTCGACGACAACAGAACCCGATGGTCTCGTTGCCGTGCTTCAGGCGGCCTGGGCAGTGCTTGTTCACTGCTACACGGGCCAGGACGACGTGACCTTCGGCTTTCAGTACAACACTGCTGAGCCCGTTGTTGCTCGCTTCATCCTCAATGACTCGGCGTCCATCGCGGAGACGGTGGCCAACGCAAAGGCAAACATCAACATTGCCGGCCGTCTTCCCCAGGTCCCTGCTGAACTCATTCGTCCCCCCTGGGCAGCATTACCCTATCTTCGATACGGCGGTTGTGCTGTGGGGTTTTGGCAACAAGACACCCTTGACACCAACGCCGCTCTCTCAGATCTCTTCCTCATCTTCATCACTCCGCTTGCTGGCCAAAAAGCACGGCGAAGTCGGCTTGACACTGTTTCTAGAATGGAACAGCGGCGCGCTTGGCATGTCTGCCGCACAGGGAGCTTTGGTAGCGAGCTCGCTGGCCCAGATTTTGTCAAGTCTTCCCGCCATCTCTCCAGAAGCTTTGCTTGGCACAATCGACTGGCTAAGCCAGGCCAACCTGGACCAGATCCGCCGGTGGAACGGTGATGTCTCGATCGATTCGGTTGAGCGCTGTGTCCACCATGTCATTGCGGACCAAGTCCTCGAGCGTTTAGACACCGAGGCCGTTTGCGCTTGGGACGGCTCACTCTCGTACAGTGAGCTTGATACCGTGATGAACCGCCTGGCCGCTCGGCTGGCGAAGCTTTGAGCTGGTTCCGAGACTTTGGTTCCGCTCTGCTTCGATAAGTCCGTACGTACAACGCTGCTGGTTTTCGTCCCGTTGTGCTCCTGTAACGCTGCACTGATAGGGGGAGTGGGGCCAACCCCTAATCCTCCTGTAACACTGGGTCAAACTTGGACATGTTACTAACTCGTGACACAGAAATGGACGGTGGTAGCAATGCTTGCCGTACTGAAAGCGGGTGCAGCCTTTGTACCTCTGGACCCATCCCACCCCGTCGAGAGGCTTCGGGGTCTGTGCGAATCGGTTGGGGCGGATCAAAGAGTGCCAGGCTCTCCTCTACGAGGCAGCACGTTGGCTGGTCCATCACACACCCGAAAAAACGCTGAGTGAGTTTTCCTGACAACCGTCTTGTTGAGCTAATGCAAGATGTGGACGCCAAACTTGTGCTCTGCTCGCCCAAGCACAAGGCAAGAATGGACAAGCTGAAAGTCTCCAGTTTTGTTGTCGACGCACAATCCATTTCAGCTCTCACCAGCACCAGCAAAAGCCTGCCATTTTCCTCACCGGCCACCCCTTCCAGCGCAGCCTATGTCATCTTCACATCCGGAACCACTGGAAAGCCCAAGGGCACCGTGATCGAGCATGCGTCGATTGCGACTGGAGGCATCGCTCATGCCGAGGCCATGTTCATGCGGTCCGACTCCCGCGTCTTGCAATTCGCCTCGTACACTTTTGACGCCAGCATCATGGAGACCCTTTCATGTCTGCTGCTAGGCGGATGCGTCTGCGTGCCTTCGGAAGTGGACAGACTCAACGATGTGGCTGCTGTCATACGCAATATGGGGGTCACATGGACCCTGCTGACACCTTCAGTGGCGGGGACCGTCAAGCCAGAAAATGACCCGGGCCTGAAGACGCTTGTCACAGGCGGCGAAGCAATGGCGCCTGGCCATATAGCCCCATGGGGTACGCAGTGTGCGCTTGTCAACGCATATGGACCAACCGAGTGCTCTGTCGTCGCGACTACAAGCACAAAGGTCGGCGAGTCCCTCCGTGTCTGCAATGCCGATTCGTCCAACATCGGACCTGCTGTACGGGCTGGCCGCATTTGGGTTGTTGATCCACGCAATTCTGACCACCTGGTGCCGGTGGGTGCCGTCGGCGAGTTGGTGGTTGAGGGCCCGCTGGTGGCCAGGAGCTACCTCAACAACCCACAAGCAACATCCAAGGCATTCATTCGTTCACCGCCGGGATGGACAGGTGACTTCCCTGTGTCCATGTTTGTCCACCAGGATGCGATGTATCGGACGGGCGATCTTGTGCGATACAACCCGGACGGATCCGTCTCGTATATGGCGCGCAAGGATACTCAGGTCAAGCTGAATGGCAGGCGGATTGAGCTCGGCGAGATCGAGTCAAACTGCCGCGGAGACGGTCTGCTTCTTGAAGATGCCCAGACTGCTCTCGAAGTTGTCAGCCGTGGTGGAGGAATCAGGTCCCTTGTGGCTTTCTTCACCAATGGCACGCCAGCTACTGGAAGCAAATTCGCCCTGTTGCCCCTGAGCGAGCCACTACGTAGGCTTGCACACGCCATTCAAACCCATCTCGCTAGTGTGTTGTCGTCCTATATGGTCCCGCAACTCTTCGTGCCGGTCTCGACCATGCCATGGACGACGGCGGGTAAGCTGGATCGAAGACAGCTCCGCCAAGCTATTGAAGAGGCGAGCCAGGACGTCGTGGATCGCTACAGGCTATCTTCGGATGCCAATAAACATCGTCACCGCGCACCGGCCAGCGGCATGGAGAAGAAGCTGCAGGGCTGGGAGTCTGTGCTTGGCCTGCCAGCTGACTCGGTCGGTGCTGGCGACGGTTTCTTTGGCATAGGCGGTGACTCTCTCACAGCCATGCGACTTGTCGGCGCTGCTCGGGGTCACAGAATTGGTCTGTCGGTTGTGGACGTATTCAAGAAGCCCATTCTGGCAGACATGGCCCTAGCTTGTGGCGGCAGTATGGTAGTAGAGAGGGGGCCAAAGCCAGAACGTGCACCCTTCGATCTGGTGCCGTGTCCTCGGTCGGAGCTTGACGATCTAATTAAGACAAGAGGTCTCAGTTCACTGTCTGCTCTCACGGGAGCAGATCCAAGACATATACCCGTGCAGTCCTCTCCAGGAAGGCCTTGTGGCACTCGCAAACAAGCAAGTGGGCGCGTACGTGGCCATCAACACCCTCGAGCTTCCAAAGCATATCAACTTGGAGCAGTTCAAGGCAGCTTGGCAGCAAGTTGTTGATGAGACAGACACGCTGCGCACCCGCATTGTGCATACCGAGGCGGCTGGGTTCATACAAGTCGTTGTCGCGTCAGAGCCCATCGACTGGCAAAATGACCCTGCTCTGGAGGAGGCGATCATCAGAGGCCAGGCGCTGGGGTCGCAGATTGGGGAAACTTTGACCAGATACGCCATTGTTAAAGAACAGCAAGGCAAGCGCCACTTCATCTGGGCCATCCATCACGCGCTCTACGACGGGTGGAGTCTGCCAATGGTTGCGAGACGCGCCCAGGAACTGTACGAGAGCAACAATATCAGCGGCTCAGAGCTGCCCCGTCCATCATACGCCAGCTTCATTCAGTACTTGGGGCGCAGGGACATGCCGGCCTCGGAAAAGTTCTGGGCCGACTCTTTAATTGGCGCCTCATCCATTACCCACTTCCCTCAGCCCTCACCAGCTGTTACGCTGGAGAATATCTCGAATTTCGGAGCTGAGACAATCAAGCTCCACGTTAGCCGCAGTGACATGCTGGCGGATATCACCGTCCCGACCTTGATTCGAGCAGCATGGGTGATTCTGCTGGCCGCTTATACGGGGGCTGATGACGTCGTGTTTGGAGAGACGCTAGCCGGCCGCAATATCGACGTGCCTGGTATCATGGAAATGGCGGGACCGAAATTTACCACCGTCCCAACAAGGGTACGGCTTCCACGCCAGAAGCCACTCGTCGAGTTCTTGTGCAACCTACACGGAATGAGTAGCCGTCTAGTTCCCCACCAGCACTTAGGTCTCCAGCACATTAAGAAGCTTAGTCCAGACTGTGCGGAGGCTGGCAACTTCCAGAATTTGCTCACCATCCAAAGCTCTTCCTCTTCCAACTCTTCAGAGGATAGAGATTGGGACTTTCAGGGTGGTTCCTCAACCGAAGGCTTCTTCACACATCCGCTGGTGCTGGACTGCCATGTCTCGGATGGCACCATAGAAGCGAATTTGCATTATGACGAAAAGGTGCTTTCAGAGTGGCACACAAAACGTCTTGTTCTTCAGCTCGAGGCTATTATTAGGCGGTTGGTGGAAAAGCCCAATCATAAGGACATATCCTGGCCGATATCCAAGTTATCAGCCCCGAAGATCAGGCCCTCGTCAAGAAATGGAACCGCACCACGGGAGAGGCTGAGGTTGCAGTCGACTCGTGTATCCACCATCTGTTTTTGAAGCAAGCGTTCACACAGCCCGACCATGTGGGCATCAGCGCCTGGGACGCCGAGCTGACGTACGGCGAGATTTGCAACTATGCCTCGCGCTTGGCGCTTCAGCTCCGCGAAATGGGAGTAAAGGAAGAGACCATGGTTCCAGTGTGTCTTGCACGCTCACCCTGGGCCGTTGTGACGCTGCTAGGCATTTTAATGGCCAGTGGAGCGTTTGTGCCGCTCGACCCCGACCACCCCTCAACTCGCCACAACAAGACGCCGGAGGCCATCTCACCGTCTCTTGTTGTTTGCAGTCCCGAACACGAACCCCGCCTCGCTGGTCTTGTCGACAAATGCCTCCCGGTCGACGGAGACATGATTCGAAATCTTCCACCTCCGCAAGAAGATATACAGGTGTCGGCCAGCCCAACCAACACAGCCTATGTGCTCTTTACGTCGGGTAGCACAGGGCGCCCTAAAGGTGTCGTGGCGGCTCACCGTGCTTTCTGCGGCGGCTCACGCGGTTATGCCCGCGCAACCAAGATGGGCGCGTCCTCGCGGGTGCTGCACTTTGCGTCACTGACCTTTGATGTTGCTCTAATGGAGGTTCTGACGCCGTTAATGCTGGGCGCCTGTGTCTGTGTGCCTACTGCAGACGACCGTCTACATGACCTAGGGGCAGCCATGGTTCGACTTCGTGCAACCTGGGCTTTTCTCACACCATCGGTGGCAAACCTCCTCGATCCCAAGACCGTGTGCTCCTTCACTGACGGCGCGCTCAAGACTCTTGTCTGCGGCGGGGAGGCTATGCTGGCCGAACGGTGGCTCGCTGGGCAGAAAGTGGAATCGAGCTAATGAATGGCTATGGCCCAACTGAAGCGAGCGTCCTCGCTGTAGTGAACCCGCATGTTTCTCGGGACAAAAATCCTGGCATTATTGGCCGTGCCATGGGAGCTGCAAGAGCTTGGATCGTCGATGCTAGAGACGAAGGCACTGACGACCACCTTCCTGCATATACCGCACAGGCGACCTGGTACGCTACCGGCCTGACGGGGCGCTCGAGTACCTTGGCCGCAGGGACGGCCAGGTCAAAGTCAATGGTCGGCGTATTGAACTTGGCGAAATTGAGAGCAATCTTTCGACTGACCCTCGTGTTCGCCTCGGACTGGTGGTGCAGCCTAAGGCGGGGCCCTGCAAGAAGCAGCTGGTTGGTGTCGTGACCCTGGCCGCCAGTGCGCTAAGCAGCACAGATTCTACCGCTTCCAAAGAGAAGTGGGCGGATAACGATGCGAACTTGAACCCTCTGGTGGACGATAGCCACTATCCGGAGCATCTAGTCCAGGCCCGCACCGACCTTGCCGAAATCAAGAGCAGTTTGGCAGACAAGCTTCAGGAGTACATGGTTCCATCAGTGTGCATTGTGCTTGAAAGCATGCTAGTCGTTGTGTCGGGAAAGCTTGACAGGAAGAGAGTAGCAACATGGGTAGAGAAGCTTGACGACGCTTTATATCAACGCATCGCCAGCAGTCTCGGTCTCGCAGAGAAGTCGGATGGTGACGACGTTGACGACGAGAATATTGAAGTGGCTGGGCTTTCCAGTACTTTGAGGGATATTTGGGCCAAAGTTCTTCATCTGCCCGTAGACCGCATTAAGCCGACGCAAGCATTCATGAGCCTCGGTAAGCTTTCCCCGCTTGTGAATATTTAGCAGAACTAACCTGGAGACACAGGCGGCGATAGCATCACCGCCATGGGCGTCGTCTCGCGGTCTCGAAACGTTAATATCAGCATATCGGTTCAAGACGTCCTCCAGTCCAAGTCCACTCTCCAGCTCGCCCAGCTCGCCAAACTAGTATTGCCCATGCCAACTGTGGCCAGAGATCACCGAGGCGAAGGGGAAGAGACGGGGCCGTTCTCCCTTTCCCCAATTCAGGCCATGTATCTGAAATCCGCTACGGGATATGATGGCGACGCTCGATTCAACCAGAGCTTCGTGCTGCGAGCTCCCCGACGTGTTGGGGTTGACACTATCAAACGGGCAATTGAGTCCATTGTGCAGCGTCACCACATGCTTCGTGTGCGATTTGCGAGAGAGGGCGGCAAGTGGCAGCAGCGAATTGAAAAGGTGGGCCTTTTGTTGACATTGCCCCTTTTACCCACTATGGATTTTGCTGACATTTGGTGGTACTCGCTTCAGATGGGACCGTCTGCCTGCCGCTGTCTCGAGCACCATTTGAGCTCTCAAAATGAAATGATACCCATCGTGGCAGCAGCACAGGCTGGTCTGAGCATACAAGCCGGCCCCATGTTCAGTGTTGACCTGTTTGACATCACTGGTGCCGACCACATCATCATCTCCATGGTTGCCCACCACTTGTGCATCGACATTGTTTCCTGGCGTGTTATTGTGCAGGACTTGGGTCAGGTCCTGGAGACCGGCTTCCTTCCTGCGGAAATGCCTGTATCTTTCCGGTCCTGGTGTGCTTTGCAATCCAGTCACTACGAAGCTGCCGACCCCAAATCCTTCTTGCCGTTTAAAGAGGTACCTCCGAATTTGGAGTACTGGGGCATCTAGGGACTGCCTCTCACATACAGCAGCGCCGAAGCCGAGTCATTCGCCCTCGATGAGAACATGACAAAACTCGCATTGGCCGACTGCCACCAGGCATTCAATTCGGAGCCAACCGACGTATTCCTCGCGGCCGTCGCGCAAGCACTCGCAAGTGTCTTTAAGGACTGGGCTGTGCCGACGGTTCACATGGAAGGCCATGGCCGTGAGCCCCTGGCAGGCGACGGCGAGACTGACGCGCTACTCCACCCCGTCGAGCTCGACAACAACGAGGACGACAGGGCGACCGCCGATGTGGGAGCTAAAACACAGAGGCTGGCACTGTTTGAGATTTCCGCCATCGTCGTCAACAGCAGGCTGCATTTCAGCTTCATGTACGATGGGCGCCTTGGCCGACGAGAAGACGTGGTCAGGTGGATCGGCGTTTGCAAAACAACCCTCCAAAACATGGTTCAGGCGCTAGTTCAGCGTCCTGCCGAGCCGACTTTGAGCGACAATCCACTCCTGCGGCCGATGACATACCACGGCCTCAGCACTGTGGCCAAAACGACACTCCCACGCTCTGGAATTAAGAAACTGTCCGAAGTGGAGGACATCTATCCTTGCACCCCGGTCCAAGAGGGTATGCTGATCAGCCAGCTCCGCGACTCAAACGCTTACCTCTTCCATGGCATTTACAATGTCAGCGCTACGGGCTCAGTTGACCGTGTGGATGCCAACAAGATTGCGCGTGCGTGGCAAAAGGTGGTCAACCGCCATGCAGCCCTCCGAACTGTCTTTATCGAGAGCGTCCGTCGTGACGGTATCTTCGACCAAGTCGTGTTGAGCAATGTGGACTGTGCAGTTATCCAGATTGATAGCAGCAGTGACGAGGAAGCGAGGGTTGCGCTGAGTCAAATCAGCATCCGAAACCAAACAACAAAACCGCAGCTCCCTCATCGACTCGCGGTCTGCAAAGTTGATGGTAAAAAGATTCTCGTCAAACTCGAGATCAATCACGCCGCCGTGGATGGCGGCTCGCTAGCCATCATTGTCGAGGAGCTGGCATCCGGATACCTGGGCACCTTGGATATATCTCCTGGCCCGTTGTACAGTGATTACATTCGCTACATCCGTAGCCAACCGTCCGGGGCTGACATTGCCTACTGGATGCGCTACCTGAGAAATCTGGAGCCATGCTACTTCCCCAAACGAAACAACAGCACGACCAGCACCCTCGCTCCCGATGCTGATATCGACACAACGAGGATGTTGCGATCTACGAGGCTTCAGTTCGAACGCTACCCCGAGCTCCGACGCCTTTCAGAGCGAACCAGCGTTACCCTCGCGAACATGATGCACGCGGCTTGGGTCTTCGTCCTGCGAAAATACACTGGGTCAGACGATGTCTGCTTCGGATATCTCACAGCCGACCGCGATGCGCCCGTGGACAATATCAACCGCACTGTCGGGACTCTCATCAACATGCTGTGCTTTCGTGTCCAAATCTCCGAGTCACAAACACTGGAGGAGGTCTTTCAGATGGCCCAGGATCAGCACCTGCAGAGCCTTGAGTTCCAACGGTTCTCGCTGGCAAGCGTGCAGCATGACCTGGGCTTGGCGGGCAAATCGCTCTATAACACTTCCATATCGACGCAGAACCATTATGGCAGTGGAGAGGGAGAGAGGGGGAATGGTGTATTCTTTGACATGGAAGAGGGTTATGATCCGAGTGAGGTTAGTTGGTTTCTTTCTTTCTGTTGCACAGTTGCCTACTAATTAACGATAAAACAGTACGCCATCACGGTCAACATCAACACTTCACAGACGGTCGAGGGTGTAATTTTCTGATACTGGTCGGATCACGTCAGTGATGACCTAGCCCGGGAAGTTGCTCGCTCCATGGCTCAGACCTTGGACCACCTAATCGATCAGCCGGCACAGTCTGTTGCAGAGTTTGACTTGGTGGTCGGCAACGTCAAGAAACCGCAGCTCGATACCACCGCTTTGGCATCTTCTCCACACACCCCCATTGTTGCCCTATCCCCCGTCGAACAGGCTGACGACGTCCAACAGCCTGAGGCACCCAACGATTCCCAAAAAAACGCACTCCTTGCCCTGTTGAGTGCTCTGGTGAAGATGCCCGCCGAGTCTATTCAGGGAGGAGATAGCTTCTTTGATCTTGGGGGAGACAGCATCACGGCTATGAAGCTTGTCAACGACGTGAGGGACCTAGGCTTGGCACTCAGCGTGGCAAATGTGTTCCAGCATCCATGTTTCGACGAAATGGTAGCAAGTATGCACACGGGGGACCTGATGTTGCAGGCATTGCTCCTGTCGGGGGAGGTGCCAACGGGAGCACAATCATGAATCAGCATGACCTCTACGAGCGGTTCTCGCTCCTGGCGGTATCCAACGTCGATATATTCCTCCAAGCCAGCATTGCACCCCAAGTTGGCGCATTCAAGGGTAGACTCGCCGATGTGCTACCAGCTACTGACTTTCAAGCCCTGGCCGTCGCTGGGTTGCTGCTGAAGTCGCACTGGATGCTTAATCACTTCTATCTCGACGGCGACGGGGCGCTGGATATCGGCCGGCTCAAACGCGCTGCTTTCAAAGTCGTGCAGGCATTGGACATCCTACGCACCGTGTTCATCCCCGCCGGCTGCCGTTTTCTGCAGGTCATACTTCGCACTTTGCGACCCGCGTTCCACATCGTTGATGTCGACAATGATGAGCAGACGGGCAGCTTCATGTCAGGGCTGCAACAAAGAGGCCATAATCATCATCTCAACGAACCGTTTGTCGAATTTACTGTGGTCAGACATCGGAACATTGGCCGCCACAAGATACTCTTGCGCATCTCTCACGCCCAATAAGACGGCGTGTGCTTCCCCAAGATTCTCGACGCCCTCTAGGCCGCCTACAAGAACAAAACACTTCCCTGTCCGCCCTCGTTCGCCAACTATCTCCGTGCTTCAGCGAGGTCTTTGACCTCGGACCACTACCAGCACTGGAAGGGACTTCTTACGGGGTCTTCCATGACAGAGATTGTGCGTCGCAACGGGCCAAACTACCCGTCCTCCCACGGCTCCCGTCTCTTGAAGAAGACGGTGCGCTTGCCTCCTGTCGACTCGGGCCACATCACCACGGCCACTGTTATCAAGTCAGCATGGGCATACATGCTCGCCCAGGTCTCGGGTAATGCCGACGTGATCGTTGGACATGTCATCAGCGGACGCAACAGCGCTGCTGTCACCGGCATCGGGAACATGATTGGGCCCTGCCTCAATCTCCTCCCAGTGCGAGTGAGGTTTTCTGGCTGCCAGACGGCCAGACACCTCCTCCACCAAGTACAAAACCAACAGGTTGCCAATATGCCGCATGAAGTGCTGGGGTTCCGCGACATCATCCGCCATTGTACCGAATGGCCCGCCTGGACCTACTACACTACAACGGTCCAGCACCAGAACTTGGGACAAGGTGCCAGTACCACCGGGTTGCGCCTCGGTGACGTTGACTACAGTGTTGGATGTGCGTCAGCAGCGCAGGACGACTTTGCCGATCTGTCCATATTTTCGGAGCGGACAGAATCTCATGACGGCAATGCCGAAGACAACAAACAAACATACGACATCAGACTCAACTTTGCCAAGGGAGGACCCATCCCGCTCGCTTTTGCCGAGCGCACGTTGGATATGGTCTGCAACACGGCCCAACTCTTTGCTGCTGACCCGAATATGGCGCTGTCCTCTCTAATTGGACTTAATAGCATGGAATAACAACAGGTGCCATTTGGCGATGATGTTTCGTCTTCGATCTCCAACTATGACAGCAATGACGATAGCCGCCCTCAACCTCAGCTGGTCAGCATCTTCTCAACGCTAGTCCAAGCCGCCTGGCGCCAGGTGCTAGCGCTTCCGGAAAATACTGAGCTCGACGACACCTCGTCGTTCTTCGATGAAGGCGGTGACATTGTCGGCCTCGCACAACTAGCCTGGCTTCTAAGCCGGCAGGGTCAGCAAACTGGTGTCGTGATCCCAGCGCCGCGCTTGGAGGACTTGATTGACAACGCTACCGTACGCGGGCACGCGTCAGTTCTCGCAAGAGGGATCAACGCTGCTACTCCAAGTGCCGTCGGCACTGACGCTCCTTTCACGACGGAAGAAGTGACAGTGGAGAATAAGATTCAGCATGCTGCCACCACTGGTGGTGGTCCGGTGAAGATAAGCAGGGCGGACTCCTCTGACAAGCAAAGCGTTGAAGCTGGCCAAGAAGTTTACGAGACGAAAGGCTGTAAGGGTTAGCGCTTCGTAGGTCAAATATCTTGATTAGGAAGGGGTGGATAGAGAAAAAAGATAAGGAAGGAAAAGGGAGGAAAAGGCAAGAAAAAAGAAAAAAAAAGGAGACGAAAAAGAGAGAGAGGAAAAACAATAAGAACAAAATGAAAGCAACTGTCAGCAGCCAGCTACGAGAAAAAGTAATGACAAAGTTCGAAGTTTGGCGTTGGGTTGGTTTCTTCAGTGTTTGGTATGAATTTTATTTGTACTTCCATTTCGGATTTTGGAAAATATTTTAGACTTTATCGGGATTGTCTGGAATAGCTTCAGGTTTAGTACGCTTTCTTTGGTTGGAGGGGTTGATGATTTGATAATGTTTCTTCTTTTTCTTGTTTCATTTAGCTTTGGATAACCGTGTGTATTTCTCCTTTACGTTTTCATGTTTCAATTTTCTTAAAAACGTGATTACCGTCACTATAGAAACTCACATGCTCTCAAGTTATTGCTACTTAAATTAACAAAACCGTGAATCGGACGCCCATACTTTTTCAGACGGCATGCTCGGTAACACATTACCAGAGTTTTGAAAGTCGGGAGGTAGTATGTGATTTGACCCACCCCTCATCAGCACGTAAACACTGCAGGTCCTGGGATAGTGTATGTTTGCGCTACGAAATTCGCTTAGTTAGTTCTTTGACTATCATTTTCAAGATTATAATTACACAAAACGGAATATTATTAGAGCTCACCTTTATAAGCATCGTAGGTAATGCCCGCGTCAGCCGCCTTGTACGCTCCCGGGAAAGCAACCAAGCTCGTCATGGCGGGTGTTTTTGTGCCGCTATTATTACCCGTGATGTTGATCTGATGGCATCCCGGGTAGAATTGCGCACCAGGGTAGCTATATGCCGCGTGCAGGGCGATGATCTCGTGACGCACGAGGTAGAACCCGCTCTTGAGGCACGACGGGATCGTGTAGGTGTATGCCGTTGGGGCGATCATCAGGGCGGACTGTTTGAAAGTTTTAATTGTGTCAGACATTGTTACTTTGGGGTTGCTTCGGGGGTGCTTCGGGGGTGGTGCGGATGGGGATGACGAGGACTTACGTCGGCCCAGGTGTTGGTTATGCCAGTTCGGCCGCCTTCCTTGACTTTGAACCAAACCGCCCTGGAATTCAGTGTCAGTTTTTTTTTTTTTTTTTTTTTTTCACTTGCGCGTCAGTAAGGGGGGTCTGTGGTGTGATGGAACAAAAACTCACGATGTTCCAGGCGAATAGGCCTGGCATCCCGTGTCAGGGCAGCGAGCCATGTACGTGACGACGGGGCCCATATGCGAGTCTGGCCAGAGCGTCCAACGAAGGGTGACTGCTGACCCTGCTGCCGCAGCGGCGTGCAGTTTTGCAGGTGTTGCGCCGGTGTTACACTGCACGTCGATCGATGTCAGGTCCTCGACGGGCCCGTTGCCGGGGATGGAGCGAGAGATTCGGTCGGGCTTGGTGCCCATGTACGGATCCACATAGGGCTAGGGGAAGAAGAGAAGGTTAGTTTGTTGCCGAAGATGGAGGGTTGCTTGGTGGTGCGTTATACCTGGTAGAACTGTTGACGTTCAATATCAGTTGAGTGGTCAAATAAAGCGGCAAACAATTATTTGGTCTAAGGGGGTCTCACCTGGTAGAACTGCCCACCAATGGTGGCATTGTCAACATAGCCATGGGCGACCACCAGGCCCATACTAGCGCTAGCTAGGAGAACTGAAAAGGACTTCATGTTGATGATTGTCGGGTCTGAAAGTTGTCAAGTGGTGCAAAGGGTTATCCGGTTTCCTCCAGCCAGAGATCTCACTCCTAGACTACAACTGTCGTTGGATTTATAAAGTTTTGAGCACGTCGCCAAGAAGTTCTTCGGTAGTGACTAACCACATCGACTCCATCGTCCGGGATATGAACAACCAAGATGTGGTAAAACCGGGTTTCGTGTGAGCTTGGCGGCGCCGGTGACAAGTTCTCATTCTGGGGATACGACAGGGGGCGGAACCAAGATCTGGGGTCGGCCGAGGCATCGCGGGCGACAAGCTTGATTTCCATGAGGGGGAGTGGAATTGGTTCTTACAGCCAAGGTTCGAGAGGCGGGGATGTTGAAGATCCGCACGTCGAAGGTGCACTAGGGAGATGTATGGAGTCGGTGCCTCCGAGATATTCACGGAATGTAACAGAGCCACTGATGGCAATTGACCCACCAATAAAACATCACATAACTATGGTAGCATTCGGGGGACACACTAGGTCAAGATTTGTGCTGGAGACGAAACGTCTGCGAATTGTTGGCATTGCGGGATGGATCGATCCCCGATATAGTTACGCGCGCCAGGTCTCAGAATGTCGACAGCCTCGCAACAGGCCATTACTACTTCGACAGTTCTGGTGCTAGATGGAATCCATTCTTGTTCGACTCTGATGTCCTTTTATCCACCTATTATACAAAACACAATACATCCTATTAATACCTTGTGGGAACACGCTTACAACGGAAAAACCGAGAACCCATGTATGACCTTATCCCAGTCACTGCTGACTGTCGGGTCTCCGAATGGCATGAGAGCAGCGAATCTCATCCTACAGTTCCGATAATAGTAGTTAGTTTCCGACTTGTTCATGTTGCTCTCGACAAAAAAGGGTGATAACTCACGTGTAATTCCCCACGGGAATATGCGTCCCGTCAGCCATCTTTCCCAACCACCAGAACTGCGGCTCAAAAATAAGGGCTGGTGCTGTGCGGTACACCAAAGTCTCGGGAAAAGGAGTAGTGTCGTTAGCGTCGTCAGTGGCTGGGTCAAATCGCCAATGAGAGCCCTGCGAGCCGCCGCTGTCCGAGTAGTACGCGACGCTTCCGACATAGCCATGCTGGCCCATGATAGGTGGGTAAACCCACTGCGACTCTTGCCAGTCCGCAGCGAAGATGTCCCAGCGGAGCTCTCGGACGCCCCAGAGGAATCGGGCGTGGGCTTGGACATAGTCGCCTGCCTCGATGGAGAGGTTGAAGGAGAAGTAGTTCTTTTCGTCGATGGTGGCATAGGGATACTCTGGCCCTGACCAGAAATACGGGTATCTGGGTTGGAACTGTCCTCTAATATCGGTTCGGAGATTCGATGCGAGGCCAAAGTATGGAATAGAGAGGACTTCGTTGTTGTCTCCGCCGATCATGATCTTGCCGCTGTATGCGGGTAGGTTCGATAACCCTTTTGGGTAGTCAAAGGTGAAACTGGGAGAACGGATCCATGAGCATTAATCCTGGCGGGGGTGAGGAAGAACTTACGTTGCAGTCTTGGTTTCCCCCGGATGAACAACAAAGTCGCCACTGGGGAATGTGATATCCGGCATCATAAATTTCGGCTCCAGCTCGCTCCACTGATACTTGATGCGCGGGGTGCCGCTGTCGTCGGGGTTATATGGCACCCAGAGTTCAAACCCAGCAGCAGGAATGGCGCCAAAGTCGTACTTGACGGCAGCCGGTCCGTGGTTTGTAATGTCGACCATGTGAGTCGGTTTAAAGTGTGCTGTGTCGTTCAATCCAAATTTGACAAAGGAAAGGGATGTGTTGTATCGCAACACCTTGGTGGCGTCGACCAGCCCGTTGCCCATCTGTATCACTGGCGCGATGAAGCCATACGGGGAGCCGTCAGCTCTTGCACCGGCCACTGGAATACCAGAGTTGATAATCTTGGCGGCCAGCTCCTTCGCAAAGCCAGGCCCATGAACACTTCTGCCGCCAAATTTTCCAATCCACAGAGCCGCAATTCCTGCAATGTAGGGCGCAGCCTGGCTCGTGCCGCTCCGAGTCTCGTATCCACCACCAAGTTTGGTGCTGAAGATCCTCCCACCCGGCGCCGCAATATCTGGCTTGACCTGGAGATCGTACAAGCCACCCCAGCTGGTGAAATCGCTGGGCTTTCCACTTGCAGAATCCAGCATGCCCACATAGTTGGTCGCGGAGTCAAGATCAAAGTCGGCTGTGACCTTGTCGCCAGTATGGATGGCGTTGATGATGGCCTCGCCCGCTCTCGTCTCGATGACTGCAGCAAATGTGTCCCCAATAAAGAACGGGTCGCCGATGGCCTCGTTGTCGTTATACATCAGGATGTACCGTGCGCCAAACGCTTCCAAATTTGCCTGCTTTTGGAATTCGTTGCAGCCGCCGCGGCGGACAAGGACAACGATGCCCGTGAGATTCCTCGTGTCGGCTGGGAGAGGGTCGCATGCCTCGTTCTCGGCGGCGGGGTTTCCTGACAGGGGGACGATGGGCAAGCCTTTAACACTTCGTGGAAAAGGGCCCTCGCTGCGGTAGTAGGCGATTTTTGTGGTGTTCTTGAAGGTGTGACCGTGGCTAAAAGTCGCTTTGAACGCCGGCACCGCTCGTTCAGACGCCTCAACTGAGGCCACGCTGAGAACAAGTTCGCCAGACGCGCCGTTGCTGTGGAAGAAGGGGCCGGCAGAGGTGCCCCAGTTTCCAGCCGCGCATACCACCACGATGCCTCGCTCGACTAGACGCGAACCGACGACAGCCCACTTTATGCAAAATATTAGTCGGGGGGCTATATGATGCGTGTATTTGGGGATGCATAATCACCGCGTTGTCTGACCATCCGCTGTATCCGATGATGGAGGCTGTGATGATGTCGACGCCATCATCTTCTGCGCGAAGAAAAGCTTCAATGAGGACATCGTCGTAAACGGCATCCTACAAAGATGTGTCAGGAGGCGCCATCTCGGACAAAGAAGGCTGACATACCGCTGTTCCAAAGACTTTGTACGTGTAGAGTGTCGCCTCAGGTGCAACGCCGGTAAAGCTGGTCATTGTCAGCCGGAACTGACCGAAACACATGTCAAACCGGCCAACTTACAAAGCGCTCTTTCCAACAATAATGCCAGACACATGTGTGCCATGTCCCAGTTGGTCGTATGGATCAGAGTCTGGCATTTTTGTAGCGTTTCCGAGCGGATAGCCTATGGCCATGTCAGCGGGTTCAACAGAGTAATTATTCTACAAAGAGTTTTGGCTTAAACTTACTTGAGTTGCCGATGAAATCGTACCCTCCAGCCACTTTGCATCCGGCTCCGAAACACCCACCCAACTAAAACAAAGGTATCAGCATCTGGAAACCCAAGACTTCGAGAGGGAAGGACGCATACCGCAGGGTGGTTATACGCAGTTCCCGTGTCGACAACGGCAACTTTGGCACCTCTCCCAAAGATTCCCTCAGCATGAAGCTGGTCAACACCGGTCATGCCATGGATCGAGTACTTTGGGGCAGACGCGTCGTTCACAAAGGTCTGTTCCAAGGTGGAATTGTGCTTCTCCAGCATGACTTTTCTGCTCCTCCAGACCTTTGCCACCGACTGGAGTGCCTCGAGCGTGTCGACGCTGTCGGTGACCGACTCGACACTGACGCCAGAGAAAACATCCGAGTCGAATGACTTTATGATCTTGAAGCCTTTGCAGCCGGCGAGTTTGGCTTTTATGGAGTCATGGTTGGTTCCCTGTGGGTTGATGTGAGTATCAAGTGTCTAGACGCGGGAGTCGGTACGGAACGCAATCACCTTTTCAAACTCAACAATGAATCTCTTCGATTGTGGGGCTGCGTGGGCAGAGTCGCCATGGCCTTGGGGTGGTTGAATCCCGACAGCAAAGGCAGCCACTGACAGAACCAAGAACAACTTGATGAAGTAGAGAAACATTATTACTAAACTAGAGGGTTTGGGCCACCCGCGCTGCTGTTGCCAAAGCGGACGGAGGGGATATCCACCGTTTACATACTTTTATTACTATTTTATCAGATCACGAACTCCGCGTAGATGGTTTCATTCGTAAACGAGATTAATCAACTTCCCAGGTACCGGGAAATGTGGGATGAACCGCATAATCCTTATCCCAGCACCGCGGGATGCAGTCAGACGGGTCGTCTACCGAAAACCCGGGACCCCTGGCAGACTGACGCGATTCGTCCCGGGAACACGAGAAGGTCAGATTTCCACTAGGTGAGCAAGACTAGGTAGGCAAGGCTCACCGGGCGAGCGGAAAGCATAGGTAGTACTCGTAGGTATGGGGGCGGTGTATCCCACGTCAGATTACTGCCGGATAGGTTCGCTACCAGGTATTCGGTTGACCAGGTTCCCTGGCAGGGAAGCAGTAATCTTTTGAATGCGCAACTAGTGGGCAGACGAGGAAGGTCTTTGTGGCAAGAGGCTCGCAAAAATAAGACAAGTTTGGTTGCTCTATGATAACCCCGCCGGCGTTTTCACATGACCACTGTCTTTGGGTAGGATCCTAATGCCGTCATTCACTACCTTTTCGTACTCCGCCACGTAAGTGCACGGCGCCCGTGTATTACCCAAGACTGGGCGTTGAGGTGGTCTTGTTCGCAGTTATTTCCATTGTTTTGAGGAAAAGAAAAAGCTCATTCAGCACAAAATACCTAACGGGGTCAGGCGGTAGAGTCTGTCAAAAGCTGTAATCACTGGCCTAAATGTTATTATCCTCATTCATAATTACCTTCCAGGATTGCTCGGAGATAAATAGGGAAGCATAGGAAAGAAAGAAAATACTACCCTCGCGCAAACTCCAAGCTTTCAATTGGACAAACACCTATAGTGAGGGAAGTGATGTCACCCTGTGCCCCTGAAACCCCACGCTATTAGTCGATGTGAATCCCCTGCAGGGTGCACACGTTTCGCGGCCCGAATTGCAGCCGCATGATGTGTAATCTCTTTCCAGGGGATCAACCTGGTGGTGAGCGACCCCCATGCGTTGATGGTGATGGGGCCACATGTCGACCCCGTGGTCAGACAAGCAACCAGGACGCCCTCAGCTGATTAGTCTAGGTGGAGTTCTCGAACGTCGCGATGAGGTCACGTCTCTCGAGATTGAACATTCTGGTTACGACATAAGAGGCGCAACTTGGAGCCGGTATATCGTCCCGCATTTGCACGTGGCTTGCAACCATTAGGTACATACCGACTTCTAATCAGCATTACGACAGGTATTCAATCATGCCGGCTCATGTTGTGGCGGTGGAATTTGCGGCGATTTTGCTGCTTATTTAGCTATGATCTGACAAGTACTGTTATTGATTCTCTTGGAGAGTGCACGGGTTTTAACCCTTCATCTTGCGCATCGCTCAGTTGCAATAGCCGTTTTATTAAGATTATGTTATCTCCATGCTTTTACGAGGTTCATCACATTGTGCAGCGGACTGAATATCTACCGTCTTTTTGGCCCAGTAAGGTTGCCCCTTTCCGAACTAATTAGACTACTTATCCATGCCATATGGCCGTAAAGAATTGCAGCTACTGATCCGTAGGCTCAGGCCAAAAGAGAAGGTCACTTTGCCTAGTGTTGAGCGATACAAATGCCATACCGCTGGCCTGCGTGGAAGACAATTGGGGCTGTTTATGTTCATGAAAAATCATAATAAAACGCCTTTAATACCAATATCGGGGCCCTTCAGGTTGGCAAACAACGCATAGCGGGAATTCTAAAACCCCCGTTGTGCTGGTTGATGGGGCATATTGACCAGCCAGTTAGTGGTGAGTCTACAATTCAAATCTAGGCCCACAGTGTGGAGGGTGATCCTTTCTCTTTGCCCGAGCATCCGTAGCAAGAGTCTCATCGTCACTGTGGAACCCTTGGGTTGAGGTTCTCGCCTTGAAACTGATGGAAGGATGATTTTCACATCTAATTCATGCCGGAGGATGAAATGAGCAAGAGCCTGAATTTGAATCTAGGTGTGTGGATATGATGGCACAGTCACAACCCAGCCTCCCTTTTTGTTTCACCATGCACTCACTGACCAGATCTTTCTCTTCTGACTGGTCATCGACGCGAGGTCGCCAGCGACTAGCCAAGAGCGTTGGGTCATGCTGGCAGGCAGTTGTCCAGCCACACCTTATCGCAAACGACATGCTTGGCATAGCCCATCTGTCCGTCACAACGCCTCGTTTCTCGTAGCCAATGGCTGTGTCACGATATCGATAGTTTCGCCTGGCTCAGCCCGAGACTTTGCAGATGGTGTGATTTATTGACTCCTCTTCACAAGTTTCCTTTCACCCCGCATCTCTCCCCTGCAACCTTTTCGAAGCCTCGCGGCACAGCCGTCATCGAGGTTCGTTGCGCGATTTAATTAATTAATATCTACTTTACACAGAAATAGACAGCATGCTCCCCGTGTTCACAAAGATGAAATATCTTGGGCGATGACGTCACGGGAGTTACTCGGCCATGCATCTCTTTTTTTCACACCTTCAGTGCGTCTTTGTCACCCTCGCCATAATATTGCTGTGCTGCAATCTTCAACCCGTCAGTGCACAAGCCATCGACTCCGACAAAGTTGATTTTAGCGTCAATCCGGTTTGGAAGGATTTGAGGACATGTTTGAAATGCCAAATGCTCACCTGTTTGGGCAACATTGTTGAAACAGAAGGCTGCACGACGAATGGGTGTCTCTGCCGTGGAAGCACGCTGGGTGATGCCATCCCAAAGCTGAGCAGCCGGGTCGCGAGCTACTGCAGCAACTACGACGACGCATCGACCGCCGTCAGCATCCTCACTGCGTACTGTGCTGCCAAGGGCTTCACCGCCATCGTGCAGCCCGTCGTTGCCTCAACCACAGGTGTGTACACGGTCACTGTCACGGTGGCTGCCGCCACGGTGGTCCAGACGCGCTTCGTCAGCTCCTCGGCGGCGGCGCCATCCCTCCCGCCGCTCCCCAATGTCGCCGTTCTCGGGGCTATTGTGGCCATGGTCAGCGCGGCTGTCCTGTCCTTGGCATAGGCTGAGATCAATCCCGTTCTCTAGGAGGCCCAAAGGTTGTTGCAACTACAACTCCCGTATCTTCGACTCCTGTGACAACTTCTCCTCCTTTATCGACATCCACGCCAGTTAACCCGCCACCAATTACCCCAACTACCACAAGCCCTACCACCGCCACTACGACAGCGCCAACGACCTCGGTTGACAACCAGCCGCGGACAAGCTCTACTACATCCCCGGGGTCCGGGAGTGATGGTGGGGGCGTAACAAGCAAAGACGGTGATAAACCGAGTCCGGCAGAAATTGTGGGAATCGTACTTGGCGTTATCAGTGCAATAACAGGGTTGGGGGGGGTAATCATCAAGTTACGTAAAAGGAAGCAGGAACCAGGTCGTCACCTGGAACACGGAAGTCGATCTAGTCATATCATATGGTAGCTGGGTATCGTCGAGGAGGGGGATTTTAGCTCATCGTTTGCAGTTACTTTAATATTCAAACACATACTCTCTTATTATTTCATGGGCTGGATGTGAGTTTGCGTAGGTGATGAAGCTACCGTGGTGCTAAACCTGGTTCATTTGCCAAGAAACTACTCCTCAGCCCAAGTTCATCCTGCAGGCCGAAACTTGTCTCACATGTTCACACCACCTGGGGGCTATGTTGCCAGGTTTCCTTCCTCCTTGAGTTTCCAACTTAACCATCAACGTCAGACAACCCAATCAAGCGTCAAGTCAGTCACCTCATTGACATAGTTAAGAGGCCGCAACTGACTAAACAGCTTTAAGAAGCTAGAAGATCCAAGCAAATAAGGAACACCATAGCGCAGCCGTGCAACTTCTCAGAGAAAAATTGAAAAGAAAGAAAAACCATCAGCAGCGCTGGTAAGTAACAGCAGACAAAGCAGAGGGATGGCATCACAGGAGGAATGCTGGCCGCTAAAGATGCCCTGGTGATGGATCTTGTTGCCCGTGCAGCCGGGACCATCAAAGTAGTCGACAGTTGGATACGGACTTCCGGTGCCCTCCCGCCAAAGATAGCCGCTGAGGATGGGCTGAAACAGCCGCCACAGCCAAAGTTCAAGGCAGAGGCGACGGCGTCATTGCTCACACAGTTGCTAATCAGAGAGATCTTTGTTAATAAAAAAAGTCTTTTATTTCTTCTTTTCTCGACTCTGGTCAGATTCTTTTTTCGAGTCTGGTCAGAAAGGGGACTTGGACGGTCTCGGGGATGGGGGAAAGGGAGGGGCCGCTCGTTGGGCTACCCGAGGCAGCTAGTGAAACGGTTTAGAAATGAAGCACAGGATATAATACTACGTACGTGGCACTGTATGCAATCCAAAGACGGTCACCGCTGCGAGCTTCCAGTGCACCACCACTACTAGTAGTAGTATCAGAGGCGTTGACGACATCAGTCTTGTCGTCGATGCAGTGCCTAATTTTCACCATGGGAGCCCGGCCAGTAGTGTCGGTGAAGGTCAAGTATCCAGCGTACTCCTCCGGGATCCACTGCACGCCCTCGGTGCACTTCTATGCTGCCACGGGGGCGGCGGCGAGAAGCGAGCCGAAGGCGAAGGTGAATTGAAATCGCATGGTTTCTGAAGTTGGGTGTTGTACGTCGAGTGGGTTTAGCGAAGACCGAACGGAGGAGAGTGTGGTAAGTCGATGGCAAAGACGAAGTTGTTAGAATAGTGGGGTATATGGGGGGGCAGAGGGTTAAATATTGTGCTGTCCTGTTGGGCTACCAGGCTCTTTCTTGGCTAACATATCTACCGGGTAGTCTGCGTCATCATATCTCGTAATCCGTGTCCTTGCATCTGTGTTAAAGCGATAAAATGCATGCTCTCCGCGGACTTTGATCCGTGGAATTCTCACCTGTCGGTTCTTCACCGACAATGTAACATGCCAATTTCACTCGTCTTGATTTGTTTTCTCTTGCGTAATACACTACATTAATTAATCACCATTCCTTATCTGTAAATCGACGGCTCGGGATCTGAAAACCCTTTGAGGCGGTGTGCTCGGATTCGACCACCGAGGTTGTTCATCTTGGCCAAGACATTCAGATTACTATTCTTATTGTGGGACCATCACGTTGTCCATCTTGGTCAAGACGTGATGATTATTCTTCATGTTCTTATTGTGGGACTACCGCGTTGTTTCTTTTCGCTAAGGCGTTCAGGTTACTACTGTTGTTGTGCCGTACGTACCTATCAAGTCTTAATTACATATACAACTTGACCACTTAGCTCCAGAGCCAGGCATTTGTGATTTTGGTCAGTGCAGGTGGTTAGAAGGTTGTGATAATTAAATCTTACCACCCCCTGGTTACATTAATGCACTACATTGAGCAAGTCACCACCACTAATTAATATTAGAGCTGTTAACATCTTGGCTAATTGACAATCTCGGCGCCAATTAATATATTTTCATCACCATGGCTTACTACTGTTGACTAAACGGTGTTCGTCTAATGGGATGTGAGCTGTTGTGGACGCCAAAAGTCGTCCAAGGTAAATATGTGATGCAAGCTGCATACGATAAGACCCTTGTCGGCCTGGATAAGACCAGTTCATCTAAACAAAGTGATAGGCAGGTAGGTGTCAAGCGTCGTTGAGACTAATACCAGTCATAGCTTCTAATATGAGGCTGAAAGAAAACGGGAATCGCAAAAGGGATAAATACTCCAAGCATCTCCTGCTCCAGAGAGCAAGTCTGCAGAATTTCTCCTCACTCATCAAGATATTTAATCAAGTCTATCAGTATCCCCCCGAAGACCTTTTCTCCTTCCACACTTCACAACTTCCTTTCAAATTTAGACAAGATACATGTCAGTCTTATCCTATTCCTCGGATCCCTCGCCGCAGCATATCACTCTACCGAGGAGTACGCCGAGTACCTTACCCTCAACGACACCACAGGCCGGGCGCCCATGTCAAAACTCCCACATTGTACACTCGAAGCTGGCGACTTTGAAGCCGCCAACGACACCACTCTCTTCGAGACCCGCGGCGGCGGCAACAACAGATTCATGGCTTGGTCAGGCTACAGCTGCACCGGGGGCGCCCTCTTCCCAGTTCAAAACTTTGGCTGCCGCGGATGCTGGTCGGTCGGCCAGCCTATCCGCTCTGTTTATCTCTGGTGGCGGACTGCCGGGAACCCGTACCCCACTGTGGACTTTTTCCCTGGTGGTGTTTGTGAAGGTTCCAGGATTCATCACCAGGGAATCCTCAGCGGGCAGTACGAGTCTTGCGACGACATCACTGATGGAGATGCTCTCTCTGCTGTGGTTTACCAAGGCTGTTAGCTGCTTACAGAAGTCTCCCGCAGAGGCTTGGGGGTGGGGAAGAATAATAGTGTAGGAGAGGGGAAGGAAGCGACTGTTTTTTCTGGTCAGCAAAAGGTATGGATCTTGGTTTTGAATGTGTTACCTAGACAGCTGGTTTGTAGTTCTTGCAGCCACACCGCCCGAAAGCGGCTCAAGGGTGAGTCACTGGGTCTATTTATTCATAGGGTCGATAGCTGGCCGCCCAAGAAGGAAACAAAGTTCTGAGCATTGAGATAACGCGGAATGTGAGCTGGCAACAACAGCGGTGTTTGTCACCCACTACAACACGCACACGCGGGCTTCAGATGCCTGCAAGATTCGTGGGACCCGGGCATAGATCTGTTTCCTCGTCTTAAAGTCAATTAGCAAACCTTCGGCTGTTTGTAAATCTGTAGTGGGTATCACACATTCTATGCTACGGTTAAAATTTTTATCGTAGAGCCAACCTACAAATTCGATCATTCAAACCCACTTCCCAAACCGTTGTTCTCCATAACACGAATCAGCCACCTAGATTCTCATCCAGCAGCTTCAACAAGGATCTGCGGGTCGCGGTTTCCATTTTGCCCTGACCAAACACTGAAGAGTGTGGTGCTGGCAGACTTTTTTGTTCCATAATTAAAGCGAGCGGCCGGCTACTGCCCTCTAATCTCGAGGTATTGGGGGATTGCCTATAGAGAAAAGGAATCTCGAGGGCTGATAACAGAAGCGGAAGTTGCCACCGTAAGAATCTCCAGAGTGTACCTATGTAGTTTGGCAAATGAGAGGTTCCAGGTTGTGGGTGAAAGCCCCGCCACAAGAAGAAGGAGAGCACATGTGGAACAAGAACACAGCGAAGCATAAGCAATTTCGCAGCTTGGAGTATATCTGCACGGGACGGGTGAAAGCTGTCCAAGATATGCAAAGCGCTGCATTCCCTGTACTCTCCAAAAGCAGGAGAGACACCAAAAAATAAATAAAAAGCAACGTATGTGTGCTATTTAATAGCGAGCTTCCAAAAAGTCTTCAACAGTGCTCCAGGTACTGTGAGCTCCAAAAACAAACTCTTTTCCGGTTCGTTTCCTCAAAGAACTAGATCATAACCACAATCTATTCCCGTCGAAGCTCCATCCTCCCCTCCTGAACCCATAGGATGATGTAGATTGATGTGTCGAGGGCCTCGCCGGCTCCTAGGAATACATGGTATTTCTGCTAACTTTGATCGGCCCCTTTGGAAGATCCGGAGCAGGGGTTGTCTGCTTCACCTCCTTGGCGATGCCGGATGTACCATATGTGCCGAATTTGCCAGATGTGCCAGATGTGGGAGCAAAAGCGCGGGTCTCGGGCACTTGTCTGGCGCCACTGTTGCTATGATATGTGCCCGATGTGGTAGCAGGAGGCCTATATACTCAGGAAAGCACCTCTGCAGTCTCATGATCCTGGTTCACTCATTTCTGGTTCATGGACTTATTCAAGTTGTTGGGGCTGGGGAAAGAAAGTGTCAGTGACTTGAGGTTGGTGGGGTTCAAAGATAAGCATATTATTGGATGTACTTACCGATCGCTGCTGTTGAAAGAAGACATTTCGATCGAGTTACTTTCCAGGATGCTGGCAAGGTTTGATAGATGGAAGACGTGGTCGAGCTCTTTGTCCTCGACTGAAAGATGGCTGTGGGTGCCAAGGGTGATGATGAGGGTCAAACTGAGGACGCATTGGACCTTTGCCGTGGCCTATCCATGTATTTACATATTTAGGTTCGACCTGTACCCGTCCGCTGAGCCGTGGCCTGGACCCAGTGTCAGTGGCAGGGGTGTCAAACATGATGGACGTGTCGTACACTTCTCGCAAACATTTCTCGATTTCAGTATCCAGTGACGACATGTGACAGACGTCCCGAAGTGATTGTGGGAATTGTTTGTTGCCTATGTGGCGTGTGTAATGAGGTGGATAGTATTTTGACAGTGCAATCCGAGCGTCTCTCTGGTTCTAAAGGGTGGGGGGGATGTTCTGCAAGACCAGGTGGGGTAGCGTGGCTCGCTTCCACGAGGTTATCAAGACCGCGTTTGAGTGGTATTACTTCGTTGCTTTTCCCCTTCTCTCATCCCCTTCATGTTCCTTCGTAAGAGTGAGGGGTGGAAATATACAGTGACCGCCTTGGCCCGTTATTGGCGCCGAGATGGACAGGTCATCACTTCCAAGAGAGTACTTGTCTTGCTGTCACCGGCTTCGTCATTCTGGTATTAGATAGGAGTTTACTTGCATCACATGCACGGTCATGCCCTACTTTCTCCAATGCGTGATTTGGCAGCGGAATGCAGGCCTGCCCCTCAATTACTTCTTGGACTCTTAACGTTGCACAGTTACACCAAGGACACTGACCATAAAATATTAGATGCTCGTGTTTGTCCATGATATTTGCTGGCCTCCTCGTACGATGTTTGCTATCCCCAGGGTGACTGCAACTTCAGATCGTGGTCGATGGGGCCCCGCCCTCTGGGCTACTTTGTTGCTGGGAAAATGACCCAGCTTTCCAGGTATGTACTTCCAGTGTTTGCGTTTGCCTGTAAACGTCGAGACTTGATAACTGCTCGGCCTCTTATCAGTGCACGGGGAATAGTCACCCGCCACCAGACGAGCTACAAACCACCCCAACCGTGTTTATTTTCCACATGACGTATTTGGATATCAGGATGAAGCTATGGTTCTGAAGAACTCACAATCTCCCGCAGGGTTTGTCAAACCAACTCCTAGTCTTGTCCTTGTCGTACATAGCCGACGACGCAGCGGGGACTTTCGTTATTGTCCACTTTCAAGTATAAATGAATTACTCGTCTTTTCCAAATTTCCCAGATTATTTTCCCTTGACACATAATTAGCAATATTTACGATCATTTGCGCAGCCCATCACAGACGAGTCGACAATCAGACTCCTTCCAAACAATTGATAACCCCACAACCATAACATTGGCAATTATCTCACTTCCAGCGTCGTTTCCATACCTGCCTACATAGGTACAGATATTAACATGAATACTAGTCTTTGCTTGACCAAAATGTCTTCCGGCGGCAGCAACAACAACCCCACGGGGGGCGGTAGGTAAGTGACAGCGATGAGTTTCATTATTTTCGTCCTCCGGCCTCGTTGAATCGTCAATAAAACCCTCACAGCTCCTACTCGAACCGGAACCCGAACTCTTCTGGCGGAGGGCCACACGCCAATAACCCACGTTTCCAGTGGGTGAACAGCCATGTTAATAACATCCTAGCCACGCTGAAGGATCCAGACCTGCCCAAGAAGAAGACAGTATCGGGAGGTAGTAGCAGCGGCGGCGGCGGCGCCAAAAACCAAGAGTTGCTCGGCCACTTCGGAGGTGGCGAACAAGCAGATCCCAAGTCCCAGCCGCCAACCCCGCTCGAGGAAACGAAGTCATGAATTTCCTTCGAGCATGGAGGGAGGGTCTGCACACAGCAAACAGCCCCCGACCGGAAGAATCACTCTTTCTGGTTTTCTTTTTTGGATGGGAATAACAAGGGGTGCGGAAACCCCCCAAGAGGACCATTGAAAGAATTGCTGAATATACATGTATGGACAGCAAGGAGGATGATTATCACTTGATGGTTGTTACTGCTCCGCAGTCGGTATGCGGTTCTTTTCTTTATTTTGAAATCTGTTTCTGGAGTGGAGAGGTAATTCGGCGCTACTCAAAAAGTAGCCTTACGACACTCAGCCCGATCACATGGTACTTACACAGGAAGAAGCAGTTCATAGCTTTCAATAAAAGAGCTGGCACTGCCCTTGCGTTCTCATGCTGAGGAAGTGACTTTATTGCCCAGTAATGATCCCCATGTGCCTCCATGTACGGAGGTATGGTTCAACGATGGGGTCCCACATCGAGCAACTAGCAGCAACGGTGGGCCGAATCATTTTGAACAACTTTCTAAGTCTGCTCTGGATAAATGCGGTGCCAGGATTCAGTCATTGGCTTGTAAACGAGAGAGCCAAGCCAACACGATCCGTAAATAAGATCAATGCATTCTCTTCCAGCTCCATGTTCATAGTACCAACAACCCACCCAGCAAGCAAGTTCTTTCTCTCGCATTTGTTTCCTCTTTTTGACATCATAGCCACACCCAGATAATATTGATGCTGTGCGACATAATCACCCACTCAAAGACCCGGCTGGCCACCACACCCTCTCGTCAATTGCAAGAGACATGGTACCATGCCGCCGGCCGGGGACCCGAGCTGGGCCGGGCCGAGTTGATTTATTATTAATCAAGTTGCATGAAACTTAGAACTACTAATTAGTAATGATCGGATTAATTACATATACATGAGGCTCACAAATACCATTACTTGCGTCAGCATTAATAGTGGTGAACGTTCTCCCATGCGCTATTGCTCGCCAAAATATGCCAAGGGACTGGAGGGGGCCGATATAATTACCGGTTTCAATTTGAGAGATTTTGGGGTGAGCTGTGGTGACATGTTTTTGCGAGAATGATTATCAAAGTTCTCATTAATATCACCAGCAGGCTGACATTGGTGTATGTTGATGCGCGATGTGATAGCCTCGCCTGGAAAGTTTGTACTGCCTGCTCATACAAGCAGTACATTCAGTGTCTCGCTATTCTCGGTGAATTGACCTGGCACACTGCATCATGTATACGTACACGTATAGTATGATTGATGGCCATACTATTACCTGGCATACATATTGTGTGAACCCAACACAAAAAGTCAGAAAGTCAAGTCCTTTGTTCGGTTCATAGGGAGTCATTCACCACAATGAGTCAGGGAGGGAAGACACGGCCACGAAAGTCAAAGTACCGGGAATTCAGGCCGTTTACACCACACCAACTTCTCTTGGGAGGTGTGGGTGCTTTCCAGATCGAGACTGTAAGCAGCGGGTTGAGCCGGCCCATCTTGACCCCGAGCCCCCAAAAAGGGCACATCTTGGCACCCAACAAGTCATGGCCGGAAGATTCCTTTTTTATCCCCGTCTACCGGCACCAGAATACGATTAATAATGTCGAGGCTATGTTAAATTCCCTCACCGAACGGGGCTGTACACGTGGTTCCCAGTGGCACAAACGTCCTGGCCTTGAGCTTGAGATCTCCCCCTGGATTCACACGTGGGAACCATTGCGTCGGATGAGGGAAGGCACTTGAAACCCGCGCCCTATATTGACTTTGAAGTATAACTTGGATAGCAATAATTGTGAGTAATGGCATGACCAGCAATGCCAATGCTCATACTGTAATGGCACTGCAGTCGCTGTCTGACACTATTTTATTATACCGGACATGCGATGAGACACTCCATTCCAAAACATACCATCCACTTGTCACCACCAATGACTGGTCGACTCAAGGTTCTCTGTAACTCCATGTCAATAGGCTTAGAGGGTCCCATTGATGCCGAAGTGATTGCGCCACAACGCTCGCAGGGGAATGACTGCCTCAAACAAGCCGAGCAAAGAGATAAATGCTGTATCGCTGTAGTATTGCGCGATCCATGGCTAAAAGATGTCGGGTGGCAAAAACAGAAGGTCCATCGATGGGTAGTCTTCGCCGCCTACGTCCATCAGGATTGTCTGCCGCATGGCTGTATCGGGGTCTTCCTCGGGTTTTTGGTGGAATACCACTTGATCACTTTAGTACGCACATCAGCACCCCAACCAAAAGTGAGGAAGGGCGGTCAGTTTGGTAAAGTTGCGAAACATACCTAAAAACTACTTAGGCGTTCCCAAAACCCACTCAACAATGCCAGAAGCCAAGGGGGTGAGGATGCGCTCCTCGGAGCATGTATACCGGAAGTCAGCATACATCCGGGTGTGGAGAGAGGCAGTCGTTACTCCGGTGACCAGCATACTGCCAATCTGCCGTGCAGTTGACGCGTCGCAGTCACTCGGGGTGAGGCACCTCGATATAGCCGACCTAAAGTAAAGCAGACAACAAAAGCGTCGACACGCCGCCAAGGGGCAGGTTAATCCAAAAGATCCATCGCCAGCTTGCGTGTTCAGTGATAAGCCTTCCAACAAAGGGCTCGAGATAGCAACCAGCGACGTAGGGGGTGAAAACGGTGTAAAAGGCCTTGTCAGGCCCGTATCGTTGGTTGAGGATGTCAATGAGGTCGGTGGTGAGCATGTTCAGACCACTGCCGCCCAGGCCCTGGATGATCCGGCTCACGATGAGGACGTTGCCGCTGTTGGACACACCGGCAAGGCCGCTTCCCAGGGTGAAGAGAACGGCGCTCCCGATAGTCGACCGTCGCTAGTTACCACGCATGCGGCCGAAAGCCATTCTGGGTTGAATGATTGTCAGCACGAGTATCGATGAAGGAGGGACCCAGTGGCATGTATTAATTCCTTTCCAAGAGAGGACGATAAAATAAATGACCAATGAACCCAGGAATCTTTAATCTCTAATTAACACCAAGTCGCGGACAACCGTTGGCATTGCGGTTCTGACAACTGCATTGCCATTATTAGCTTTGATGGTGACGGCAGGAATGGGAAGAGTGGCCCAATTACCGCCAATTTGCAGTCGACGAGGTAGCGAAAATGGCCTAATTTCGCCATGACTTGGGCCCCATGCTGCTGAGTCGCGCAGCAAGGTCGGAACACTCGCAACTTGTCGATGTCGATGCCATTATTATCTCACTTCTTTCCTCGGGGGTGCTATGCTTTAACAATGAGACAAAAATTGAGCGCGTCGTGATGATACTGCCGGGGATTTTTGCTCAATTTTTCGGTTAGCGTTGAATCGGCGTTTCGACTCTCGAGTTCGGCGTTTTTTTGTTGGGACTTCGGCGTTTTGTCCCTTCCCTTCCAGAGGTGTGAGTGGTGAAGGTAGGTACCCACGTAGCATCACGGGGGTGCCTTCCTCCTATCCTGAGAGCGGGCAGGCAGCAGCGCCGCACCTTCTTCACAGGTATTACCAGCAAACTCGATCCACAAACCCCCCACGGTTTACCTCTTAGGCTTACACATATGGATCGATCTGTCCGACGTCTCGCGATGCCCCGAAAGCAAAATGCGCAAAATCGCTTGGCCTGTGATCGGTGTCACGCACAGAAGCTCCGTTGTCAACGGCAGGAAGGCCAGGGCGAATGCCAACGATGTGCGCGCACAAATGCGACATGCGTCTTTAGCCCACGGCAGCGACGACGAGCCGCTGAAACCTCCCCGCAAGGTCAAGCATCGCCAGATTCAACTGCACAAGGAAACAGCTCCAGCAGTGACCCGCCCATTACCGACTACAACTTCCACTTTTGCCCTGCCCTGCAGGATGGAGACCAGCCAATCTTGGCACCCACGTCCCAAGGGCTGGCCGAGAGTGACCATTTCCAGCCGTTCGAGTTTGGCAGTAGCGATTCCATCCACCCGGCTGCCCTGAGTGATTGGCCCGGCTTGCTGCGCTTGAGCCCATCGCCCAGCCTGGACAACATACACAACAGAGAGTGGGAGCTGCAGATTGACCCTGCGCTTTCTCTCTCCCCGGAAGCCAGCACCGACAACATCAACGCATCAAGCGGCAACGACATCCCGACATCAGGAAACGCCGACCGCCACCCACCTGATGAGCTGGACCCCATCCACTCGGTTCGCCAACTTGCCGACCTCAATGTGCGCCTCTACGAACACGCCGAAACCCTGCCTCCCCCCTCTACGAACACCGCACCGACTCGCGCCCCATCTCTGCAAAACGGCCGTGTCTTTGCCATTGACGAGACCTTTCACATGACGCAATCGCTCATCGACGTCGTGGCCCGTCTATATCCCTCAGCACCCGCCTTCTTCGCCCCAGACCAAGGCACTGTCCTTCTGCTGTTGTCGTGCGCCAACCGCGTCTTTGACATTTACAAGGCCATCTTCGGGCACATGCGGGGCTGCATTCTACACAACATTACACCGGTGACCCCCGACGGCAAGACCTTGCTACTCCCCCAGCTACGGATTGGGAGCTTTGCGCCGCCCACCCCCGCCGCCATCGCCATGCACATGCTCATGGTCGTCCTTATGGCATCGAATCTGTTCGAACAACTACAGGAAGTATTAGGCGTCTGGCGGCGGGACAGCAGTGAGGCCAGCGCCAGTTCAGCAGCGCGAAGTAATACTAGTCACGAGCCTGACGAGGTTGAGTTGGCTCTTGGTGAAAAGACACAACTTCCAGACTTCACCGAGGGGGCAAAGTCGGAGGTAGCGCGGCGTGCAGACGATGTGGCCGGCGAGATTGTGAGCACTCGTCAGCTGCTGCTGGACACGACCGGCATGAAGGTTGCCGCGTCGATGAGCAAGTCCATCTTCAATTCATAATGCTATTGCCAACCCAGAACCTCTGTTTCGGTCCTACTTTGATCATGTCCATCATTGGCAACGTCGTCGCTTGGAAACCCTGGACTGCTGGAGTCAGGTTACAGGGAGGCACGTTAATCACTGAAAAGGCGACTACTGAATCCGATTGCTGAAAATGCCCCATCAAACCTGGCGTGCGTGGTTCCAGATTACTCCAACTTCGACTCGGCGGAGTCAGCCCGGCCGGGCCGGCTCCGTCATCGCGCATCGTCGTTATCGTTGGTCGCAGAATCTTGGGGGCGCAGGGCTTTTTCTCAGAGTCCACCTTTACCAATAGGTTGCTTTTGGATGGCCCAGGATATGCAGGAAATTGTGTTGTGTAACGAGTGGGAGAAAATCAGCCTCATCTTGGACTCGAACCATGGTCCGCGGAAGGTCCCCGAACTATTTATAGTTCGGCCAATTTACCGCGCTCGGGTCCAGCTCCATGAGAAAATGATGCTGCGCGGGCCATCCTGGTGTTTCTCCAAAACCCCAGCTTTCCCTCTTGATTTGTCTGTTTCGTCGGCCGGGCCTCGGTCGATCGCGGCGTGGCTGCGGCTGCGGCTGAGAGGGGGGCTCTCGGTCAGCGTCCCGGCTGGTCAAATCACCGGGCCAGCCAGCCAGCCTCCCCGCGCGAACGCAGACGTATTAGAGGTGGCGTTTGTGGGGTGTGGTATGCGAGAGCAGGTTGGCCAAGCTTCAGGGCTGAAACGAAGCTGTGCATGGCAAGAGTACCTTGCATTAGGCCAGGGACTGGATGGTCGTCCCACGCTGATGCTTGCCTGAGGTATACATCATTCTCATTTGTGGGGGGTCACTTCCCACAGCCCTGGAGGCGAGTGCGCGAATTAGGGGGACTGCCAGGGAGATCAAGGCCGCGAAGCCTGGCTAGTAATTAGAATGATTCATGCCGGCGTCGGACCAGATGCGAAAGTTGGTATTTATTACAAGCAGTCCATGAGCCTTCTTCATGAGACATCGCAATTCAAAGTAAGAATTTGAATGGTTATATGGACAATATATTCGTGCTTGCGTCAAATGTGTTACGGGAATGGCAACGTAGCCGTGATAGGAAGGAATTTTTTTGTCAAACTTTGTTCCTCGTATTAAACTCTCCCCGTTATCTTCCTGATATACGACAATCTTCCCTCCCAGTAGACTAATGTTACAATGTGGTAATAATCGAAAGGACTTGCAATCGTAGCCAACAAAAATCCCCCCCCCCCCCCCCCCCCCTCTACAAAGTACCCTTACATAGTTCAACCTTGCCGGAGCACTTGCTCAAGAAGACAGATATCCCCCTTTAGAGACCCGATCCCTCGCCGACCAGCGAGCTGGCTTTCATAGTCCTCCTGCTGAATCGCCATGTCCAGCAGACTCTGGAGATGCACCGCCTGTGGCACCGGTGGTGGAAATTGGAACCCGCCGCCGGAGTTTCCCCCGATCGCTCCTCCCAAGAAAGATGTGTCCATGCCGCTGATTCCGAGACCAATTGCTTCAATTGGTGATGGCGGCGGCGGCGGCGGCAGCCCAATGTTCATGTCATGTTGTTGTTGTTGTTGTTGTTGTTGTTGTTGTTGTTGGTATTGCGGAATACTACTACTCCCCATGTTGAGAAGTGTCCCCAACAAACGGTCGATACGCTCAATCATGTGGACCCCGACCTGGACTAGCAGTAGGGCTTGCAAGGAGCTGTCCTGCTGGATCTGGATCTTGCCGAGTTTCAGGCCTGGCAGGCTGCTCATGCGGCTCATGGGTTGGCTCTGTGTATGTTGGAATGGCGCCGCTGGTTGGAAACCTTCGTACATGTACTGGACGAGGTTGCTGTACACCTGCATGAGACGCGTGTAGCATGAGATGATGAGGAGAACGGTGTGGATGTCTGGGCGGAGTGGGTTGTGGGGTGTCGTGGTGTCGTGGTTGCTACTGATGCTGTCGCTTCTCAAACCAGAAGAGCTGCTAATACCGCCGCCGCCGCCGCCGCCGCCGCTGCCCCACGGATCACTTGGTGTTAGAGGCTCCGTCTGGACTCCAAACTCGGAGGGGCATGGTGAGAAAGTGGATGGTACAAAAAAATCAAGGATGTCTAGGAAAGTTTGGGTCGCGTTGAGGATTCCATCGACGGGGTAGTCTTCGCACCGGAAAGGGTACGGGTGGTCTTTTGGTCCTGGAAGCCGCGATGTCTCATTCGCGAGTGTGAAAATGGTTGTGTTGACTGCAAAGAGTTTTTGGATGGTCGCGTCCAGGTTGGCCATTTCGGCTGGGGTTGTTAGTTGTGGTTCTTGCTGTTGCTGTTGGAAAGCCGATGACAACGATGACGAAGAAGAGGACGACGACAAGATCTTGGACGCTGGTGAAAGGGGCTCCAGTGGGGCTAGTTGCGGAGGCTGAAATGTCGTGCTTTCATTGTCGGTCTCCTGGTCGGTGACCAAGGACGGTGGCGGTGTGAATGTGAAGTTGGTGTCAATGGATGGGTTGTGCAGGGAACTACTGACAATTCGAGTAGTTGGCAGGCCCAAAGCAAACATCATCTCTTTCGTGAGCGGCTCTGGGTCAAAGTTGAAAAGGTGGGGGTCGGTGAATACGGCTTCCAAGCTAACTGGTTTGAATGGAAGGTGGTAGGCCGCATCGTCGTTTGCATGATGATAAAAGTCCCCGGTAACTCTGGGGTCCTGTTTGGCTGGGCGTAGGTCTTCGAGATCGAGGTGCTGGTTTGGGTCTGCTACTAAGACGGGTTCACTAGGGAAAGATGTAGCAAATGGGTGGCCGAGCTGAACTGCTGATTGATTGAAAGACGTCGGGTCGAGCATGTTGCTGTACTCAATGTCCAAGCCGAATGGCTTAATTATCCCCGTCTTGTGACCCGTGTGCTCTGTTGGGCTTGCATCGTGGTGCTGGTTTGGTGGTTTCTTGACGTCTTTTCGGCGGCTGCCAGAGGATGTGGGCGATGTTGGGGGCTGCCCCTTTGGCGTCTTTGTGTTCCTTCCTTCCTTGCTACTATTCAAGGGTCGACCAACGCGCACTGCGGGAGACCGAATGCACTTGGCACCCGCTCGCTGGCATCGCTGGCAGGGTGCGTCAGGGACCTTGCCGAGGCTGTTGTACTGGCACCGCAGTTTCTGAGCCCGGCACCTGTCGCAGGCCGCATGCCGTGACTGGCGTCCGAGGACCAGAAAGCCAGACTGGGGCGTCAGTGATAGGTTCACATGGTGCATCATGTCCCCCGGCGTCGACATGTTAAAGAGGGGAAAGGGGGTTGATGGGGGATAAAAGCAGCAATGTCAATACGAGTATCGGAAGATGGATAGCCAGCTGGCTGGATAAACAGAAGCCAGAAGATGGGCAGTTGGCAAAACTTATTCGATTCGCTCATGCGTAAGATTGAAGCAATGTGTCAGTACCAAGGTACCTTGCTAGGTAGAATGGATATACAAGCTGGAAGCAATGGTTAGCGGGCCGACAGGAGCGAGGGTGGCGGATAGTGGTCGGGTGCTGGGATGGATGCTCTTCAAACCTGTCTTGGGTGTCTTAGTTTCGAGACACCGAGGACACCCGAAAACGATGTGCGCGGTTCAATTACCATGTCACTAGGTTATCACCAGGAGACCCAATTTCACTTCTTGAGGATTGATGCGGTCAGTGCCATCCCACACGGCCATGTGCCATGATGGAGAAATCGATTCCCGGGGCGAGTGGCTTGTATCCCCCGCCTCCCCCCCTGCCGTGGACGATGATACGACCTAAAAACGTGTTTTTGTTCGTTTCCAGCACTGGGGCAGGCCGAAGTAGTGTGGCAATCTACAAGGGCATGAAAACCTTTGGTGGGTACATAGACCAGCGAGATAAGCCATGATGCGTGGGCTTTGTTGTGTAAGGGTTGCTTGGTGCCCGGCATTGGTAGTGCGGCTGAATTGTGCATGGAAGGGCCCAGGGGGCAAGCAGTAAGACGGACAGGGCACAGCCCGTGGCATTTACCGGTCTGTGATGTGCATGCAAGCCAGCTCGGAAGGTAATAAGCGGGCATTTGGATGGTCGTGATCTGCCTTGGAGGATGCATGCTTCCCACCTCTTTGTTTCCACGGGAGCCTGAGCTGGGATGACTCCGGTGCGGCGGAATGGGACAAGATGGGATGATGGGATAAGATGAGTGGACGGAGTGATTCCGCACGTTCACCTGAGCAAGGGTCTGCTAGCCAATGAGGGTGCGGGAGATGGAGAAAAATAAACTCCTCTGAGACCTAGCCACCTGGGCACTCGGGCATACTTTTGCCCCGACTGTAAATGGTTCTTGTCGTCTCACGGAGCCCTCGGCGACGGGACCAGCCGTTGGTTGCGGCTGCTGGGCTTGCTTGGCTGGCTTGGCCTGTGATCAGTGAGTGTTGAGTGACACTACTGCAATGTCCCTTGTACCATGCGAGACCCCTGCAGAGGTCTGTGCGGTGGTGTACAGGAAATATGCACCATGCATGTCAAGCTGTGTGACTGCTTGGGTGGGCGAAGGGTGTTTGCCTGAAGGCTTGGCCACCTTCCTTTTTGGGTAGTTGTCCAGACATGAGATAGCTCGGGAGTTTCTTTTTGGGTGTTTTGCCTAGCCCGACTAACCATATGTCGTTAATTAGTTAAATCGCGACAGGAGTAGAAACTCATAGTAGGAAGATTGAATCGGATCTGAATGTAGAAAAAGTTGGGAAACAAAGGAAAGGAAATTGAAACGAGATGGGTCTGGCAACTCGTAACCACGTCAGCTCGAGGTTAGGTAGGATTGCGGACCCAGTTTAGATAGATGCAGCGAGGGGACTGCACGGAGGGTATCATACAGCCCGCTGGCTGAACATCGACCATTGAAACCGTGCTACGCTGACCACCGTCAGTTCTCAATGGTCTGAGGGGAGTGGGGAGCATCTCAATTCGCCAGTTGGACCATGTTTAGGCAGCCTCGTTGACTTGATTCCCCAGAAGGGCCAGTAGAGACGAATGACTGGATCTGCCATACTGTTGCCAAACCAGTCACGCTAACCCTCCAGATGGGGAAACCAGCGTCTCGATATCGACAGGATTGTCCAGTCGTCAGATGGTAACGTGTACGTATCAAATGTTCAGGCCAAAGCATACAAGCGGAAGAAGATCTCACAGGGGCCTCTATTCCCACCAGGATGTTGACATTGAAGGGCACTATCCGATGCTTCCGCTTGTCGGGGTTCCCAAAAGTTGCAGATAGTATTTGGAAAACTTGGAAGTTGAGGATTCATTCCCTGTTCACTTTCATCAAAGTGCACGGATCCACATCATATCCCAAGCAAGCTCTGAATCGTTGCCGCTCGGCGGTCGATCAAGGCTTAATAGAGATTAACGAATTCCCCACTGTCGGCAACTACGTGGGTGAGACATTTTCAGCTTGGCGAGGCAACAGGTGAAAGACGATTTCGAGGTACTCCAATTGGAAGGCACCTGAAAGTAAGACTTGCAGTGATATCTTATGTGTCTATTTCGGTGAAACCTCTAGACCGCCGGGTTGCCATTTGTCGCACTATCCGTTGCTTGTTTGCATATCTTGCTTTTTTGGACCCTCCCATTAGCTGCTCGACCAGATGTTCGGCGTCCGTAGTGTTTACAGTCAGTGACGCCGAATGGACCAATTTGAGACGTGAATGTTGCTCGCTGTCCCGGGAAGCCATTCTGAATGATTGAGATTGCAGTGAACGGTCAAATGACAAATCACACCGGCATGCAACCTGAGCCATAATGGTCAATGACGGGAGGATCGCGGGAGGGGGTGCCCCGACCGGTTCTCCGGTGTGTCATGGTCTCAACAAATTCGAAGTTGTGGTGGTGCCCAGCTGATCTTCAAGTTGTCATCGCGATCAGTCGATCGTCCATTGGATGTTCGTCAGACCTGGGCCGCAGGGGTAAAGTAAACTTTGTAGGATCTGCCGTGGTTCAGCAGCAAGATTCCATCCACTCGTTGTCAGAATACCCCTCTATCTTCACAAACATTTGTTACTCACCTGATGGCCCCCTACGCCGAAGACAAGTGAGGTGGTATTGAATATGCATACCCAAGCTCGCTTACGCCGCTTCGTGACTCGCTCATGCACAATAGATTAGCACTGCCTCGCCAAAACAGGCGAAGACGGCAACGGTGAGAACCTTTAATCCCCATGTTCTCAGTGATGGGACAGTTCCCGAGATTGCGGCGGGTATGTACGAGGAATGATGCTTTGTTTGGTTGTGGACGGATTCTTCACCGAAGGCATGATCTTTTTGCTCACTGTGCCGCACACATCTGTGTTTCCATGGACTAGGACTGGCAAAGGCCTTGGTCGCTGCAGCAAACACGGCCAGCTCCCTTCGCGCCGTCCAGGTATTTTTGGATCCCGAGCCGAGGTATCCAGTGTCGCGCCCCGCTGCGGCCTTTGCAGTGGCCGAGAAGTGCTCTCAGGGTTCAAGTTCGAATCATGCATGGTCCCCACGACTCCAATATGCTCGTATCAAGAAGCCGGTGCCCGCGGGCTGCGGGATGTGAATCACTAAACCCAGCGTGATGAGAAACGTTTGCTAGGTTTCTGCCGCTGCACAAATATTCCAAATCTCCGATATTGTCGTAAATCAACACTGCAGAAAGTTGAAGATTCGCCGACGGGACGAGATGAAGATTTTCGATGCTGTCTCGCAAGTGGAAACGACCAGGGGATAATATCTCTCCTTTGGGCTGGCAAGTGCACACTTTCCACGTCTTTGGAGTCCTGATGTCTTGGCCACCGTCTCGTCAGTGTACCTATCCGAAACAGGTCCCACCACTCATTTTTCATCGCACCCAATCAACTGAGGCATCGGACTTCCTATGATGACATGATCCATGAATATCAGCGAGACGGACTCGTCAAGTCGGAGCCTCGCTGTCAACGTTCGCCTTGCTCGGAGATAAGAACGACCGCGGCCATGGATGAAAGGACTGCTCTGCAAGCGTTATCTGAGCCCGTTGAGCCAATAAGTGCCTTTTCATCAGTCAGAAACCGATTGGTATTCGAGATTCCTGCTGCCTGCCTCGCTGCATAGTAATATCATGTGCAATGGCACTGGACCACTCATGATAACAGTATCATATGCCGAACCGGAAGCCAAGCTTCCTTTGAGCCGTCCGCGTCACACAAACACCGTTGATTTGCATAAGGCTGCATTGGGAAGGCAAGTTGTGTAACTGGGCTCGGATCAATGGGCGAAGTGTCCGGAAACCGGGTTCTTCGGAAACTTGCTGCCTTACACTTAAAGGACACGCCCGATGGTGGTCGTTGGAAGAGGGTTTTGGTGGCGCCCAATGGAAACAGTTCGTTTTTGCATCCCTGGCCCCCAACCGTTTGAGCGACCGACATCTTGAAGAAGCGCCTTTCAAGCGATGGAATTGACTGTAGGGAGATGGGGGTGGCGAATATTTTGGTACCTTCCTTTCTCCGTCGCTACGGTGTGGATCTTGGCTTGACGGAAACGGGAAGGCTTTAGAATAGTTCATTGCGAAAGTTTAATAGGACGGAAGCCAGAAAGGTTCGGGGACTTATAAATCTGGAGAGAAAAGTCGCCCGTTGTCCTGGTGAAAAGAAAGTTTTCTGCCGCTGTTTTTTGGTTGCATATTGGAAGACCCGCCTTTAGAATCCACTGGCCGGTTCAAGTTGTCCACACGCGTCGGGGAACAAAAGATTTCCCTTGCACATTCGCTCCTTCCTTTGAACGAGACAGACAGCACACCCCTTTTTTCAGTCGGCACCTTCCGTTGGACAGAAATCTCATCACTGTATCATGGCGTGATCATTACACGATATCGTTCCATCCCACCTTTTGCAACTTCCTTCAGCTGAGCGAGCTGCCAAGTTTGGGGAAATCAAAGGACAATCCATCCACGCCAGCAAAGATTTTGCTCCAAACCCATGCGTGCCTGCTTTTTAAGACCACCAAATGATCATTTGATGTGTCATTTAGGCGTTCTCCAAATCGGTAGGTCTCTATCGAGAATTCCCCCAAGGCCCTCGTGCCTTACGCCTGTTCTGTCCGTCCTCTCTGAAGAATTTCTTACGCCATCCTCGCTCTCCGCTGACAAAGCTGTCACCACCTCTCTGCTACTGAATGTTTTGTCTTTCGATTCAAAAACATCATTTACGTTAAAAGAATTCAGTGGAAAGTGTAGTCAACCTCGAATATATTCATTCAGGCTCCCGCACGGATCTCGAATAGGTGTAGCAGCATTGAGGAAGACGCCACAAGAAAACGCTAAAATTTGAGGAAAAAGAAAAGAAGGATGAATTTGCCCCGACAGTCTCAATAACTTTTTCTTGCGCTTTGCGCCAATCACTTCCATCCCAACCGCGACAAACCATTGGGACATTTCCAGAGCGCCAAGTCAGCCGCGAGTCTTTCGACATGCCCCCCCCCCCCCCAAAATCCTCGGTAATGTGTTGACCTGAGCCTTTTGACATGGTAAGAGTCAAGACCAAGGTACCTCCTTCTCGCCACTCAGATATCCTCCGATTCCGAATCATGGGTAAAGCGGCGACGAGCGCAACCTTGCACGCCGCCAGGTATCGCCGCCCCCTGACGCCAGTGCGACGCGCCGCAAGCATCATCTTCCAAAGCCAAACCAGTCAGGTACGGCATCGAGATCTCAAATTCAAAGACGACGGGAATTGGGCAGTTTTGACGGACCCGGTAGTTTCCTGCCCGCAGGAACCAGGCGTAGGTTGTGGTGGGGGACAGCAGATCCAGGCCAAAAGAGCCCGCCCGCTGGCCAACCGCGAGAGCGAAATCGACGACGAAGACGACGACGACGGGGAGGGGGACTCGGCACGGCCGGCGTTGCTAAGCTCGGCCAAGGACATCGCTTGATGTCCAGAGCATCCACCGCACTCCTCACCCTAGCCATGTGGAAAAAATGTTGGTTTTTATTTTCCCCACCGCACTAAACGAAATAATTAAACCATCCAAGTCTCGAGGGGAGGGGGTTACTTACGGACGTGGCAAAAGTAAACCGCGATATACACCATTTTGATTCGGATCGGAGACTGTACCACGACGATTAGCATATCTGATCGTCACTCATTTGCCCCGCGAAAGAGAACCTACAGCCCAAAATGTCTGGCGAGACGATTCAATCTTTACGGTTCATTTCGAGAACTCAAGAGCGCTTGAAGGAAAAAGGTAAAAAATTACGTAACACAGCACATCTCATATTTTATAACGTCTCGAGGCTGTCCATTTCGTGGGAGCTTATTCAGAGGAAAGGTGATCTATTGTTCAGATCTCTCCTATTGTCCTTGCAATATCCCTATTACCAGATTTGGAAGCCGCTTAATGTCAATGGAAAGTGCCCAATTGATATTTTGACACCTTTATCCACTGTAATCTAGGTATGAAATCCGTCAATTAACGTGAAATAAAATTCCCTGATAATAATAGTAATCCTCAAATGATGACCTTGAATGGTGCCGTCGGGACAATAAGTACATGTCGTTTTACCAGGAACGAACCGAGACTCAGGTAGACCTAATAAGCACTCTGACAATATTCTGAATCCCGCAAGTAAGTCGTACGCCTTGATACAATGCAATAGTAGCTTTTTATATGCAGGCTGCGTTCAAACAATGCGGCATCGAAACAATGGACCGAATCCCAGTGTGCCAAGCGGTCAGCGCGAAAAAACAAATACAGCCTCTACTGTTGTTCAAGTTAGTGTAAATGAACCGATCGCGCCCTTTTAGACTAAGGGTCACGTACGCAATGATCGGTAAACATCCAGGTGGCCGCGACACAACAAGTATGTCCGCAGTCGTCTTTGGCCCGCGGTACTAACCTGTTGTTGCCCATCGCCCTCTTCGGAAACAAGATGCAAGTGCCTCCTCACTCCTCCTCACGTTAACCCAGAAAAACGTGGGTTGGTCTCATGCGTTTTCGAGCATGGATTCGATCATGGAGTAGATACTATCTGGCAGCGCCACGCGGCAATCTTGCAGTGTCACCATTTTTATGACCATGCTGTCCACTGGCTGCAAGAAGACCTCGGTGAGCTCAGGACTGATTTGTTGCCCGTAATATATCGGAGCTCCTTTGAGAGCAAGAAAAAGATGGTACAAGTTATGAAGGATAGCAGGAAATGACCCTGCCAGAGCCCGGTAGTCTTCCACCCTAGGGATGTCGGGTGGGTGGTCCTCGGCCACACCATGATGGCCAGGATGCCCTTCAGGCACGTCCCATAATCGAAAGTCCCAGGCGAGCTCAGCCTCGGTGATAGCTGCCAGCCGCGAGGAGAGGAGGAGAAGCTTCGGCAAGTGGCGACACAGGTATGTTCCCTCAATGTGAAACCTATTGGTGGCATACATGCACATCCACGCCCTCAACATTGGTAGGGCCGGCGGCATGTAACCAGCTACTTCGTGACACCGACGAAACACTTTTCCGGCGCTTAGCCAGGCCAGTCTCCCCAGGGCAATGTGTCGGGGAGACAAGAGCGGCATTAGTCGGCCGGTCTCCAGTAGACATATCGTCGGGAGGATAGTACCTGATAGCACTGCCCAGTCGGTGACAGACGCTGCTCCACCACTCCCACTGACTCCCACTGGCGCCGCTTGGATGTGTCGCGATTCCCAGTGTGTAGGTGCGTGCTCGCATGTGTTCGCTTCTCCAGCAACGGGGTTTGTCTCCGTTGTTCAATGTCGATGCGGCAGTGCAATGGGTTGAAGTTATTCTTCTTCTTCTTCGCTGGGTGGGCTAGGCGAAGATCCAGATGCACCGTCTGGCCACCGAACGCGTCAATGAGGATCTTACGCCGGAGCTCGATCGGAAAGAGCAGGAAAAACGGGCTGGCAGATATTGCCGTGCCGATGGCACCGTCCGATGACAGCACGCTGAGCCGTCGCTGACGTTGCGCGGGCAGGGCAGGCAGCAACGGTGTCGCGTTGGGGATGTAGTGTGGCCCCTCTTGCGCCTCAACCACCCCGAGAGAGCGTTGGGCATGATTCTCCGGGTCTTACAGTGACACAACTCTAAGTTCAATGTTTGATAGACAAAACATCTTGCTCCTCCTAGACATGAAGAAACGAGATAGCCATGAGGGGAATTTGCAGTTGGTGAAAGAATTGGAGAATATGGGTTCCGGGGTTCAAAATTCTTGATGAAGCAAACTTCAGGTCGCTTACCCGGATCTCTGGCATCCAGGGCCGCCTATGATACGGCCGGAAAGCGTAAAACATAAACATCTTAACAGTGCAAGAAAATGACAGGCACTGCCAGTTTGTAGCCACTTTGAAACTTTGCCTGTGACGGTATTCGGGACGTGATATGTTTCGCGACTAAATATCTCACAACCTGGCCTGGGATTCGTCGTTTACATCTCCTTAAACAATCGGCCTCATCTCCACAGATCACCGTTGTACATATAGATGGTTTCCCTTCCTCAGTATTCGTTTAGATCACGCAGATATAACATTGAAGTAGATTCATTCCCCTCTTGCTTTACAAACAACCCCCTATTGGGAAAATGAACCATCATCGTCATGATTAGAAGATGGAATAATGGATACAAATTTGCCTGGGTTGCTATAATGTAGTCATATAAACAATAGGTTTTAATTCAAGCGCCTTGCTTTTCGTTACATGAGTCGAAGTGATTTGATGTTTTGCCGTCTAAGCGTTAATTGTGTGTTTACACGCAAATCAGATTCTATCAATCAATAAGAAACAACATTTAACCAAAATATATAAGGAAGGGGGCCTGGAAGCACTCACAAGATTGCTCTCAACATACATCAAAGTACCACTATCGCGGCATTCAATACTATGTTGGTACTGTCTAAGCTTCTGCCCAATATCCTCCATCTCGGTGCTACTGCGCATTTTGACTGTTATTGGGCACCAAAATGGGCCCTGCCACTTTGACAAGTATTGGAATACAATGCGGCACACAAAGTACAGAATTTTTTTGCCATACGCATCTTTTATTAAGCTTTCCACCGAATGGAAGTCGTACCAGCACCACCCCAACGTCAACATTTTTGGGATTGATGACGACCAGCTTTGCAGCCATATGGACCTCATTGCGAAGCGGGCATATATCGATTCAATAAAGGTCGACTGGCTCATTGAGCTAAGATATAAAGCAGGTCCGGCTGGCAACCCAGGACTCAACACAAACCTCATCATTAAAAAACTGCCTGAATCGCAGGAGGAAATGAGAGGATGGATGGAGACATGTTCGAGCATGTCGCTCTATCGCTGGCTGGTGGGAGCTCACGTCCCATGGCCGCTGCTGAATAAACCCGAATGTGGGCTAAACTCAAAACAAAGCGAGCACGTAACTTGCCAGTATTCCAAGAAGGGCTTGGTGAGTACCGAATTTGATCGTTGTGCAAAACGCCACATGACGCCTTTGAGCATGGATCAGAGCCCTGCGACAAAAAGCCGCAAAGGTAAAAGCTACTACCACCGTTCATTCAGATACGACGATGCTAATAGACCCATTAGAATGTAGAGACAACAACAGCGAATGAGGGTTTTGAGGATGGGTTCGAGTCCGTTGGCATAAAAATGACGATTGATGGATTTTGGGGGGGGGGGGGGGGAACTGCAACGTGCAGAAAGTGTCAAATAGTGAGATTGGTGGTATCAGATTGATGACTGCGAGCAATGACAATTGACCGCCGGTTTTCGGCAATGAGTGAGACATTCATGAGAGCCATGCAAGCTAGCCATCCGTGAGCAAATGCCAAATGACGAAAAAGAAAACATATGCCGTGTTATTTGAAGTGTTATTTCCCCAAGGCGCCTGACTGGTCAGACGCGTCTGCTTGGCATGCCAGCAGGCCACTCTTGGGATGCAGAGAGACGGGGGCTGCAGCACTAGCTGCGTCGCCAACGTCAATCGATCGCCGCGAATATTCTGGAACGACACCTCTCTGTTCATGTCTCCACTGCCTATGTGGTCCGGGTGGGGATTTTTCTTCGGCTCTGCCCATGGCACCTCCTTCCTGAGGTGGCCAAGATCCGAGCGCGATCAAGTTCAAAGGGAAGGAGCGCTGTTGGACGACGGCGGGAAAGTGGGGAAGCAGTCGAAGCTGCAGAGAGTAGTGTACTCGAGCACATACACTGCAGGGAAGCTGCCCGACAGTAAGGTATTATTTAGGCAACGACGCCTTCCATCTTGATTGACACCGAGTCCTTCGCCCAACCCCAGATTCAAACTGCTGTTCCACTGACAGACGCGACACATGTACCACCGAAGCAGCGGTCCGCTGATAACAACATGTCCAAAATGCCACTGATAGGCAGACTGGACCGTGTGAACCCTCAGTTGTCAGACGACACAACAAACGGCCACTTATCGGAAGGCCCCGGACACGAGTGGAGGTGACGCTGACGCTGTGAGTCGCTCCTGCCACACAGGCTGCACAGGCTGCATAGGCTGGCCTTCACTGGCCGCCACTGCTGCACCTTCCTGCTGGCTGCATCTATCCACCTCTGCACCTCTGCACCTCAGGTATATATCCACCCCTCGTGTGCCGCCTGTCATGCAAGCGAGGACCAGACGCATTGTCATTCGCCCAGTGGCCTGTTTGGCGAATTTTTTTGCCAGAAACCCTATCAGCCACCTGGAGGGGAGACCCTACGCATTTCTGTGGCCTGTGGGTTACCTGATACAGAGGTGGTTCCCGAGGAACAATTACCTCATTGCCCGCCACCTTCAACCTCTCCCCTTTCCCCATCCTCCCTCCCCCGTTTCCCCATTTCCCCGTTCCCCGTCGCCCCCATCCCATCTCATTCCATCCCCCACCCCCTTGACGGAGCCCCTGGTCACGCCAATAGAGCACCCTGCACGGTTCGATTGCGTGGGAAGCCAGCCTAGATCGGCAGGGATGACCTTATCGACGATTCGATATCATTATCCAGCCTGGCACGTCAGGGTCACCATCTCTCGTCGAGCATGAATGATGAGCTTGAATGGCGCCGCCACCGATATGTCCCAGCCTCCCAATCCGCCTCGCCTTCACCCCGCCAGAAGTGAAAACCCGGTGCTGGATGCCCACAGAACCTCTGCCAGCGGCACACGTCGCGGATATCCCGACCCCAACCCCAGAGGTTACCATCTTGCCCCAGCACAGATCCAGCCAGCTGGGACACACTCGGCCGTGAGTGGCCACTATTCGTCGGATCCGACCATGCCACTACCCTCTATCCCGCCTATGCCGTCATACGGCCCCCCTCCCGTACCCATAGCCCCGGAAATGGACACCATCTCAACGTCTGACGGCGATCCTCTCTCGGCCATCACCGTCCGAGACCTAAGTAGCACCCCTGGTCTTGACTCTCTTCCAGATCGTCCCCTCTCGGCATACAACTACGGCACATGGACGGCAGCTGACGACAAGATGCTGGTGTCGGCCCGTCAACGGGGCCAGCACTGGTCTGATTTGCAAAAGACCTACTTCCCCTCCAAGACGGCCAACGCCTGCCGCAAACGCTATGAGCGTCTCATGGAGCGGCGAGGCGCCTACGATGTCGACTCGCATAAGCTTGAGCGCATTGCCAAAGAGTATATGGGGATGCGCAAGCAGATCTGGTCAGGCCTGGCCGCTCGTGTGGGGGAGAAGTGGAACGTGGTTGAGGCTCAGGCATGTCTTTTTTCCCCTTTGATCGGGGGTTGTCTACAACTAACCGAAGACACAGTGCATGGCTGCCGGTTTGAGAACGATCCAGTCCAATGCGCGATCCTACACAAACCGGTGGCGGCGAGAATCGAAGATGTCGCAGAAGGCGCGGTCTATCGATCCCGAAACTAGTAGCCTGGGTCCCATCAGTCCTGCTGGGCCGATATCCCCGATCCAAGAAGCTTTTGGCGTCAGCACGCTGCTCAGAAGGAGCCATCCAGATAACCCGCATAGTGTAGGCAACACCAGTGGCCTTCCGTCCATGCCCGTCGCCCGGAGCGATAGCGAAGCCATGCCACCACCACCTTTTCTGCCTAGCCGCTCGGCATCCTTGATACCCCCCATCCCATCAGCCCCAAAGGTCCCCTTTGCTGGGTATCTCAATGGAAAGTCATCAAAAGCGGCCACTAGAACGGTATCTGCAGCGAGTAGCCGGCCAGATGCGGCATCTTCAACCAATCCTACGCTGGACTGGCAGGATGCAAACCTCAGGGCCAGAACAGGTATCCCCCTGTTTAATTTTAACAATGGAAGAGACTTTGGCGACGTCGGGAATAGTCCCCTTGTCGACCCAAACAACCGGCCACAAATCCGGAGGCGAAATGATCCGGAGCATGGAGATGAGAACGATATCGACCATGAACGTGGAGATGAGGATCGCAGCAAGAGAAGGAGGAGAGCGAAGTCGTAGGGTGTGGCGCTGAAGGAAGGATGGCACATGTAATGGATGCAAAACATTTAGGCGGCAAAAAAATTGGGGCAATCATGATGGCGTTCAACGGCGAGATGACATTGGCATATGAACTGGAGGCAAACTGCGGCGACTGCATACTCACTTACGACAAACGACCATGGATGATATGACCACGAGCTGATATGACGACTCTAGAAATAGATCTTCCTAGGATAGTATTTTATGCTTGGATACATTTGTTGACGAACACATGATTACGGTAATTATGGGTTTAAGTCCATGCAGGGAAATGGTTGTACTTTTAAAACCAGCGATGGACTTCAGCCGTTGTCTCCAGCGTAGGATAATATGCGGGTGACGACATGCTCCCTGTGATGAGGGGCGCGTCACCGATGCTACAGGCCGTATCGTATTGGATAAAAAGACCCGGTAGCGCCCCAATGTCGCAGATCGCTACACATGGCGTTGTGTGGCACACCAAATCCAAATACACGGACGGCTTGTCGGAGCAGAGGAATCTCAAACGGGAAGCTTGGGAACAGGTACAGGTATATATGGGTGTGACATGCCTGTACAGTTGTATTTCCCCCTCAAACCTCGCAACTTCAGTCGGCATCCCACTATTTCCCCCCCCAAAGAAGACCGGAAATCTCGCGATCATAGCTTCAAATAAACCAAGAAACCAAAAATGACCAACCCCACAAAAGGAATCATGGATGAAATGGCCGTGACGTTTGCCACCACCTTCCGCTCCAAGCGGCTGGTCTACCGCGCTATCGACGACAGCGACCACGACAGGGACCTCCTCTCGCGCGCGCTCAACGACCCCGTCAGCCAAGGTCTCGGCGACCCGACCATGTTCCGCCCCATCAGCACGACCGCCGCCAAGAAATCGCTCGACGGCATGATCGATAACGCGCTACTAGCCGTGATGATCTGCCTCCCCGCTACGGATGATGATGACTATGATGATGATGATGACCCTACCACCATCAGCAGCGGGAAAACGGACTCATCGGACCCGAAACCAGAACTTGATAAACTCCCAGGAACGGCCCTCAAAACCGCCCAGGCAGCCGGCACGCCCATCGGCAGCCTCTTCCTGTCGCGGCAGCCGCGGCCCACGACGTCGCACTGGCGCTGGACGCGTCTCGCGGTGCAGCTCGCCGAGCCGCATCAGAACAAAGGCTACGGCACCGAGGCGATCAATTGGGCGCTGGACTGGGCGTTCCAGTTTGCGGGGATGCATCGCGTCGAGCTGGGCACGGTGTCGTACAACGAGCGTGCGATGAGACTCTATGGGCGGCTTGGGTTCACACTCGAGGGCAGGAGACGCGAGACCATCTATATGGATCGCCGGTGGTGGGATCTGGTCGAGTATGGCATGTTGGAGGGGGAGTGGGAGATGTTGAGGGGACGCGGAGCGACGGCCGGACTCTGATGGTGCCGGTGATGGGTGATGGGGGGAGGATTTTTAAATAATAATAGGTATATAGGTAGGCCTGGATACTGTAAGAAAAAATTTTTAGTTGACAATTGGGTTCGAGAAAAAAATGGGTTGGGAAAAGCTGTTTGTCTCTTTTCAATCGACATTCACCACAGTGACTTCTGGTGGTGTATTCAGAATAAAAAGATTAATTAGGTACCAAGGCAAGTAGGCAAGGTTGGTAAGTAATGAAAGCCTCTCTCAGTGAAAATCACCCCACCTGCCGCCTATGACTGCCCAGGTGCCAGGTAACAAGCCAATCAGCTGCAGTGACCATCGAATGGGGTCAGCTTTGATTGCGTGTGGGTTTGGCACTGAATTTTGGTTGCTGGTGTCTTGGTGATTTCTCTTCTTGTCGCAAGACAGTCCACCTCGTCGCTCCTACTCTGCTCGCGTCAGTGTCAACCCAAGTCGTTCATATGGCGTCGAAAATGTTCCCCTTTGAGGCACTCCCCCTCGAACTCCAGGAAACAGTTGTGGGTGCGCTCTGCCTGCACTGCCACCAAAGCCGTGCGATCGTTTCGCCCCGTTACCTCTTAGGGTCCGCCTGAGCTATCACACAGAAGCCACGAGAAATGCCACTACCCTCGCCAGACTTTGCTTGACATCTGATCACCTCAACGAGATCGCGACACGCTATCTCGATCACCGATCCCTTTGCACAGGTGGTGGCAGCTCGCCTGTACCTCCTGACTCGCCCACATCTCGCCCAACATGTCAAGCAACTAGGTATTTGTTCACGATTTGGACGATTTCGATGACCGAGGCGCTCCGTTTCCGCACGAGGTCGCAGCCTGTTACGACGAGAAGTTTCGATCCCATGTTGCAGGACTATCACCTGCAAAAGATCGCCATGCTCTTCTGCTAATTAGACTTAGTTCATATGATCGAGCACAGCTACGTGACCCAACGCAGCACCAACGCCCCAATGGCGGTGTTGGCCAGCCTCTGTCCCAACTTGCAATTCTTATTAAACGCCCAAAAAGACTACCAAGCCAGGGGGGGGTTTTTTTTTGTGCCAACCACAGTCGTTGATGGCCCTCGAGAGCCTTGACTCCACACCCACAAACACCCGAGACCTGAACGGCGGATTCGGAGTATTTTTTGATATTTTTAGGAAGCAATCTCTTCATCGCGGCTCCCAACCTCACCACCCTCCGATGCCACCGTTTGATAGACCGCGAAGGGGTAAGGTTCACCACCCTCGGAGGCATTACCCTCAACCATCTAAAACACGTCACTTTCAGTGAGAGCACCATCGACGGCGTCACCCTACACAGCATTTCCCGCTCCTGCCCGGTTCTCGAGACATTCGAATTCAGCTATGGCGATAACTTTTCAACGCCCTTCGGCATGTTCACACCGTGGGATACCAGATGTGCCATCATCGACACGGAGCTTGTCCCGAATCTGAAGAGGGTCTACTTGGACTTTACGGACAAAAATTTTCCCAGCTCGGGCGGAATACTGTGGGATGACAACAAAATTGCCGAAGCAAAGGATGCGTTCAAGAAGCGTGGCATCTCTTGGGTCTGTCTCCCGATCGAGTGGCAAAACCGTTGACAAAATGCACGAATGGGTCTCATGGCAGCGGGTGAAAGTAGTGTAGAAGGTGGAAATCATGACGTACCAAACGTGGGACGAACGGCAAAACGTGAAACTCTGCAATTAGGTACCCAGATAATCACGCGGCTGAGACTACTGAGGCCATGGGTCTGAATTCATAGTACCTGGCAGTTATTCCAAGAGATATGTGCCAAAGATGTGAAGATAGGATTCGTGGCACACCTTTCCACCAATGTATACCGCCTTACCAGTCCAGTAATACACACCCGTCCTCGCCATCCCCGTCTTGGCCATAACTCTCTGGCTGGCCGGGTTGTCTTGGTTCACAATCGCCCTCACATAAAGCTTCTTGTACGGCGCCCAAAATGACTCGTTGGCCCTCTTGCAGGCTTCAAAAATGGCTTTGACTGCCTCGGGCGCGTATCCATTTCCCCACGAGGCGGGCAGGAACGCATACCCAAGTTCCATTGTCAGTGCCGTTGCAGCCTCTGTGGCCGGGAGGAGGAATTCCGCTGGGATTGCTAGGCCGCGCGCCGCGTCGCTGCCGGGGAATACTGATTTCATGCTCACCCAGCCGATGAACTCCCCCGTTGCTGGTGGTGCTGACGTAGGTTCATTCGCGGCAACATCGGGGAGCTTGTGAACCGCGTAGGCGACTTTATAGTCGTTTTCTGCGCCCGTTGGGAGTTCATTTTTCATGAGCTTCTCGGTGTCTTGCAGAGTTTTGGATTGGCCGTAGATGCTTTTCCATTGAGGGTTAGCTAGCGTTCATAGGTGCACGTTTCCAAATGGTGGGTATAATTATACCTCCAGGACGTAGCCTTCTCGTCGCTGCGCAGCTGGTGATACCACTCGAGCTCTGGGCTTCCCCTCTCCGCAGTGGTGACCAAGGTCAGCTTTAGCCGTGGGGTCAGGATTGTGGGGTCCATCTCATCGATTTGTTTTCGAATTGTTGTTTTTGTGGGTTTAAGATCCTGTCGAGCTTCTGGAGGAAGCAAGTTTGTATTCTTGGCAGGAGGTTGCTTGCCGATTGTTATTTCGCTTTTGTGTAACAGGTTGGTGAGTCATAAATTTGTGTAACAGGTTGGCGAGTCATAAATTTGGACGAGGCATTCATTTATCTCGTGATTCGTATAACATACCTTCCGCATTCAGACACTCTGCCCCCACAGCTAAATACGCCTCGATGTGGGTCCCCTTTGGTATTGACGCGATCCCCTGAATTTGTGGAGTGACCACAGTTCAGAAATATTTCACACAAAGTAGCTCCATGGTATCATTTCATCGTGCCACAAGAAGAGATGGCGTATGGGGAAAGAAGATGACGCCGGAGTAGTGTGAGAGAAGGAAAGTTCTTGCTTCAAAATCTAGGTAGTTTCGAGAGATAAGCATTGGCTTGGAATTCAGTTCAGCGTGGAGCTATAGAATAGACTCGTTGATTGAAACTCAAGATAACACTACTCTTACCTCCTTGTGCTCCTAGCAATAGGATACGCACGAGGTTAACTTATTATATTGCATGAGATCAGTACTTAAAGAGGCCCCAAATTCTCTTTAGAAAAACTTTCTATGCTTTCACTGCCATACCTGAGGATTCAGACGAGTACCACATGGGTCATACGCCAAGAATGTCGAAAAGTTGCTACAAGGAATAAAGTCTCCTTTTAATTACACCTATTATTGACGAATTCCAAGTTTAACAGGACGATAATATTTATCAATTTTGGCACAGATTGGTTAATATTCCATCAAGTGAGTTATTTGAATTCCCTGCAAACATACCTGCTAGGTCTAATCTTTGATGTGGACGAGGACGACTTCGCCGTAATGCCAAGTCTTCTCAAGTCCAACGCCAAGTCCAGCACTGGGCGGTTGGTGACAGGTGAAGCAGCCCCCTGCATTTCATCACTTTCTCCTCCAGTGTTGCATTCTGGTCCAATCGTTTCTTTTGAATTCGTTGTTGGTTGGCATGCCAAAAAGATAAACAGCATTGAAAGGCTTTTCCGGTGCCGCTTCTGCGCTCAAGGGGCGAGGTATGGTATAGTTCATCTTTTTTAATTACCCCGACGTTCCTCCCAAACGCCTCACCCAGCTGTTTACATGGGCATGAAAATGGTGACTCGAAATGGACGTGTCACATTCGCCATCCCCCACGCCAGGCTTGAAAGGCCCCGAGGGTCCACGATCGGCTGTAATACAATCAGAGGCCGAACCGCTCGAACCAGCTGTCAAAAACGACATTTTGACATGGAGGCCATCGTATCTCCGACGCCGCGTTGTTGGTCCCTTTGTCCTCATCCTGATCGCCATACAAGCCACGGCCGCAATTTCTAACAGAAACGACGGCATTGCATCTGCCACCACGAGCCGGAGCTATTTGTGGACGTACGGACCGACCGGCCTGCTCACCGTTGTGGCCGCGCTGTGGAGTCGAGCCGAATATCAGAGCAAGCTGGTTGCCCCGTGGATTCGGCTCTCATCAGACAAGCACGCTGCAGACTCCCGCCAGACACTGCTGCTGGACTACATATCTGATCTCCAGCCTCTTGCCGCTATCAAGGCCCTCCGAAACAAGGACGCGGCAGTCGCCATTACCACCATAGTTTCCATGGTGCTAAAGCTGTTGTTGATCCTATCAGCCGGTCTCATCACACTTTCATGGACCACCGTCCATTACCAGTCGTACCCATTTGTTGTTCAAGACCGGTTCATCAAAAATGTCGCCCGCCTCTCCAACGTCACAGCACTTCCGCACTGGGTTTTTGACGCCCTGAGACAAGGGAACTTGACATCACAAGAAGGCATATCCAACGACTAGTCTACGCCTTCCAGTCTGTTCGAATCAGTTCCATTTCCTTCAACACGGCCGCTGAAACTCGAGTCGCCGTCCAAGGTTTCGAGAATTCGCTGACATGTCAGCCCGCCGAGATATCGAGACAGCAGGGCATTTTCCCTACCATCATCAGCCTCGCTGGGATCACATCCCCTGGCTGTACTATTGCAGCTCTAAATCTGACGGTTTCATTTGCACCCACGAATGAATGTGGATTGACCTGCCCAAAACCTTTTGCTAGATTCGGTCTCGGGCAGTGCAACGGAACTTCCGACGATGCCGGGAGGAGACTGTTCGTGTTTTCGGGGATTTACGCCTACGCAAACGAAACCATCAGTCAGGCACCCATCATGCAGCAATCAACACAGATTCTCTGTGTCCCAAACTACACCATCACCACCGTCGACGTGGTTCAGAACGGCACGCAAGCTTTGCGTGTAACGCCCTCGCCAGGGGCGCCGAACAAGACATTTGATGATCCTACGTTCACTGCCTGGAACATGATGAATGCTTCTCTGCAGGCCAACCTTGCTGCACAGGGCGCAGGCGAGGGGTTTGCCAAGACTTTTGGTATCAGGAGACCAGTCAGCGTTTCTGGGACTCTTGTGGATTGCGATCGCTTTATGGAGGCTGCTCTACAGAACCAGCTCAAGCTTTCACCCAACATGACGCTCGCATCTCTTTATGAGAGAAACACGCTCCAGCAAGTTGCCACAGGCTACTATCGGCAGCTGGCCGCCATCATTGCCAAACAGTCGTTGGTGGAGCCGGCATCCATCAGTGCAACGGGGTCCGTCACGACAAATGAGAATCGGCTTCTTGTGCAGACATGGGCGGCTCAGCTCATGGCCGGTCTGGTGGCTGTGTGCATCATTCTCACATCCACCCTCTTGTTTATTGTGCCGAAGCACGGCATTCTTCCCTGCAGTCCGGCAACCGAGCTTGGGATGGCGTTCCTTGTCCGTCACAGCGACGAGCTGCTAGCCAGACTCCGATATGCGGGAGCGGCCAATGACAAGAGTCTCGCACAACTTTTACAGATACCCGAGGGCACCGAATTCCAATCAGGAGTTGTCCATGACGGCGGACTGGGACCGAATGCGCTGCCGCACTTTGCCATCATGCGCCAACAAACGCCAGATGACACTCCAGGAGACGAGGCTTGGACGTCTGTCCAACAGATGAGCTCCAAGGCTGCCCAACCGCTCGTCCTTCGCCCCATCTCTCGCGCGGCGCTGGGATTGGTCTTGGTGGCCGTGATAGTTAGCCTGGAGATGACGCTTCGCAAATCGCAGAGAGAGGACGGCCTTGGGGACATTAGCGACGACACTTATCTCCACTACACGTGGACAACCATCCCCGCCCTGTTCTTTAGTACCATCGGCGTGGTGTTTTCCTCCATGGACTCCACGAAGCGATCGCTCGCGCAATATACTGCCCTTCAGCAACAAGGCACCACCACCACCACCACCATCACCACCAAGACCTTCCTGGCACTCGACTTTGTCGACATGTCCCTCCCTCGCGCTCTGTACAGGGAGATCAAGCTGTCCAGTTTTGCGGTACTCGCCATGACACTGGCGGCATTGGTTGCGTCACTGTTCACCACATTCTCGTCGTCTCTCTTCCACGGGGCCTCGTATCCCATCATGGGCCAAGTAACGCTCAGGATGGATCAATCCTTCAATAACACGCTGGTTCCCAACGCTGATGCGCCTACCCTTGCGTCTCTTGTCCTGCAAAGCAATCTCTCGTCCCCTAGGTTTACGTACGGCAACCTGGCCTTCCCAAAATTTGTGCCCATGACGATGACGGAGCACGGGAGCCTCATCATAACCGCCAGCAACAGATCCAGCACCAGGGCGGTGGTCCCGGCGTTGCGCAGCCACATGGATTGACGCGTCTACGACTCGTCGTCTAGCATTAAGACAAACCTCACTTTGGGCTCCAGCGCCGGCAACGGGTCAAAGTCCGATAGCGCCGCCCTGCGCATCAACGTCCAAGGCGAGGAGTGCGCGGGCGACAGGCGGCAAGCGGTGCACAACACGGTGATTTCCACCAACCCCAACGCCACGTACTTTGGCGTCGTGAGTCGGCCTTGGGTGGCCGGCGACAAGACCCAGATCGGGTGCAGCGACTTTCTCTACACGTGGGGCAAGATCGACTACAGCGCACCGGGCCCCGCCGTTGCGCTGCAGCACATATCCTCTATGGGCTGCAATGTCTCGTTCGAAGCCGTCGACGTGGACACGACGTTTACCGGGCCCAACCTGGACACGATCGATGGCACCCAGACTCCGCCGCAGGTGAAGGAGGGCACCGTGCGCCCTTCTGCCATCGGGCAAAACCAGTATGAATGGAAGTCAGCGTATGACAAGCTCGCGTCTACACGGGTGGGGAGCGCGGCGCTTTTGCTCGACCCGTTCTTCGCCATCCTGACCTCGTCGCCGTGGGCCATCCCGGACTCGAGTCTGGGGAACGCGTCGCTCGAGACCCAAGTCGTCGACGCCATCAAGTTCCACCACGGCATCATCCAAGCCCAGACCCTGGCCGGTACCTTGAACCGCATTCCAGCAGATAACTCGACCGCCACCTCTGGCAATTTGAAAATATTAAACGACACCGACACCGACCGAACTTACGGTGCAATTGCGACAGACACTACCCCCGGCCACGTCCGCCAGCGCGTTGTGCAGGACGCCGTGTCGACGCGTATCCTGCAGGCCTTGCTGGGCGCCGCGCTGTGTCTTCTTGTTTTGGGGTGGGCGCTGGATCTGAGTTCTGGCCCACCCGCGGCAGCGCTGCCCAGGAGTCCGACGTCGATCGCCTCGGTCGCGGTGCTGGTCGCGGGCGGGAACTTGGTCGACATGATGATGATGATGATGATGATGATGATGATGATGATGATGATGCCTGATGACGATAACAATATCACTCCTGACACTGGAACTGGTACTGCTGTGAAAAAGTCTTGGGAACAAGAAGTTGCTGCTGCGTTTCCGCCAGACACGCAGTTCTGGATGGGTTGGGGCATCGTGCCAGACAATAATAACGCGGAAGAGCAGAATGAGAATGGCGAAAGTCGGTTTGGCATCTTTGCTGCTTCCGATGAGGCCGAGACGAGTGCCAGGGAGACGGAACAGGAAAAGGGCGGTGATTCGTCATTGAACGTTTGAATCATGAATGTGAAGACGAATGAACGAACTGTAATTAATTATTTTAATGCAGAGATGATTGATATTTTGGTTTATTAGTTGATAATAATAATCCTATTTTAACGAAATAGAATTACGAGATAATTAAGGCTTTGCGACTTTGTGATATGATCGTGTGAGGTGATATTGGCAGCGCTCCCGATATTTGATTTGTACGAATTTTCCCCAACTTATTACTGATCTGCTCAACTTGAGCCTGCCTTGACGCCACCGATGCTCCATTAATGACTCAAACATCGGATTTAAACGCCTTTGGCGGTATGTCAAGGCATTGAAGAAGGATAGCTAATACCTTTGTCTTTATGAAACGAATTGGCCCCTATGACCTTGGTTGTAAGACTGTGACCTTTATGGAATATAGTTATTATCTGTCCATAATAAATCCGCAATGAGGCTCCGGCTTTAATTATCAGAAGGGTCGACCGAGGCTTGCCTGAAAGCAAACAGCAGTCCACCGTGAGGCGCAGCACCCACTCAGGCGGCCGCTAGAGCGAGGACCCCAGGCCTCAGCCCCCCTGTCCTGCCAGCAATTGGCCCGGTTGAGCACTCTAGTCAGCGCGATTGCATGCGGCGCATCCATCTCAACACGCCAACTGCGGAAAATGGAGGGCTGTGACAGGCTGGCCTGGCGAAAACCCCAGGTGTTCTGGCCCCCCGCCTGCCTTATTTTGGGGACACCACTGCGGCTTGTGGCACTACAGACGCAGCACTAGTTCCCAGCCGCACGACCTGGTGGTTGCTTAATAACTTGGCTGCTCCTCGCAGAAATCCCAGAACGACGGTTCCATGGTAACTTCAAGTTTACCTCAAACTCCAGACTCCAGCAACAAGCACCACACCCGGCAAACATGTCGTACGGAAACCAATACGCCGGGCAAGGGTACACTGGCCATAGCGGGCCCGAGACAACGGTCAGCTACTATGGTTCACCACAGGTTCGTTCCCCAGTTGAGTCCGCCGGAACATCCGGGTTCGTTCTTTCGTTCTTTCGTTCGTTCGTTCGTTCCACTGACAGCTCGCCGCCACGCTGCTAGCATGACCAGCAGCACGAGATGCAGCCCTTTGTCCAGCAAGACTCCAACGTCCTCACGACCAACGACTTCCTCAATCGCGTGACAGAAGTCCGCCACGAAATCCAAAGCCTCGCCAGCAACATCCAGCAGCTCGCAACCCTCCACCAGCGCGTCCTCGCCGTCACCAACGCCCCGAGCAACAGCCCCGAGCACCAGGAGCTCGAGCAGTTCTCGGCGACGACACAGCACAAGAGTACCGCGCTGCGCAGCCAGATCCGCGACCTGCGGACCGACGCCGAGCAGACGGCCGACCAGGCGAGTTTCAAGCTGAAAAAGAGCCACCTCGAGAGCATCAGCGCCGACTTCCGGACCGAGCTGCGCCGCCTGCTGGAGGAGGAGGAACGGTACAAGCAGCTTTGTCGGGAGCAGATCTCGCGCCAGTACCGCATCGCCAATCCCGATGCGACCGACGACGAGGTGCGCGTGGCGGCCGATCAGGACTGGGGCAACGAGGGTGTCTTTCAGACCGCTGTATGTTTCTCTCTCCTCCTCTCCTTTTCTTTCTTTTTTTTTTTTCTACCCTAGACCCTTCTTTCAGACCCAAAAACTGACTCTGGGCTTGATGGCAGCTGCGAACCAACCGCACCGCGCAAGCCAACACGGTGCTCAACAACGTACGCGCGCGGCACGCCGAACTCAAACAGATCGAGCAGTCCATCATGGAGCTGCTGCGCCTCTTCCAGGACCTCGATACCATGATCGTCCAGCAGGGCCAGGCCGTCACCTACATTGCCGAGCAGGCCGACCGCGCGCAGGGGGACCTTGAGGGCGCCAACAAGGAGATCAGCACGGCTGTCAAGACGGCGATCGCTACGCGCCGCAAGAAGTGGTGGTGTGTGCTGATTGTGGTGCTGATTATTTTGGTTATTGCCCTGATTGTGGGCTTGGTGATTGGGTTGAAGAAGGCGACGACGGCTTAGGGGGGAATGTAAACATATGAGATTTCTCGATGGGAACTGGGGAGTTGAAAAATTGGGAAAGGGGGGGGGGGGGGGGGGGGGGTTAATGGCTTATTTATTTTTGTGAGTGGATGTCACTGGACAACAGGGATAACTTCAGTTTATAACATTTTACCGTTAATGAGACACATGGCACTGACGTCTCCAGTTTGATTGCCATTATATACCTAGGACGGAGATATGAACTTTTCTCATTGACGGACGGGGACTCGCTGTTGACTAAAGTTGCTACCACAGCGATTACAATGTAAAAAAAATTAAATAAAAAAACGGCCGCGTTGGTATTGTTGACAAAAAAAAAAGGTATTATGTATAAAAAAACATCTCCACCCATTCACTACCCGTGATACACAAACATCATATTCTCCGCCCCCCTCGGCAGGAAAATCTCCTGCACTTGCGTCCCAGCCAGGTTGCTCCCAGGCCTCTTGGCCTCAGCCGCCGCCAGCACAGGCTTCTCGGCAGGCAGCACAACCGGCACGGCGCGCGAGGTATCAATCTTGCCCGTGCACAGCCCGCTGGCAGGGAAGATGGCGTCAGCCAGCCACGCCTTGTAGCACGCAATCTGGTGGCGGCACCCCGCCCAGCCTTTGCTGTACAAGGCCAGCCCGCCGCGGTGCGTCATGTCACTCATGGCCCACCGCCCCGCGTCGGCAAAGTCTTCCTGCCAGGTCGTGCGGGAGTAGGGGGTGGGCACGTTGGTGTCGTTGCCGTAGGCCGCCGTCCACATGGCCGTCTTGGAGAAGGGCGTGCCCTCCGGGTAGCCTTGGGATCGTACGGTGGGCTGCAGGGCGACCATGTCCAGGATGTGCGTGAACTCGTGGACGAGGACGCCGAGCTTGAAGAAGGACGGCGCAAAGACGAGGACGGACCCGCGCGTGTAGGCGGCGGCGTTGGAGATGGCGTCCGCGCGGCCGGGGAGGATGAGGAGGTTCGCGACGTGCTGCCGCATGCCGACGGGGACTTGGCTGAGGGTCTGGGACCGTTGGTTAAAATTTTTGGATTGCTGTAAAGAAGATGGGGGGATGGTCTCACATTTATAACGGTCTCCCACGACTCCCGCGCCCGACCGTGCCGACATATCGTCCACGCGGCCGCGCAGTCTTCATACCACACGTCACGCACCTCAAACTCGACGGGGTTCAGCTTGTTGATCTCGGCCTCATCGCGGCACGACTTGGGGATCCAGAACTGTGGCCAGGTTTCGAACCTCCACTGGCGCATGGGTAGATCGGCTTGGAGATCTACATTTTGTTCCTGCTCTGAAAAGGGTGGCTGGATGGCGGGCTTGCTTAGCTCCTGCCCTGAGTTTCGCGAGACAAACGAGCTGGGAAGACTGGCTCCCAGGGCAGAGGGGATGCCGCTGGCGAGGATGGCGGGGAGGAGGAGGTGTGAGGAATGCATCTTGAATGGTACTGCTGTGAAGTGATGGTTGGATGGATGGAGCATGTCGAAAGTCTGGGTTTGGAAAGAAGTCTACGTCGGCCTTTTATTCTTTTCGGATACAGGCATCAGTCAGGTATTGTCTCGGCCATGCCTACCGCGCTGTGCACTCGGCCGCACCGGTGTTGGCGAGTCCAAAGTCTCAAAAAGGGAAACCGAGTCATTGTTTTTGAATGATTGGCTTTCTACTGATTTCCAAGCGTTGAAGCTGCGATGGCATTCATAGAGATACAAATTTCTGGAGAGCTTACCCTGACAAACATCAATAGAAGCGTCAGAAAGCGGCCTGCCTGTCTTCATATATCTTCACGGCCTGATGAAAGGATCTGCATCTTCCCTCCATCCAAGTGAAGATCGACACACTGTCAATCTCCCTGGAGCAAATATTCCGAGTCAACGCAACGACATTGCAAAACTTGCAAGTCAGTGGCTGCAAACTAAAGGCCGTTGGATGAACCGTCTCCAACGCCAGCCAGGGCAAATAAGCTTTGATGGCCGTCTGGTTACCGCCGGCCGTGGCTAAGCCACCCTAACAACGCCGGTTCACGTTTTCTTGAAGGGAGAGTTCTTCCGGCCCCGTTGGCGTGGTTTGTCCGGGGGCGCTGAATCGGTCAGCGCGAGGCGGACAGTTACGCCGCCCTCGACTGATTCAGCGTCGGGACAATTTGACTGCGCGACTGACACTTGGACGTGCAGGATTCACGGTTGACGTGAGAAAATTTTTGCGTATTCGTTTGCAATCAAGGCAAGCCACTGGTAAATCAGTCGCCAACAACAAAGTTTACTGCCTGGTAATTTGGGATACATCGTGCCAGGACACCCCGCCGGACTTTGCTTGAGTCCAGACAGTGCCGGGGCGAGAAAACTTTTGCTTCAGCACTCTGAGACCGGTGTTCGCATTGAAATCCCTGGCAACACCCTCGGTATGTTGGTATCCGCTTAGCAAATACTGTTTTTGCATTATCCTGGCAAAAGATTCCGAAATGGGGAAACCAATGAAGGCATCCTCAATGGCAGGGGCGGCAGCTTTCTCTCCCTACCTATCTGTGCGTTAGAGCTCCTTATGTTATATTAATCAACGTTCAGTATGCTGTCGTGGCGGAAACATCTGATAGTATCAAGACGATCTATTATTCAGCATAGGTTTGGAGCATTTACTCTTTCTTTTCTTCTTTTCATCATGGCGTCCGTTACTCTGGTCAGCAGTTGCGCAGAATGGGTGGTTCTCACCTGAAGGCTGCAAAAAGTCCAGATTAACCATCAGTGACCATATAGCACCATATCTACTCAAAAATAGTTATATGAGGTTTGTAAAAGTTAATATAGCATCAAGTTGAGAAACTTGAGTGATAAGTACGACTAGACTTAGAGCTGCATGTGATTGATGTACATCAGACCCAAGTTGACCAGCTCCTCGCGTTACCCTAATAGTTGATAGTTACCCCAAAAATAATTGTTAAAAAACGCGTCATATTTCCGTCAAAATCCCCTAAGCGCTCAAATCTCTGGCGTGTTCATTGTCCGCAGAGCGCATCTCGTCACCCAAAATCCAAATGAGACCAGCAACGGCCTCCCGAACCCACTCCTGCTCGCTCATCTTGGTGAGGTCGTGGCCCATGAGCGAAATCAGGCGAGGCGTAAGACCATTAATGATCTTTTGGTGCAGCATCCCCCGTGCTCGGAGTTTCTCGCCAGCGTCGAGAGTGTCATCCAGGTCAATTGCGTCGAGGTCTTTCTCGAGCAGGCGCGAAAAGTAAAAAATGACATTACGAATCCACCAGGTCAGGCCGGCATCCATGGTGCGAAAATCCTCGAAGCCCTCAACGATGCCGGCGGTCGTGGGCTCGATGTTGGCATTGATCTGACCGCTGGTGTAGGGGTAGAACAGGTGGATAACCTCTTGCAGCTCAGAGGTCATGGCTTTGAGGATCTCCTTGAGGGTTTCCACGGAAATGGTTGCAGCGTGCGGGACGATGTATTCACGCGAGCGGGGCGTCCGTGGGGCGGACGGGGACATGCGGTGGGAGCGAGGCGTCGCATAGGTTGGCGAGCGGCTTGGAGTAGACGCCTCGGGTGACATGCCCGTCGCCGAGCCGCCGGCCGAGTCAGAAGGGGTGGACGGGTAGCTTCGGTGGGCAACCTCGGGCGACAGAGTCGTGGCCGAGCTGGGAGCCGAGTTGGCAGAGAGCAACTGGGCAAGCAGCGGGGGGCTGGCCGGCTCGACCCACATCATCTCCTCAGAGCCACAACCAGACTCGGCAATGAAGGGGTCTTCGAGGCTGCTGGTGTTGATCTGGAAAGGCATTTTTGTTAGAGTGGTTCGGGGCCGTGAGACGCGTTGGTAAAAAGAGGGTCGTCGGACGTGCGACGATTGTTGTAAATAAGAGAGTACTGGCAACTTTAGTGATGGCCCGGCGGTTCATGCAACTTGAAAGTGGTGTTGCAAGAAGAGAGTTGGTGTCGGGTGAAGAGCATGTCGAGGGATCTTGAACAGGAGGATATATCGCCGTGCGTTTGGCAAGGTACTTATTGTTCAGTCATTGCAAAACTTGCTTATTATTCATTGATTATAAAAGTTTAACAATAATTAGAGAACAATAGGCAATGGTTTCTCGAACCCTATTGGCCTAGTCGGGTTGAATGGGACCAAAAGATAGGAGGTGCCTGAGGCAATTGGGGGGCACCATTGAGTTCGCAATCGCAGTGATGACCATCATGCACCTCGGTAAATGTTCAACAAAGTTTGGCAATGCAACTTAACTTGAAATAGGCATAGAGATGCCAAGTAGACAGTAGATATGTGAAGATGGGTGTACACGACCACGAGCACCCCCTTCTTCGACCTCCCAGCGACCCTGATGGAATCTGAGCTGGGAGCGGGGGCGGTTTGTCTGGCGAGGGAAACACAACTTTAACCCGGAGAAAATCGTCACTTAAATAATCAAAAATGGCTATACTTGCAAACATCAGTGTCTCGTCATTACAATCAGCAAACAGCAAAGATTTCCCATCTTCATCATCCGAACTGCGAAGATAAGGGGTCACATGGTGTGCTCGTCATCTGCTAATGAGGGGCCAGCTTGAGACCAAAGATGGGTCTTCAGCTGCCAGCACCTGACTCTTTGAAAAGGGGCTAGGATATTAGATAATAAACCAGTTGGAGGGGCACCGTCGGGCCGATTGTGTTGGGGTGATGGCAATCGGGGTGTGCAGGGCGGGCAGTGACGAAAGTTTGAAACACAGTACAAGCTGGCTTTTGACCGTCACAGTGCTCACAATATTTAATAATAAACTTGCCGGCTCCGACCCCCCCCCCCCCCCCCCCCATTTAACTCGGACTTTCACTTTTGATCAGTGATTAGTTTATCACCATAATTATCTCCCCTCCCCCCCCTCAAAAAAAAAAAAAGAACTTGTCAACTTTATACCCCGCCTCGATCGCCATCATGTGTCAGGTCTGCCGGCGTATTGGCATCGTGGAGATGCCAGAGCCCGAGATGACCGAGGAGGAAGAGCTGGCGGCAGAAGAAGCCCAGGCAGCGGCAGACGCAGCGGCAGACGCAGCTGCTGTACGAGCTCCAGAGGAAGAGTGTGCCGCCCGAATTGCTCAGGGCCTCGACCCCTGGGGTCCGCCCAAAGTAACCGCGTGGGCAGTTCCCAAGAGCAAGGTGGTGGTCGAGCCAGCGCCGAGCCACGATGGCGCCCCGACCTTTACCGCCTACCAAATGTTTGTGCACCTGCTGGACGACGGCGAAAACAGCGATTCCCCGCCAGCGCAGCACCCCGAAAAGCATCGCGCCATGTTCGGCATTCGCATCTATAACACTACGCCCGACGCCACTGCTCCTCGCGCCGCACTCCTCGTGCGGCGCATCTCGCAGCTGACCGAGGATGAACGTGTTTCTAGCGATAGCCGGGACGTGGACCGTATTGAGGTTGTGGTGTTGCCAATGCCGGTATCGGCAACACCCGAGGAACGAGCAAGCAAGTGCATCGCCCACAGCGAGGCGGAGCGCAAAGCACACCATGCCATGCCCGACACCGCCGTCGCCGCCTCGTGGTACTTGCCTGAGGACTTTCACCGGTACAACTGCAGGAGGAGGCTGTTTATTATCGCCGACCTGAAGGACTCGTGGGAAACGGCGCTTCCCCGGGATCCTGCCAACCACCTCGGGGGACGACGTGGACGGTGGTCACGGGCACTTTCTGAGAGTACAGTATAACAGGTTTCCAGGTTCCTACGACCCAGAAGAGCCAGAAGAAGCAGGGGACGAGATGCGAGATTTCTTCATCATGGAACGCTTTCTGGAGATGCTAAGCCCCGAACTGTACCTCGCCCGCGGCTCGGGGCCGAGCTGCAGCATCTCCCAGTTGTATCATCATCTTATCCCCGATGGCATTTTGGAAAAGGGGCTGGCCTTGGCGAGGGAGGAATGGGGACACGACGCCGGCCCTGGCTCTCCCGGTATTACGGGGGGAGCATAGCGAGACGACTTGGACAACGCATAAATAATTATCAGTTGTTGGGAGGTAGCTACAATACTACTATAGTAGACCTAGTACCTCAAGCCGTAGACGAGACTGGTGAACTCTTTTACAATTTGAGAAACAAATGGGAGTCCGAACGTAGGTTGTTTCAATGCGGATACTAGAATAGTCTAATCCGTACAGTTCCAGGAACTTGGGTACCTACCGAGGTACCTCTGCAGTACATAATGTCTTTGGGAGAAAAAATTAGAAAGGTGGGTCTGCAGCTGCCGACACCCGACTCCTTGAAAAGGGGTTGGGACTGACAAACAGGACCGTCGGGCCGATTGGCGCCAGGTGGGGTGAACTAAACTCCCAACACAGCAACAAAAGTTGCAGGGCGGACAGTGACGAGAGCATTAAAATACTGTACAACCACTTCGTCGCAGCGCATTCATGTGGTCAACTGCTGCTTTGCCGCTTGCCTGCCCTTGTGCGCTCGTATTTAATTAGCTCACACTTCCACATTTCATCCCTTTCCTAGCCTAACACAATACCTACCGTACTTATTACCTGTCTCTTCCTCCTAGATTTCCCAATTTCGAGCCCCAACACACCCCAAAAAGCCAAGATGTGTCAGATTTGCTACCGTATCGGCATAGTGGAGAGCGCGTCGCCCGAGCTGACTGAGGAAGAAATTGACCGGAGGGCTGCCGAGGAGAACGCCGCAGAGGAAGCTGCAATGCAAGCTGAAGAGGAAGCGCAAGCCGCTCTGATTGCTCAGGGCTTGCCAATCCCCAAAGCGCCACGCAAACAGCTCGCGTATGTAGTTCCCAAGGCCAAGGTGGTGGTGGAGCCGGCGCCGAGCCACGATGGCGCCCCTACCTTTGCCGCCTACGAAGTCTTTATACACCTTTTGGATAAGGGCGAAACCAGCGATGGCCCGCCTACGCAGGAGCCCGAAAAGCATCGCCCAATGTTCGGCATTCGCATCTACGACACCACCCTTAATGCCACTGCTTCTCGCGCCGCACTTCTCGCGCGGGGAATCTCGGAGTGGACCGAGAGAGATCGCGTCTCGAGCGAGAGCGCAGACTACGACCGTATCGAGGTCGTGGTAATGCCGATGCCGCTGTCGGCGACGCCTGACGAGCGAGCGAGTAAATGTATCGCGCACAATGAGGCCGAGCGCAAGGTTCGCAACGCCATGCCCAACCCGGCTGTTGCCGCTTCCTGGTATATTCCCGAGGACATTGAGGACTACAGCTGCAAGAAAAGAATCTTCATCATCAACCAACTGAAGGACTCGTGGGCAGAGGCCATAGACGTGAAGCCCGACAATCGAAAATATAATGGGCGACGAAAGCACACCGACGATGGCGGTTACGGACACTTTTTGCAGGTCACTTATGAGAGGCGTGCAAGATCCTACGACTCGGATGACGAGGAAGAAGACAACCGCGAGTTCTTTACCCATGAGTGTTTTCTGGAGCAGCTGGGGCCTGAGCTGGGCCAATTCCGAGGGGTGAGGAGCAACATGTTCAACTTTGTTAACCACCTCCTTGCCGATGGGGTGTTGGATAAGGAGCTGGCGCTGGCAAGGGCGGAGTGTGGACACGAAGCTGGTGCTGGCTCCGCCCCCTTAGCTGAGACCGTCCAACAACCTGGCCCGGGCACTTGGCACCGCTCCCAGGGGGGGCTTTGGGATGGGAACTAGGACTTGGCACTATGTTGCGTGGCTGGTCTTCCGCCCCTCATTCCTGTATTGAGTCTAATAGTAGCTCCCTCTAAGAATGCTAGTCAAAACTGCCGTTTGCACTGTATACACCCATTACTAGACTACACCATAGAACCAAAGGTTGGAGCTTCCTTCGCAAGCAATCCGGGGAGTTTATGTGTATGTGCATGTAGTCTAGGTGACAGTGACAACAATTAGGTGGGTGTTTCTGTCCAGGTTGTTGCTAAAACATGAATACGTGAACCCTTTCCAAATGCCTACTCCCGGCCTGGGAGCTAATTCTTCAGGTACATTTGGAGCGCTGGTAATGAGAACCCCCCCTCCAAGGTCAATGAGAGAGTCTCGAACTCGGATCTTCTTGTGTCATACTCTGGACAGGATCCTCTTTGCCCACATGCATGGATTCTTGATTGGGCAACTAAGTAAAAAAACTTTCGTTTTTTTATGTTAAGAGCCAATGGGTTTGAAATTTTATACGGTATAATTAAGCTAGAAGGAGGAAAATGCTCAAAAATGGGTGTAATATATACACAAAAGAAATGTCCAAATCAAAATCCATGTTCATATCAAGGTCGAACTCATATCCAAAAAGAAAAAAAAAAGAAAAAAAAGAAAAGAAAAGAGAGAGTATAATTGGGTATAAATAGGAAGACATGTCCAAGTTCTTCCACCCCGAAGCAGACCCTCTAAATCCTCTCCGGCGGCTTCAACCCCCTGACATTATTCCCCGCGCCGTCAAACATCATATCCTCATTATGAAACGCCCCAAACTCGGACCACCCGCCATTACTCGACAAGTACCTCGGCAGCTTCGCCTTGGAAGGGGACGCCCACCCGTTTGCCTTGAACGCCGCCGTCTGCCACGCCGGCTCGCCGGGCGGGAACTTACCCGTCCCGGGATCCTTGGGATAATTTGCGATAAAGTTGTCCTTGGCGCGCTTGAGCCAGTCTGCCGCGCGGGCCTCGGTGTCCTTGAGGTCATCTTCAATGAACCGCGCCCACAGGGCGCGCAGCGAAGGATCACCGCCCGCCGAGTTCTTGGGCCCGTCGTTCCACAGCTGCCACTTGATCTGCTTGTCCGCCTCGTAGAGCACCAGGTCGATCCAGTTGCTCACGCGCATGAACTTGTTCCACATGGGTTCTGACACCTTGATCCCTGTCTGCGAGCCGCCCTTGGGGGTCCATTTCAGGTACGAGAAGATGCCCATGAAATTGCGCACCGTGAAGCGGTCCGCCTTGAGCTGCCCGCCGTCGACGGACCCTGGGCTGATGTGCTCGAACAGCTTGCCCTTGGGCCAGTTGATCTTCTTGTCGAGCAGGACGAGGTGCGACTCGCCGCGCGGCTTGGTGAAGGGCCCGCCGGCCGTGCCGTCGGACCGCCCGATACCCCAGATCAGCGCGGTGAAGAGGTACTCGTGGCCGGGGTTTTTGACGTTGAGCGGGGTGGTGTCGAAGAGGAATTCGGGGCGGGCGCTGCTGGTGTCGAGGCCGAGGATGACGTTCTTCACCCACAGCGGCGTGGCCATGGTGTACGTGCCAACGGTAACCCCGGGGCCCTGGGACAGAAACTCCAAAAAGCGGGAGATGATTTGCGTCTCAAAGACATGGTCCGTTTGCAGTTCGACCTTGTCCTTGTCGATGAGGGCCTTATTCATGGTTGCCACGTCCTTGTTTTCGTACAGGTCGATGTCTGGCGTGCAGACTTGCTGGTTATTGGTAAAGACAATGTTCTTGAGGATGTTGGCGTCCTTTTTGGCGTCGCCGCAGGGGGCGTACTGCTCGTACTTGAGGTTGATTTTCTCTGTGCCGCCTAGATTCGCGGTGCCCGTCTTCATAGTTAGACCACGCGGCACTAACGACGACGCAAGAAGAGCAGTGGAGTTGGCCGGTGTGTCATCACCCCAAACCTCATCACGCTTCAAATTCTCGTCTGTAAAGTAACAGGCCTCGTCGCCGTTTGACGGAGACAAGATGCAGCTGTCGGCGCGTGGCCCCAACATTGTCCCCATGAACCTCGACATCAGCTTGGCAGTGGAAATAACATCGTCGCCGCCGCACAGAGCACACCCGGGAAGCCCAGTGAGGTCAGAGGCCGTGTTGGGGCATAGCAAGGAGCCGAGGTAGTTGCCGCGTTTGGCGATGGGGTTGGACACGGTGGAATTGCTGCCGGCTGCGATGCTGAGCGTGCGAGCCGAGGAGGACGATGTTGCTGCTGCTATCTTGGGAGCTGCCGCTTGACAGACTTCCTTGACGATGGGGAATATGCCAGTCTTCCAGAGGGTGTAGTAGTTGTTCGCGTCAAAGCCAAACAGCTTTCTGTTACATGTCAGCAAGGTGAGCGTTCTCCTTCTTCAAAGGGGAGAGAGGTGCTTACGGTGCGCTGATACGTGCAAACAAGTCGACATTGCCATTCACACCATAGCAATACCTCCATGCCTCGGTGGATTTACTCCCGGCCGAGCCGTAGAGCGTCACTCGGCCATTGACGCCCAAGTCGATCTAATTAAGGAAACAAAACGCCCCTTGTTAGTAACCGCGTCCTCCTTAACAAATAGCTTGAAAAGAGTGAAAACATACCGAAGCATCCGGGACAGAGGGGCTGTTAAAAACAATCCCCAGCGTAATCTGCGGCGTAACAGTCACAGTAATCTCGCCCTTGGCATCGACGTCGTAGTAGAACTTGGGCACGCCGGCAGTCTTGGGGTTGGCGGGCTTCTTGTCCTGCGTAATGACGTCGGTCGTGCCCCCAGCTTTGTCCGGGTACTGCTGCGTGTAGTCCCAGGCAGCGAGGTCGACGTCGACGCGGGCCTCGCTGTGGATCGTGGCGCTGCCCTCGACCGAGGCGAGCATGCGGAAGTTGGGGCCAATGGTCACAATGCCCGGCACGGTGAACGTGCCGCCAAAGTTTTGCAGGCCAAAAATCTCAATGGGCCCTGTCAAGAACGAAACAGTGGCCAGGGCGTCCAAGTTGAACGAGGCCTTGACGGACCCCTTGTTGCGGAAGAGAACATGCGACTGCTGGAAAGTTGACAGATCGCCCAGGTTGCCGATGAGAGTAAGCAGCGCCGACGTCTCGACATCAACAATGAGATCAGCCCAGGCGCGGAACCTTGCGTCGGCCGTGACACCATTGTCAAACTCGCAGTGGACCGACTCGTCTACCAAGTCCCAGCGGAAGGTCTGGTCGACGCGGTGGCGCACCAGGTCGACCTTGGTGTCGACGTCGCGCATCTTGGACCACCAGTCGGCCACCTTGCCCGAGAACCAGCGCGCATGCAGTTCGTGCAGCTCGTGGGCTGGCGTGGACCGCTTGTCTTCCTGCCAGAGGTGCTCGACATAGCGCTTGTACGAGCCGCCGTGATTGCGCCGCACTTCGGCATGTACCTCGTCTTGCGACCGCCTCTTCTTCGACTTGCGCGTGGGCGCGGCTGCCACGATCTTACTCCAATAGCCCGGGTCGTCCGAGTAGTCGATCCGCAAGAGGACATTGGACTTGCCGCGCTTTTGCAGTGGTGAAAAGTCAAAGTCAAAGGTAAAGTCGTAGACCTGGGCTCCCTCGAGCTCACCACCACCGCGCTTGGCCAGGTGTGGCGGGAGGGTCTGGTCTGTCGAGGGCTTCAGCGACACGGCCATGGCGTACTTGCCAGGACCGCAGGACTCAGGCATCTCCACCACGGTCTCGGCTACGCCATCGCCAAGGTGGATGTCGTTGCAGTTGGTGCTCTCAGACCCCTCGGTGGTGCACACTGCGCGGACCGTGTGCCGGCGGTTCGCGTCGACAGCGTCTTCGCAGCCAAACAGCTCCCAGTGCGAGCCGTCTCGCTTGTTGAGCGACGTGAGCTCGTTGGCAGGCCCGGACATGATATACCACCCGAACGAGTTGTCGTCGGGCTGCGTGCTCTTGGTGGGCATCTTGTCGGCACCGCCAACGGTCTGGTCTATCTTGACCTCCCACTTCTGCTTGTCCGTGTCGGGGCCCACAGCCGGAAAGAGATTCTGGAGCGGCACGGGCAGGGTCTTGACGGTGAGCCGCAGGGCATTGGGGTCGGCACACAGCGGCCTGGGCACGTAAAAGGTCTGGAGGGGATCCGTGTACTCCCACTGCGGCCACGACCAGGAGCAGTCGTCGCCGCCGCCCAGGTACGACGACGACAGCATCGTCTTGCCCGACGGACACCCCTTGGCGCACTTGTCGTCGCCATAGCCACTACTGTACCCCTTGAAGCCGGCCCACTCGAAGCTCGACGTGTCGACCGCCTCGTTGCAGCAGTACGACACCCACGAGTTGACACCACTGTCGCCCGCGCAGGTGCCGCCGCCGGGAACACCCTTGGCATACGTGACAAACTTGCCCCCGTCCGCCTTCCCGCCCTGGCACGCGATGCTGCTGCTGCTACTCGTGGGCCTTTCGTCCGGCCCGAGCTCAATGCACTTCTGGCCCCAGCCGCACACCTGCGGTCCTGTCTCCTCGACCTTGCAGCAGTACGTGGCCTGTCCGCCGGCAAGACAATGGCCCTCGCTGCCATCCTTGATGACCCACTTGTCGTCGCCCATCCCGATGTACCCCTTTGCGCAGCCAACGGCGCAGGTGCCGAACCCGCCGTTGATGAAGCCCTGCCACTCGCAGAAATCCGGGTCGGGCGTCTTGTCCAGCGGGCAGCACAGCGCTTTGTACATCTTTTTGTTGGTCCCGGCTTGGGCGTCGCAGCGGTTGACGGTGAGGACCTGCTGGCCGGCCGAGCAGCCCGGGTTGGTGTCGGTGGTGCAGCTGGACCAGGCGCATGAGCTGATGGTGATGTCGTCGTAGGGGTCCTGGGTTGACCCGCCTGTCCCTGACCCCGTGTGGTCCGCCAGTCCGCCGAGCCCGACGGGGTATAAAGTGGCGTTGAGGAGGTCGTGGGCGTTGTTGTCGAGTTCGACGGCCCACACGGCCATGCCCAGCAGGCCTTTGCTCTTGGCGTACTTGACTTTTTCGACGATGGTGTCGGGGTTCTCGTAGGAGATCCATTGCTTGTCGCCGTACCTGTATTTATTTATTGATTTTTGTTAGTAAAATGTACCTAAACAAATGCAATCTTTCAGGGGGCCAGGGGGGGGGGGGGGGGATCAAAACATACGCGTAATAGTTGGTGCCCACATCCTTGTCATACTTGGGCTTGATCCCGTTGCCCGAGATGTACGCGTCAATCTCCTTGTACGACTGATAGCCGCCAGTCCCACTGCAGGATCCAACAACACCAACACCAGTAGCTGGGCAGCTGAGTGCGTTGCAGGTAGACGCAGTCGAATAAGACCGACCAAAGAAGCCAACTCCAAGGTTAATCCGGCTCGTGGGGACGCGGGCTTTGGAGAAGACGTCCAGCGCAGTGTCAAAGAGTCGTTTGTCAGAGCTGGGATGCGTGGTCTTGGTGTCGGTGCCGTACAGGTCGTACCCAATGAGGTTGATCCAGCTGGCCGCGCTAGCCATGGTGGTCAGGTCGAACCGCTGCAAGATGGCCGGGTCCAGCGGTGCCGTGAAGGATATCCCCCACCCGTTGCCCGCCGGCTGGTTGGCATCAAAGTACAGGCGCATCTCCTGGATCAGGGCTGCGTAGTTGGCCGTGTCCGAGGCACCGGGCCACTCCCAGTCCATGTCGACGCCGTCCAGCGCCCACTGGCGCATAAAGCCGGCTAGGTTGGAGATGAACTTGCGGCGGTTGTCGGCACTGCTCACCATCTTGGAGAATATGCCCTGGGTATTGTCGTCAGATGCCTTGGATCCAGTGGAAAAGTCCCAGCCACCCACGGTGATCCAGACGCGGATGCCCCGCGCCGACCGCTTGATGCTCGTTATCTCTTGGATCCCGTCTGTACTGAAACCCCTGCTGGGGTACACGCCAAACGAGGTGCCGTCGATCCAGGCAAAGGCAATGTTGACGTGGGTGACCGAGTCGGTGGGGATGAAGCTGGCTGACTTTTGGTCACAGCTGCGGCTGTTGAGATGGCGGCCCTGGAAGTAGGCCACGACGGTGTCGACGGAATCTGACCCGCTGGCGGTGCCCTTCTCCGACTGGCACTCAGGAGATGGGCAGAAACCACGCTTGCACGCAAAGTTGCACAACCCGTTGTCGTTGCCAAAGTTGGCGCGTACCTTGCCCACGTCTTGCTCGGGCGGGGGCAGATTCAGCGGCCCCTGACCGGTACAGCTGCACGAATGTCTAGGACAAAAGCCGTAGCGGCAAGTCCAGCTGCACAGCCGAGAGGTGATGCCGCTCCCCTGTCCGGCTGTGCACGTGTCCGGATTGAAGGGCGAAGTCACAGGGACGTAGCGATTTTGCTTCTTGGTAGAGCAAGCTGTCTCTGGACAGAACCCCAGATTACACGCAAAATTGCAGAGACCCCCGTAGTTGTCGTCTCCGTTGGCCGGGAAGCCCACCACACTTGTCGACTTGGGCTTGATCCGGGCCTGGCCCTTGTTGGTGCACACGCAGGCACCCGACGGGCAGTACCCGTATGAGCAGGTGAAGTTGCAGATCTTCTCAAAGTTGTCGGGCCCCCAGCCTTCGATACACTCCTGCTCCGAGATCTTGCGCGGGGGCTTGCCGTTCACGGTCCCGGGCGCCTGCTTGGAGCCGACCCAGGGGTTCCAGTTGGTCAGACCGTTCGGGCAAGACGCACCCACCCCCTGTGGCACGGCGTAGTCGATAACGACGGAGCCGCTGCGGATCACTTGCACACTCCACCCCCCGCCGCTGGCCGATGTGATGGGGATGCTGGCGTGGTAGACGCCGACGCCGCCGTCAGGGGTCGAGTCCCAGTTCTTGACCGAGTAGCTGGCGCCGCCGTACGAGATTTTGAGCTCGGCGTAGCTGGCCAAGAGGACAGAAAAGTACAGGCGGTCCGGGAAGAGGTCCAGCGGGTTGTACTCGTACTGCAGCTGACTAGCCGTGTTGCCCGTCGTCTCGCCGTCGGCACAGGCGCTGGCCAGCGAGGTGCGGAACCACGTCACGATGCTCTCCTTGGTGAAGGACGCGGTGCCCGTCTTGTATAGGTCGATGTAGTAGGGCAGGTTCTCACGCCAGCCGTCGTGCGGCATGCCCTTGACGTAGTTGTAGGGCGACTTGCCCCTGTCAAAAGCCTCGTACTGCGTGTCGTCCAGCGGGCCGATGTAGTGCGACTCGCCGTAGTCATTCCAGCTGATGATCTGCAAGAAGGCGGGCTCAAAGTCGAGACTGATGACCTGCTGCCAGCGTTGATACCACAGATCGCCGCTGTTCCAGAGCCAGTTCTTGTCAAAGCCGGGCATGTTGGTAAAGAACCACGGTGAGACAGGCATCATGTATGGTTTGCCATCCAGCGCCTGCTTGTACGAGGCATCAACATAGGTTGTGGTGTTCAGCCTCCCGTACGGCCATGCTGCCCAGCTGAACAGGCCTTGGGCAACGCCATTTCCGGCAGCAGCTGCCGGGCCGGCGCCAAGGGACGACCAGTCAGGGATAAAGAAGCACTCGGTATCGCCGCTGTTGATGGTGTGCCAGTCATCCGCTGACTTGGGCCCCTCAAAGGTGGACACCAGGGGCACGCCGTTGAACTGGTAATGGGCTCCGTCGTGGCCGTACTTCCTGATGAGCCCGCGGACTTTGTCCAGGGGCCACGACTCGTTTCCGCCGGCATAGTCGAAGGAGAAGAAGAGCTTGAAGCCTGCAGAGTTGGCCGCGGCAAAGGCATTTCCGATCTGCTTCTCGTTGTCTGCCCAGCCGTAGGCAATATTGAGGGCAAAGGCGTCGATGTGTGCGGCCTGGGCGAGCTGCATGTTGGATGTCCATTTGGCGACGTCGAAGCTGACCGTGTTGCCCACCATGAAGTGGGCAAACACGGCCTTACCTTGTACGCCGCATGCCCCGAAGACAAAGGCAAGCAGGAATGCTACGAGCAGTAGCATGGTGATGGATGGCCGAGGTTTAGGGGCGCGGTGAGGCCCAAAGAGTGAAAGTAAACAAAAGGGGTTTCAAAAGAATCGAGACCGCCCGTTGCGCTGCGTGCTGGTGATCTTCCATCGTTTGCCATCGGGGGAGTACTAACCTGATAAACAAATAATCTTCAGTATCAAAACCAGAGCTCTCCCTCGAAGGAATAGCCAGGTTAGTACTGCGGGCCTAAATGCCTGGTTCGCCATATTATCGCTGCGCCGTATGGCCAGGCAGTGCTGAAGACACATTTTCGGTTAATAGGGCCGTGATGCGGAGGTGTCGGAAGTCGGATAGTATCCCCCCCCCCCCCCCCGATGCCATCAGGGTGACAGTCACGGCGCGCGCTGCGGTCGAAAAAAGTTGGGTTTTTGCAAGTTTCTACCAGATACGCGTATAAGGCCAGACGAAGGATCACGACGTTCTATGTTAACATGCTTCGTAAGGCGGCTTTGTTTGACTTGTCGGTACCCAGTCGTAGGTTCATGTTCATGCAAGGGACTTGGCACCAGCTACGCCGCAATGCTCCCCAGGAACCATTATGCTTTGACTCACAAAATAACCCCGGTACCATGTGGCGTGGACCCGTAACGCTGGTATAATAATTCCCCTGACGCGTGGTCTGCGCTTTTGTTTACGCCGCACGAATGTTTGGTACCATACAGTCGGTCGTGCCGGACAGGGGGATGGTAATTTTGTTGGTAGTTTGCGCAAGGCATACGGAAACCTACGAGGGCCCTGTTAATCAAGCATTCCGGCCCGAGCTTGTCGAAACTTGCTGCTGTGTTTGTATTAGCTCACAATTCTATAATCTATTCAGTGGCAACGTTGAGGCTGTGTGTCAGTAACGATGATACCATATCCCTAGTTATCGTCAGTATACAGAGCTACAGATGACCATCACGCATCCTGCAATCGAACCAACAGTCTTGCTGGATAGGGGACGTGGCATTGCTGTGTTGTGGTAAGGATCCCCTGTTTGCCACGGGCTTCGGGCCCGACAGACAGTTAGAGCAGTTCCTTCCAGAACATGAGACGACGTCTTCACTTTCAAACCCTTGCGTTTGGCTTTTATTTCGTACTCTCCCTAATTGCAATCGCTTCCCTCCTCACTGTCCTTCATTTCTTGCTTTGTCTCTTTCTCTAGTCTCTACGCGGATTCTTAACCACCTCACCTAGCCGCGAGCAAAGACAAGCACGATGAAGCACTCTCTTTCTCCTCTTCTGGCCTTTTGGGCGGCTATAGTAACCGCAGAGGTCAACCTCATCAACCTCGAAAAGGGCGCCGGTGGCCTCCCCGATGAATGCGTCGGCGTGATGAACCAAGCAGTCGACTGCGACAGGTCACTCGTCTGGGCCAACAACCTCAGCTTCTTTTACAGCGACACCGTTCTGACCAGCCTGTGCACACCCACTTGCAAAGACTCTTTGTCTTCTTACGTTTCCCGCGTCCAGTCGGGCTGTGGCACCAGTCGGTATAACGGCGGTGATGGCCTCAGCTATCTCGCCGCATATAAAGCAGAGCTTGCCTGGGAGAAATACAATGTCATTTGTCTGACAAACGCGTTAGTCTATCACAACTTTCCGCGGGTATTGTGAGATATTTACTAAACCACCAAACGGTCACAGAGCTGGCCAACGGTGCAACTCGGTTCTGGGAAAACTGGGAGGAATCGACCCCAGCAACCAGATGAGCACAGCGCCGGCGAACTCGGTCATGATGTGCGATGGCTGCGCGCTGTCCATGATCAAGACGCAGCTGGAGATGCCCCTTATCTCCAACGCCGACCTAGCCAGCGGCTTCGCAATCATCACGTCGTCCTGCAAAACGAGCATCAAAGTCACGCTGCCGGCTACCACTCTGCAGTGGGCCGTTTCGGCTACAAGCACCACATCGGGAACAGCCTCAGCGACTACAACCGCCGGAGTCAAAACATGCGTCGGCAAGACGTATACTATCCAGTCCAGCGACACGTGCCAGTCCGTAGCCCTCAGCCAGCGCATCAGCACGGCACAGCTCTTTGCTGCCAACAATCTGCCCGCCGACTGCAAGACATTTCCCAAGTCCGGCAGCGTGTGTATCCCGACTGCATCTGTGTGCGACCCGCACAAGGTCAGCTTTGCCCCCGCCGAGACGTGCGAAGACATCGCCAAGGCCGCCAAGTCTGCCGTCCTGCAGCTCGTCGCCTGGAACCCGGAGCTCGGTGCAGGTTGCGGGAATCTGAAGCACCTCTACGATGGCTACACCATGTGCGTCTCGCCGCCTGGAGGCGCCTGGGTTAACCCGCACCCCACCTCGACGGCCAACGCCACGGCTACTACTACATCTGTCGAGTATGTTCTCCCCAAACTCCTAATTTGACGTCTTCCATTTCGCTGACATGGCCAAGTACCATATTCACGCTCACCATGACCGAGGTCCCAGACAGTTTCATCACCACGGGAGTCGTTGTTTCTACTGTTTGGGGTGAGAACTAGTCCGAGGCGAAACAAACACGTTAGAAACAACTCCGTCTTATAAGTTACACAAGGTAATTACGTTAGGGGATACCATTTTATATTGTTTTGTTCGTTTCTTTGTGTGTAGTTATTATAACCCCAACTACATGTTACCAGTAGTACTATATGGAACAGACTCTCGTCATTTCTGTGGATACAATAAGAAATTGGCAGCGCGATCCTTCCCTACCTCAATAGTCACACCCGACATTTGTTTCTGGCCAAGTCTGTGTTAGTCACGGAACCTCCCCTGGAATGGGGCAGTGTGGTTGCAATCCTAGGGCCAGTTTTGGGATGCGGTCCGATGCGCGCAGCCCGTCGTTTTCACTCGCCACAACACCACCGTTTCTCGTATCCATGCACGCAGCCACCGTTAACACATCCGCTGCTAGTCCAAAGCAAAAATTGTCCGTTCTCTACCTACCGTAGATACTGTGTTTATGGAGGCATTAATTACAAGAAAGGATTATTACTGGGGATGGGATTGGAACAGGGAGCATAGTAGTGGTGTAGGTGGTAGTAAGCTCGTGAGTGAAGATTGACCGTCAGGGGACTTATGGAGCAGAGGTTAGTGAGCTCAAGAAATGGACCCTCCCTAGGTAGCCAAGCCCCTTTTTGGCCCTTTAGGGAAGGGGGGCCTAAAACTTGTCCCATGAGAGAGTTGTGTAAAGTTGACAATTCCGTACTATGGTGGGTGTAGGGTGAGTGGTAGTGAACCGAAGTTGATCCGAGGGGTGAAGCGAGCCTGATTTTAGGCTAACCATCCGAGACCTTCCCCCCCCCCCCCCCCCTTTTTTTTTTTTTTTAGCTCGCGATTACCTACCTAGGTAGGTGCCCAGTCAGTAGTAATTTTTAAGGATCTTTTTTATAAATCACACCAACTCGTCAGTACTTTGGACCATTTAGAGCGCTTTCAGTGGCGGTGTAATACTGAAGTAGGTGCTAAGTTTAATCGAGATTTCTAGGCACTTAGGTTCTCGATCTAGTCTAGATATAGCCGACAATCTTGCACCTGAGTTCGTACCTCAGTTCCTATGCCATCGAACCCTCCTCTCTAAAGTTCCTCCTTACCGTCCAAGTTAGATACAATCAAGCTCTTCAATTTCAAGTATTTCCTGAATACATGGCCGACTCGTAGAACAGCCGCCAATTTCCAGCACCATCGTATCTTAAAAGGTACCATTAGTAGTCTTGTCGCCGTTCTAGACTCCAGCCGGGTAAGGTAGGTAAGATGGTAAACTCACTGAAACAGGCAATGCCCCAGCTCGGTGGTCGAGGACGCTATGAAGTCGGCCTCCTTCTGCGCGTTCTCCTGCGGTACGCCGTCGGGCAGGTTCGGGTCGTAGTCGAGCGGGGTGTAGAGGTAGGCCTCGAAGAAGGCGCCGGGGACCCTGGCCTGGACCAGGTCGACCAGGCCGTTGACCTTGTTACGGTACAGGCGGTTCTTGAACCCGGGGCCCTGGGGCGTCATGAAGATGACACGCGTATTGTCGCCGTCGGCGTTGAACAGGTTGAAGTTGATGGTCGTCGACGGGACAGTGGGGCGGTTGTTGGCAGTCAAAGGGCTACGCACCTCTCGGTTCCAGATGTCTTGGCACCGGATCGCCCTGCCCGTGGTTGGGTCGGTCACCGTGTCGAACGTGTCGAAACCGCAGAAGCTGCCGACCTCCCAAAAGTGCGCCATGTACGCCGCGCGCCGGCTGACGATGAGCATCATGGTGCAGCCGTGCAGGAGGCCCGTCCCCCACTGGAACCTGTCGTTTTGCAGCTGCGCCTGGTACGACACCGTCTTGTCGCGTGTATCACCCTCGGAGAAAAAGCCGAGGGGGCCAGTGTTGAACTGCGGATCTGGGGTCGTGCCGGCCTGGTCGAACTGGCTCCTAATGTAGAGCTTTGCATCGTTAACCGTGTTAACTTGGGTGTTAAAAACCCTCTTGGCCAGCTGACTGGCCGTGTTGTTGTAATAGTCATTTTCGACGTACCCACGCGGGTCGAGGCCGTGGTTGATGCTGGTGCCAGAGGGGAACGCATCACGGCGGTGGTGGTGGCGGCGGGTGAGAGAGCAAGTGTCGGTGAAGCACGTGTCAATTGTGCACCATGGCCTGCAGTTCGCGTCAACATAGACATCAACCTGCGGAGGGTTCTGTCGACCAGACAGCGCTGTGGACCCCGAATGGTAGATATCCTTTCCAGCGTTGAGCACGCCAGGAAATCCGACGGCGGAGTGCAGCTGGAGTCCCAGCAAAGCCCATTGTACAAGGCGCATGTTTAGAGGAAGTCAGTTTGTTGAGACGTTGTAAATCTGCGAGATGAAAAGTAAGACAAAGACAGCTGAATTCAAACGCTGAACAAACCACAAGCCAGGGGAAAGACATATTATTCTCTCCACAGAGTCCTGCGGGCTGCTCCATAGTATTGCCGAGTTGATGTCGACCCTGTCTAACCGAGGCAGGGAATTTGTGTGGTAATTGTTGTGTGTAATCTGAGTAATCCCATGTAGCATTGAACAAGTAGATCACATGATATCGCCATCAAGGTAACATTGGAAGGGATGTATTCGGTGTTATTAGCGATACTACGTAAGCCGACATCAATATTTTTTCAATAGTCCCGTCAGATGGTGGGGTGATGTGGTCAAGTCCACGAGTGTACTGAAGTCCATGCAATGCAATAGTTCTATAGCAGATACCTACTCATTGCCCCTCAGTCCCTGGTCGTTGTATCGGCTGTCTCGGATAAGATGTTGAGAACATCGCTTGTGATTGCTTGCTTGTTTCAGCATGTAAGTATGATGGCCATACTTTGTGGAGGGAGTCTCGGTGACATCAAGGAGACGAACCATGCATGCCTCATACGAGAGCATTCTGTCGGTGAGCGAATTCGGCTGCCTGTCGGCTAGAGACTCCCTTTTTGGTACGTAAGGAGGCAAGGGAGGTGAGAAGACAATTGATCATGCAGTTAGGAGGGGATAAAAATAGTGGTTTAACTTTACTAAGCTGATTGTCAATAGTGTCTATTGAGAAGAACTCCGACGTTAGTTACCCAGGTGAGAGTAAGGGCCTGTTTTCCAGCCCGAAGGAGGCTACCTAGCTAGTCAAGATGATGCCAGCACACGGCAAAATCAGCAGGCCATCAGGTGATTATGGGGATAATCGGAGAGGGCCGTTGAGAAGATCCTAGATGGACAAACCTCGCGGTCTCGGGCACTCGAGCAGTGCGAATACTGCCTCCAGCACCAGGATTAAAGCCACTTGCTCAGTGCTCTATATAATTTTAACTACGAGGCCTACTCTCTGGCTACGAGTTCCCCCTTCGCTGTGTAAGCTGACTGTATTTGTTGACGCTGGCTTGCTTGACCGTGCGCCCAGGCCACCTACCTAGGCACAGGCCAATATCAGATGCTACTACGAGGGAAGAAACGGAACAAAAAGGAACAAATCTGAGTGATAGTGCCCCTGCACGTTAGTTCTTACGTCTTGTCACAATTGATGTAAACCTCTCGCCGGTATCACTAAAAATCTTTAATCTGCTACCTTGGTCACCGTTTCAGTTCAATAAAGACCTCGCAGTTAAGCTAAGCTGAATAGGTAGGTACAAACCGACATGCTTAGATTACTCAGCCTTCAACCAAACACCCCCCTAGTCACCCTACCAGGTATATAACAGCTGATTGTAGGTCCCAGTCAGCACTAAACATGCCACGATACTCTGCTATGAGTACGAGGTACCCAGGTAAGTGCGTAGGTGACTTTAAAATTGGCCGTGATGGTGATTCACGGGCATGGAAACAGCTAGGGTAATGGTGGCGTAAGATCAATAGTTTAGACAAGGCCACAATCACTCAGATATCCACTTACCGAGGTATGCAACACTCGTTCTGATTCAAGTTAGCAAATAATCACCGGAAATACGGAGAAGAACGAGGTCATCGGCAAAGTATATCTCGCCCCTATATATCTGGGAAACACTGGAAGTTGAGTCTTGCTTTCCCAGGCTACCCTCATCTTTGAGTCATTTCTTCTCGACAGACCAGCGGAAAACTTCACGATGCAGCTGCTTTGCGTTCTCCACTTTGCCCTTATCCTTCTTGGGGCATGGCAGGCTGAGGCCAAGGCTGTGTTTGCTCATTTTATGGTAAATACCTTTATTATGTTCAGGAACATGCCCCTGACTGCAAGACACCCACAACTGACAAACACTCTAGGTCTCCAACAGCCATGCTTACACCACGGCGGACTGGACGAGCGAGATGCAACTGGCCCAGGCAGCTCACATTAATGCATTCGCTCTGAACATTGCCTATGCTGAAGGCGACGAGCAGAGCATCGCCAATGCGTTCCAAGTTGCCAACTCGCTCGGCTTCAAGCTGTTTTTCTCTTTCGACTATGCCGGCAACGGGCCATGGTGAGTGAGCCCAGTCATCAATGTTAAGAATCAACTGATATCTAAAATGAATGCAGGCCACAGGCAGACGTCATCAACCTCATCAACCAATACAAGACCAGCAGCGCCCACTACTACTATGGCGGCGGCCCGTTCGTGTCCACGTTTGAAGGGCCCGAGCAGGCCAGCGACTGGGTCACCATCAAGGCGCTGACAGGCTGCTACTTTGTGCCCGACTGGTCGTCACGCGGGGCCAAAGCCGCCATGGAGCTCGCGGGCGGCGTGGCGGACGGGCTCTTCAGCTGGGCGGCGTGGCCGTGGGGCAACCGCGACATGGACACGTACGTGGACGCGTCGTACCTCCAGTTCCTGAACGGCAAACCGTACATGATGCCCGTGTCGCCGTGGTTCTACACCAACCTGCCCGGGTTCGACAAGAACTGGCTGTGGCGCGGCGACGACATGTGGTTCGACCGCTGGCTGCAGGTGCAGTACTGGCAGCCCGAATGGGTCGAGGTCATCACCTGGAACGACTACGGCGAGTCGCACTACATTGGGCCCATCCACGACAACGCCGTCAGCCCGCTGCTGGCCCGGGGCGAGGCGCCGTTTGACTTTATCACGGGCATGCCGCACGACGCGTGGCGCAAGTTTCTGCCTTACTCGATCGACATGTACATCAGCAGTTCGGCCAGTATCCAGGAGGAGACGGTGGTGTTTTGGTATCGAACGAGCCCGGCGGCGGCGTGCGATGCGGGCGGCACCTCAGGAAACACGGCCTCGCAGCTGCAGGTCGAGTTTGCCCCTGCCGACGTTATGCAGGACAAGGTCTTTTTCACAGCCCAGCTGGCGTCCCCGGCGACGGTCACGGTGACCATCGGCGGGGTGGCACAGACGGTGACGTGGTCAGATACTCCGGCTGGCAGTGCAGGTCTGTACCACGGTAGCGCTCCCTTCAACGGACACACTGGCGTGGTTGTGGTCACCGTCTCTCGTGGTGGGACTTTCGTGTCCACGGGCACCGGACGGGCCATCAGCACGTCCTGCACCGGCGGCTTCACCAACTGGAACGCATGGGTTGGCCAGGGGAGCAGCTCGTCGGTCGGTGCCACGACGGTGTCGTCGTCTGGGTGGCAGTGCATTGCGGGCACAGCCGTTGGCAACTTTGTTGGTCTCTGCCAGTTTACGTGCCAGTACGGCTACTGCCCGCAAGGCGCCTGTGTCTGCACCAAGATGGGGCCTCCGAACCCGTTGCCAACGCCGCTCAACGTGAACGGCTATCCGGCGGCAGGGCTGGACGAGAACTACTCGGGCCTCTGTGCCTTCAGCTGCAACTACGGCTTCTGCCCGCCCACGGCATGCGCCACGTCTCCCCAGCCCCTGACCACGCCGACTGTGTCCCCCTTTGCGCCCCCAGCCTGCACCAGCGGCACAGGGGCTGGCAACTTTGGCGGTCTCTGCAGCTATGCTTGCAACTTTGGCTTCTGCCCGCGGGCTGTGTGTACGTGCACCGGCCAGGGGGCTCTCAACGTGCCGCCGCCCATCGTCAAAAGCACCAAGGGCCAGGGCGCACCCAGCGTCGACGACCATGGGCTCTGCGACTTTGCCTGTCCCCGTGGCTACTGCCCTGAAGGCGCGTGTCAAGAGACAGCCGTTGTGCCGCCTGGGGCTGCAGGCCCTCCTGTCACCATCGACCCCGTCGTCTGGGGCTCGCCCAGCCCAACCGTCTCCTGTGTGCCGCCCTGCGTCGTGGTTCTCCCGCCGTGGACACTGCCAACCCAGACCACCATCTCCTTCCCGCCATTCACCACCACCTTGACCGCCAGCTGGGTGGCCAACTCGCCCGCCGTCATCACCACCGTGACCGTCTCCTGTGCGGCGCGCACCACCAACGTCATCCCCGTCTACAACCTCAACATCACCGCCTCGGCGGTCAGCCAGGCCACCTACACCGTCTCACCCTCGGTCATCTGCGCTGGGCCCGTCACCGTCAACCCCCCACCGGGTATCAACTCGCCCCCTGTGACCATCACCATCACCTCGCGGCCCCCTGATTCCACCGCCACCTTCCCGACCATGACCATGTCCAACAACCCGACCAAAGTCACCTTCACCAGCGGCACGCCCCCCGGGCCTACCTGCACCCACAGCTCGGGCTGCGGCACACAGTGCACCGACAACTGCAACTCGTGCGGCGTCGACTGCATCTGCTGGTGGTGCATCCCGCCGCCGTTCCCGTTCCCCCCTCCGCCCCCTGGCGTGTACCCCCCAACCTGCGTCGGCCCAGTCTGCCCCATCCCTCCACCCGTAGGTAGCGGCGACGACAACTGCAACCCCTCAGATCAGAGCACGGTCCAGCGGTGCACCGTGTCATGCAGCGTCACCAAGCAGCCCGACGCCTGGACGCTCTCAACATCGTGCACGCGCACCGACTGCACCAGCCGGCTGGGGTGCGGCGCCACCGCGTCCACCACCACCACGCGCACCACCTTCGGCTGCCCGCCCCCGTCCGCCTACACCCCCTGGTGGACCGACATCAACCAGGCCATCCCGTCCCCGGGGTCGCCCGGGTACGCCGCCATGGGCGAGGTCATCGCCACAGGCACCTGGACCGCGCCCGGGAGCGGCCCAACCCCGCCGCCCGCATCCGACGGCAGCCGCGCCATCTGGTCCATGATGTTCTGGCAGGAGAACGGCCAGCAGACGTTCCGCGGGTACGACTTTTTCCACCAGACCGGGTTCAGTTTCTTCCCGACGTGCGGGACGACGCCAAACTGGACGTCTCCGGGCGGCCAGGTGGATGCTACGCCTTCGTCGCTGACGGGGATCACGGTGTGGGGTAACGCCGGGTGCTCGTTCAGTAAGGGCACCATGAGCTTGACGTGTCCTGGCTGGGGCACGGCGAGCTGCGATGACAGCGGGGGCTGGGGCGTCGGCGGGACGTGCCAGGCCACGCAGAATTACGAGGCGGTCATGTGGTGTTATTGGGGGGCCAAGCCGACATGATAGGGACTCGAGGGTGGCATCTTTGTATAGGCACTAGAATAGTATTGGATAATTACACATAAATGAATTTATGGACTTGAAGATGCACCATATGCTAGCAGCCGCGGGCGAGGGGCACAGGAGTTGACCACGATGAGTCGCCTTCAGTCTCAGCTTATCGCGTCCCGGCAATTTTCCCAGCTTTGACCGTAGCCCCACTATCTCTGGTGGACGTCTTGGATGTACTAGTATGCATGATAATTAGTAGGCTGGGGAAACTAGGTACATGTACCTACGCCAAAATAGGGGTTTGTTGATGGTGAGATTCAGAGGTGTGACCCCTGTCTCCTTGTGTACCTTATATAGTACTAAATGTTTGCTTTTCCTTGGTCACCCTACCCTATTAAAAGATGGCCAGCCCTCCCTCCCTCTGGTCAGAGCTCTTTTTGCTCCTTTCAACCGGCCAGTCAGCTCGGAAGAATTGATTTGCGTTGCCTTTCTTGCTCTAATTATTCTAGTCTTTGTTTTTAACCTACCGGTCAGACCGGTAGTGTCTTCAGTCAGTCAGTCAGTCAGTCAGTTAATTAGTTAGTCCTTTTTCTGTTGTTATGATCACGACATTCCATTCTTCATTTTGACCTTATGACTCGCCCTGTCTCGTATTTTGCTTGAGCCTGTGGTGTGTTGTAGAAGACAGAGCTTCCACGTATTCAATAGTTATCAAACGAAGCGTTCTATCTATCCACACCCCAAATTCTTCTCTTTCTTGCCTCCGGCGGCCCCTCCGGGGGGCTGCTCGCTACGCTCGAGGATGGATATCCCATACTTCGGTCATACAAAGCCTTCATCCTGCAACTGAGTTATGATGCGTTCGTCTTCCAACAAAGTTGCAACACCTGGCCCCGGCGACGACCGTCTCAACATTGTCAGTTTTGTTCAAGGGTTCTTCAACGGCAACACACCTGTGGCTCAAAGGTTGTCCGTCGGTCAGACGCTTTCAGCCCCCAACGTCTCCGTCACCGATCTCGGGGTACAAAAGTCATGGACCATTGGGATCGCGGGATCCGGCGCCTTCTGCATACAGAAGGTGACACGCTGCGCTCTCGAAGCCCCGCCACTCAACCTCTTCAGCAGAGCCCGGAGCAGCCTCGTCAACGCCCAGTTCACCAATCCTCCCGAGCTGGCACCGTGAATTGAAGACGTGTAGCACGCGGCAGACTCGTACACGAGCGAGCCCAAGGTCAATGCCAGTCATAGGCTGGCCACGACCGGCAGGGAGGCGGTACTCATATGGACACAGGGGACCTTCTTGGTCGAGATTACTTGCGATTCCACAGATGTCATGAGTGGTCCCGACGCCGAGCTGCAGGTATTCATCCACAATCTTGCCCCTGCAGAAACACCTAAACTGGTGGTTTCTCCGTCAGGGGCCGCGGTGAAGGTGGGAGACAAGTTCAACATCGTAATCGATGGACGGTTAAGTTCTGCCGTCATTCCCTTACCTACATCAACTCCCAAATATGGGCTGAACTGATCATTGTGACAAAAGTAATATTCATGCCTTCCAGGACGAGCATAACACCATGTCGTGCAATGTTGAAGTGCAGTACAACATAAGTACTAACCATTTCATCATATGCCAATCCTGCCTTACATGTACACGCACACACACACACACACACAGTCAGTCCATGGGTCACCGGGTCACGTACTAAAAAGAATTCACACATAGAAAGCACTGTTCCTCTCATCGAATCAAGTCGGTTCTAAAGTCACGTTCACGTTCCTCGCCCGCGCGGCGGGTATCGAGACGATTACGTCTTGCTTGCGGGGCAAAAACTGGCAGCCGGATATGACATCCCTTACAAAGTTTCAAATCAATGGCGCCGTATAACCTGCGGTTGGCAGCACAGTGTCGCCACATTGTTCACGATGGAAGTCCAACGGCCGGATCACAGATACAAATAGCAGTAATTATTGCCAAACTTTCATGATGGTAATAAGGCAAGGTATTTAATTCTCCAACTATGTACAATCACAGAAAATAATCCTGGAAATTCAGCATCAGTGGCGTTGGGCTTCTCGGCCCCTTGAGCACTGCTCCTGTTCAAGCGTCGGCTTAATTAATGCCTGACGACCTCTGGGCGGCACCACTTTCATTCACTAATACTACATGTCACGAATAAAGCTAGTAATCACGAGGAGCGAAAAGGTAATCGCGGGGAGTGGTTTAGAGTAGTGAGTAGAATTTGTAATTCTTAATCTATAATTATATGATACCAACGCCAATGTCCGCTGCAATGTAATGTTTCACCTGCTAAGGATGCAGTGTGAAAAAGCCCGTATAAAAGTCCCTCCGCTCCGGCGTCGAATGGATGCAAAGAAAAAAGAGAGAAAACCGCCCTTCGTTCCACTTTAGCAGACGATGATCCGCCGGGCCTGGTGCTTCTTGGCCTTGGGAACAATGACCTTCAGGACGCCATTGTCGAGGCTCGCCGTGAGGCCTTCCTCGGCGACGCGTACTGGGAAGCTGAAGGTGCGAGAGAATTCGCAAATGACCCGCTCGTGGGTGTGGTCTTCCTCGCTCTTTTGAACTGGAGCGTCTTGAGTTGGTGGTGTTGGGGTGGCGGCGGGCTTGACAGGCTCCGACTTTGGAGTCTCAGCGGGTGTGGGCGCCGGCGAGCTGACGATGCTGAAGCCGTCGTCTTCTGTATCATCCTCAACGGTGGCTTGAAGCTTCTTGCTCTTCTCGGATGTCATGCTGCCGGTCTCGTCCGAATCTGCTGCAGGAGCAGTGGCGGGCGCAGGCTCATCCGCCTTGCTCTCCTCGGGCTTGGTTTCCTCACTGGCAGGCTGCGATGCACGCTCAAGAACCCGTCCACGGATGACGAGTCTCTGCTGGTCCTGCTGCTCGGTGAAGTCGATCTGCAAGTCGTCGCGCTCAACGCCCGGGAGCTCGCTGTGAAGCTCATATGTTGTCTCAGTCTCGCGCCAGTCAAATGTGGGCTGGAAGGGCCTCGGGCGAAGGACTAATCGCCGGGCGCGCACGGGAATTTGCACTTCTTGGGTGTAGATGTCCAAATCATTGAGCAGTTGCGCGAGCGGGTTGAAGCTCAAGCGCGGGCGCGGCGCGGGAGCGCAGAGGGGTGCCGAGATGATCGAAAACATTTTGCTGGTGGTTCTTGGGTTGCGCTGAAGAGGAAGGTGTTTGAGCGTTTATGTGGATGCAGATGACGGCTGGCGGAAGTTGGCGAGACTTGAGAGTAGAGAGTGTTTGCTGTTCAGACTGGTGTGATGTGTTCTGTGATAAAAATAAAAAAAAGACAAGGAGGAGAGGAGCTCGATATAAATATGGGTTCAGTTTGCCCCTTTCGGGGACTTCGCAATCGCCAATGCTGAATAAACTCGACGCATCTCGGAGTTGCTGGACAGTTCTAGTCGGCTTGCAAATGCTGCTTGGCGCTGGATTGCGAATCGACTGGAACCTTCTAGATATTTCTGGAATCAGGGGCACCAAAAGAGTCAACGCTAAACTCGATACAGCGCCTTCCTAGTCCGTGCGCCACCCATCTGACTCAGCATGGCCAGGCGTCCGATTCCCCGCTCGGTGTATAACCCTAACCCTTCAACCCGTCGTCTCATTTGGAAGGTGGTGTAGCCGTCTTTGAGAGACACGCCGAGGAACATTCACGGAGCAGAGGCCCAACCTCTACTTCCTCTCTTGCCGCTCTCGTCATACGGATTGATACCGGCAGCTTCTCGGTAGTCAGTAATAGGCCCTGGCCGACTTCTTGCTGGCCGAAGACTTCGATGACGTGACCTGTCCACTTCCCACCCTTTGCAGCCACGTCAACAGGGTGAGGATAGACGATTGGACGAATATGGTATCTTGAGGCATATGTACCGGCATGTGTGGGAACGGAGACCGCCGACAAGAAAGTATCTGTGGCTGACGTCAAGGCGAGCAAGAAGCGTTTCTTACTAGTTCTAGTTAGCTAAGGTACAGATTCTTTTTTGTTGCATAGAAGACAGGGCACTGATGGGACAGTAAACAAAGCAACTACGATAAGTTCAATCTTCTGATTCCGTGGACATGCACCTTGCTGTACATGCAGTCCTCAGGACATATTCCTACCACTGAGGCTAAATGAAGTGTCATGCCGCTCCCCTTAGACTCTCACAACCACGAGCCACAAGACTCATCATTACACCAAGTGCACATCTTCTCGAACCGCTCAGAGAACTTGGAGCAATTCAAGGCATGCTCGGGGCTGGACTGCTTCGGGCCGTTGACCAACACGTCCACCATGAACTCCTTGTTGTGGACACTCTGCCCCAGCGCGTTGTGGACCATGTCGTCCAGTCCAGACCGCTTCCCGCAGCCGGTGCAAGCCGTGCGGGCAGTTCATGACGTTGCCCTTGATGTGTGAGATGGTGGGCTTCTATATGACACGAAGCATTTTAGCAAAGAAAACATGACAAGGCGAGTGCTAGGGTTTCAGTCTCCAGAAAGGTTGCAATGTGCGTCCGCTCGTCGTTAGTCAAACCCCAGCGCACTCCACCGCTGGGGAGATATTCCTGACCCGAAGGAGAAGACATGGCTTTTAGCTTGTGGGTAAAAGATGGTCTCGACAACAAAGCTGATGTGTTGTAGAGATGATGGAAAGGGTTGATGATCATGGCAGTCCGGGGAGAGAACAACATGACCTTTTATAGACTCTTGCTCGCGGCAGACTGTTTTGTGGTGTCCATGCTTTCGTCAAGGAGGATATAGACTCAGAATCCTCTCGGCGCGAACCTGACAAACGACCACTCACTGTGGGCATGTCCAAGCAGCATGTGATGCTTTTTCCTATCTTGTTTCGTTGATTCAGTTGATAAACCACGGCGCTATACCTTACGCAGTGACAAATGAACGATTTTCCGCTCTCTATCGGCAGACTAACACCGACACTATTTACAACCACTGGTTCAGCTTCTAATTATCATCTGAGGGCTGATCCTAGAAGAAGTTGGACGCTGAATTGTCCGTCCTGTTCAGCTAGGTTCCTAATCATCTTTAACCCGGTTTTGGGGTTTTGGTCGCATTGATATGATGGGCCTTACCAGAATTGTCATCTTGCATGAGACTAACGAATGATGGTCTTCAGATAAGCCACCCATCACGGGCCTTAACTCTTCTTGCACCTGCAAAAGGGAAAGCTTACGGGGCCGGATTGCAGGGGAGGTGTTCAGGAGTCCATCAACACATCAACCGTCTCGTCATATTATTCGACCTGTGTATCAAAGCTCGAATTGTGAAATACTCATACAGACGGACCGATCCGCGGGTGGCAAACTTCATAGCGCTTTGGCCACTGCCCTAGCTGGGGATGGGGGCCTGGAAGTTGACGGAAATGCGTAGGCCGCCGCATGCATGAGTTTTGATACGCGGGGGCCAACTCAGTCCAATTATTCTCTTCTTTCGCAGCCCTTTATCGTACAATAAATCCCAGCCACCGGGGTGCATGGTGGGTTGGCGACCCGGGTGATGGAGGCGTAAAAGTGTGAAAAAGGGCCACGCAGCTTCCATGCAGGCAGCACCAAGAGGTGGCTGAGAAACAAATTCCAGGGAGTATCAACCGACACCAAATTTAAGGCGTGGGGTGGGGGTTTCTCCTCACCATTCCATTGGTTGCAAGCTCCGCTGGTTCAGGAACCAGGACGAGTGAGTCCAACAGCATGAACATGAAACATCATGACACAAAAAGAAAGGAATCCTTCCTTTACGAGATGATGTCAAAGAAGCTTACCTTTGTGTGTTCCCGCGTTTCCATTGCTACTTGGAATCGATCAGACAACTGCCGGCAGAACAAGGTAATATCTGGCGACAGGGAAGCGAATCCGCCGGGGCGCCACAATATTCGTCTTCATGCGCTCTGTCGGGCGGGCAATACGCCGCAGGGGTGAAGTGGTAACGAATAAAATCAGAGGCGGCTACACCTTGCCTTGCCCACACGCAGAGCTTCAATCAGCAGCTATAGGAGGACAAATGTCCATAGAAACTTGATGCAAAAACTGATTTTGGCAAACTCACTAATTCGCCTGGGCGCTGGATTTCCTGTAGCCTTGTTGACATAGTTTCCGGGATAATAGCCTGGTAAATACTGAGGACTTGTCATGGTGAGACCTCGGCCCCCACTTCGGGAGATTCATCGGGGAAGACGGAAGGTGGTTGATGTGGCGAGTATGGTAGCACTCACAGTCAAATGCCTACTACGCCACATATTGGCGGAACTTGACTCCCTGTGCCGCGGCTTGGTTTTTCGACTCCTACCCAAACAAACTCACATTGTGAAAAGTGCTTCAGGGGCTCCCATTGGCTCCGTGCCTCCCAGGCTTTCTCTTCCGGGCGGAACTTCCCTTCCCCATTCTTGCCTGCCAACCTGCTTGCTCGGCTTGGCATGCGGACCCGCCGTCTCATCTGCCAAAGACGGAATGTGCTGGTCAAAATCATGATTCTGTGCAGGGTGACAGGAAGTTACCGCTGTGGTACAGATCTTGCGCGGGGAAGTGGGTCGAGATATTTGCAGCAATGACAAAAGTAATAAATATAAAATAAAATAATCGCAAGAAACGAAATGCAAGATCTAGACTCACGGGCAGCAACACAGTATTCTTGCGTCTTGGATTCTTTACGCTTTTTTATGAAAGCAGCGATGCATTTATTGCTTGAGCCTCTCAGCGTTTGTTTGACTGCGGCAGGCGGTAGAAGCAAATGGTGTGCATTGTTGATACCAAGCATAGACGCCGGGATGGGGCACAGAAAAACCGGGCTCAAGAGAACCCCCCCCCCCCCAGGGATCATTACAAGAGTCAAGGCCTAGGCCCTTCGCCCCGATCGATATCGATTTAAACTGTTTTCTGAGTTCTGACAGGAATGAACAGACGACTCTTCTTATGGCATCAAGGCCATTTGTTGTTTCAGCGGGCCTCACAAACCTTCCCCACCCACTGAGTAGGCGGCAACAAAAAAAAACCGGCGCCATGTCTATCAGCTGGCCAGCCGGCATCGTGGTGGATCCGAACCCGTCCCCCGAAAGGCTCGCCGACACGACGACGTGGATGCAGATGAGCGTGATATCCGTGTTGCAGTTCATCGCTCTTGTGCTTGTCGTCCTTCGCATCTATGCGCGGGCCGTGGTTACTCGCTCTTTCGGCAAGGACGACATCGCCCTCTGTGTGGCAGCCAGCTGTTCAATAGCAGGGTGGACATTATTCGTCGTGCAGGCTTTTCATGGCTTCGGGCGGCACATCGAAACCATCTCGCTGGAGGATGCCGTCGTCATCCGCAAGACTACCTTCTTCATCACCATGACGACCAGCAACTGGGGCATGTGCTCTCTCAAAACAGCCATCGCGTTCAACCTCTTGCGGTTTTGCGATGTTCAGATCTGGAGCCGGTATCGTTGGATCATATGGGCTCTCCTCGGTAGTTCTTCTTTCAACATCAGCATCTTTTTCCGCTGATAGCACGTACTACTCTTTTGGGCTCTCGAACGAGCAAGAGTTACTGACACGGACTTGCGCCGGGCAGCTATCATTTGGTGCTACACCTTTATATACTGGGTGTTTGCGCTCACCAACTGCAACCCCATCCACAAATTTTGGGACCTCGGCGCTGAGGGCTGGTGCATCCCCGTTGCTCGATACATCAAGGTTGCCACGGCCAACACTGGTGCGTTCAAAATCAGATGCCCAGCTCATAATTGGAATACAACTGACAGAACATCAACTTGTAGCATTGGCAACCTCCACCGATGTCCTCCTCGCACTTGTGCCTATACCAGTGGTCTGGCACATCAAGCTGAGCATCAAGGTCCGAATGTATGTCATTGCGATTGTGAGCCTGGGTTACTTGTAAGTCAACGTCTTCTACAATTAAGGTTTTAATTACATCGTGAAAGCCAAACTAAAGCTCATACACATGTAGCTCTGTGGGGTTGGGCGTCGTCAAGATCATCTATCAACAAAAGTATAGCTCCACAAAGGACAAGACATAGTACGTGTCACCTGTTCCTTTTCCCGTCTATTTCACACCTTGCCACTAACGCACCTGTCCACCACAGCTATTTGAACATTCCTTTCTGGGGATTGTGAGTACCACCCAGTGAACTCTTGTCTCCCTTCCTTTTCCCCACCAAAAAAACACCCCATCTAACACTGCCAATCCCCAGTCTCCAACTCCAACTCGGCATCATGGCCGCATCATGCGTGGCGCTTCGCCCTCTCGTCACCCGAATACTGGGGCTGTCATCATATGGCAGCGGCACGCCACAGTCACAGTCTGGGCCCCGGTCGAGACTCCCGCCTTCCGTGGGCAGCGCCACCATGCGACGCAATAAAAACAAGGACGGTACTACCCTGGCCGCCGACGACGACTATTTCGAGCTCGAGGAAGGCCGTGGCGAGGTGATTTATCGCGGCGCACACGAACACCACACCGAGACGCGCGGTGGGCGGCAGGGCTCTGCCTCGGGCACGGGCGACGAGGACGAGACCTTTTACCATGCCGACTCGACGGGGAGTGAGGAGGCCATCATCAACAAGCAGGAAAATTTGAGGAAAGCGGTGTCGAATGGAGCTACTACTACTGGTGGGATTATTCGAACTACAGAGATTTCGGTCAAGTATAACCAGGGACCTTGAAATGGCGGGAAGGCATGGTTACGATCATTATTCTAGGTATTTGTACACGGCTGGGAGGGACTTTTCTTTTAGCGTAGCGTGCGGGTCGTCTTTTTGTGTGTGTGTTTTTTTTTTTTTTGATATCCCGACGGAAACTGACGTCTAATTACTTCAATGTTGGTGTCCCATATCGACATGGTTGGCAACCCCCTTGTCATTGCTTTCCAAGTAAATCATTCCCTTTCGGTATTATGTCAGGTAGCTTCCAATGTTGCCGTGCAGGGGACTGCAAAAGTCCTCAAGTTCAAGGGTGGGGCGGGGATCTGCCTGAATGGTGCCTCTTAACAAGCATCACACTCGGCCCGAGGGTGGATGGCTGTTGGTGAGTTCGAGAATGGCCTAACTGAGGAGGAGGATCAATAGTATGGTGCAAGGTTAGGGGTGCCAGTGCATGCACTGCGCCGCCGACTCCCTTGCTCGTATATCACCAAGGACAGCACTGAAGATAATTATTAATCACCTACCCCAACTGGACGAACATGAATGTTTTCTTCGCCAGAAGCTTGACCCGCTGTTTTCCAAATAGTGAAAAGCACACTCTGTTTGACGTATTGTTTATTGGCATTGCACCCTTGCCCCTAATTATTCGTTTTTGTGTTCTTTCAGCTGCACAAGTTGGAGAACTGACAGTGGGACAGATGCCACGGAAACCCCGACTCGTGTTCTAGAAGGCTTACCGCTCATCACGCAATATGCAATGCACAGGGTAATAATCCTGGGGTCCGGGGTAATTATTGTCAGCACAACCACTGGATTGGAGGAAGGGTAATGTCGGGAATATTCCCGAATCCCAACCACCACCCGAAATCCTTGAGAAGGAAACAAGCCATTTATTTATTTGTCCCTCTCTCCCATGTATCATTCCGGGGACTCCTCTTTTGTGATATCCTTCTGCTGCTATACAGTGGCTTGTCGCCCACAATGTTGACACCGCTGTGCAATCTTCTGGCAGTCGCTGGGCTTTTGCTTACCCCCGCACAAGCTGTCATCGAGACTGAGGGGGCGGTCAAGACCATCTACAAAGATGTTGCCATCATAGGCGGAGGCGCTTCTGGAGCGTACTCGGCGGTGCGGCTCCGAGAGGATTACGGTGTGAGCGTCGTCGTCGTCGAGAAGGACGTCATGCTTGTAAGCCCGAACCACTTTGTTTTGGCATCAATGCCTTGCTCACACCATTTCTAGGGCGGGCACGTCAACACTTGGGTTGACCCGGCCACCGGCAGAGGCTTCGACGCCGGTGTGCAAAACTACATTGATCTGCAAGGCGCCAAAGCATTCTTCACGCGTCTGGGCATTGCAACGCAGCCCAACGTCCGGTCCGTCTTGGACACGGTCAACGTCGACTTTACCACGGGGGCCAGGTTGACCAACTACACAGCACCGGCTGCGGCCGATCGTACTGATGCGTTGCGGCGATATCTTGCCGTGGCCGAACAGTACCTCCCCATCTTGGAGCCCGGCTGGTGGTCCTTTCCAGAGCCGAAGCAAATCCCCGATGACCTGCTGCTGCCTTTCCGAGACTTTGTCGCCAAGTACAACCTGACCACAGCGGTGCCGCAGATCTTCGCCACGACGGGCTTTGGGATGCACGACCTGATGGGCAGTCTCACGCTGTGGGTGATGCGCTCGTTCAACGTCAACCTGGACCGCCTCCTGCTGGGCATCGAATCCTCCTTTGTGCCGGCATCACGCAAAAACCAGGACTTGTACGACGCCATCCTCAAGCTTCTCGGGTCCGATGTCCTGCTCTCCAGCACAGTCATCAGCGCTGAGCGATCTGACCGTGACGGCGTCATCCTGCAAGTCCACAGCTCCACCACCGGCGAAACGACACGCATCGTGGCCAAGAAGCTCCTCTTCACCGCGGCGCCTTCCGACGCCAACACGGCTCCATTCGACTTGGACGGCGTTGAGAAGAACGTCCTCCGCAAATTCGAATACAGCGCCTCCTACGTCGGCGTCGTCTCGCACCCCTCCCTGCCCCTGAACGCCTCCCTCGTCAACACCCCCAGCGCCGCCGCCGCTGCTGCTCACTCCCAGCCCGCTAACTGGGCAGCCGCCGTCCCCGCGTTCCCCTACAATACCCGCTTCGAGAACTACCCCAACTCGTCGTACTACCGCGTCATCGCCGTGGGCGACCAGACGTTCACCGAGGACCAGGCGAGGGCGGTGGTCACGGGGGCGTTTGAGAGGATGGTCGCGGCGGGAACCCTCGCGCAGTCGACGCCCCTGCAGCCGCTCACGTTCCACGCCTTCACACCGCACGGTCTCGTCAGCGCGTTTGCGTCGCGCAAGGCACTCAAGTGCGGCTTTATTCAGAGCCTCAATGCTCTTCAAGGGTGCAGGTCGACCTGGTACACTGGCGCCGCGTGGTCAGTCCATGTGTCGACCAACTTGTGGATCTTTACCGACACCGTGCTGCCGAAGTTGGTTGCGAGCTTGTAGTTAATTAATTAAATCACAGTGGTGGAGGCGTGGTCAGTGATCGATGCGTGGATAAGAAAACGAGGTCTGAGAAAATTATCGTTTTGCTTTAGTGAAATCACTTTTTTCTTCTAAATACCAATCAACCCCATATCTGTGCCTCGTGGCGCCGTGATCCCAAGTAAGACAGGGAAAACCTCTCGGCGGTTCAATATCTTGGAGTCAAATGGGAATTATCCGACTTTTTTCAAGAGGGCGGCGGTGTATAATTTAGCCACGGCGTGAACATATAAAGTGGAATGGGGGTTTTCTTCGAGAACTCACTTGACACGATCAGGGTTGGCAGCCCCCCAAAGGTAGCTTGGAGGTTTGAGCTGAAGCCAAAGAAACTGCGGCCTTCCGGGGGGCTGAGAGGCATTGTTAGCAAGTCTTGATAATTAGGTGTTGATTCTCGTGGGGATGTATATGGCAAATACTCGTCACGGTAATTCAGATCGCGACGGGGGACAGCCACAATGGTATCTGCGGACCTTTCCTCTCCCAACACGTGTTTGGTAAACCATGCGTTGTGTGTCTTGCCTGTTGAGGGCTCGGTTTCCCTCCTCGGGCGTGATGGATGCGCCGTATTTCCTGGAAACAAGCTGAGTTGAGGCGTGAGCAAAAAAAGACTGATGATGCATTCCTGTCAAACATACCACAGCCATTGGGTGACCTTGCAGATGTATGGCGTTGCTCCAAACTTGATTTGGTAGTCTTGCCAGAACTGCGCCGAGCCGGTCCAGTAGTCACCGGCGACGATTTCCATGAATGTCTGAGACGGCCTTGTCAGCTCGTGTCCGGGCATGCCTCATCCTGTTCATTGGCCAAGCAGTTGATGATTCTGCCGATAGATAAGGTATCCAAGCACTGTGGAGCTGCCCCTCTATTTGGCCTGAGCCATGGAATTTTAAGTGCGTACCTGTTTGAAGAATTCCGAGAACATCTCGGTGGGCTGTACTGGGCGAGTTGTCTCCCACAGCCCCTCAATGGAGGTGCGGACCAGCGTCGTGCCCAGCCACTTGCAAAGCCGAGACACAGTATCCTCGAATACGCTCTGGACATCTCCGCGGTCGGAGGCATATTCGTCAAAGACGAGGACACGCTTGGGGCGGTGGAATTGGCGGATCGGTGGGGACAACTCGAGCCAGTGTTGGCCAAACTTGGACATGGTGTGTATATCCCTTCCCAGGAAGCCCGACCGGTGAAGAGCCTGCTTGACTTGTCAGCTTTGCCCTGGAAACCGGCTTGTTTGTATAAACTGACTCGCATGGCAGAGGCGTATTCAGCTCAGCTTTGTCATCATGGGATGGGCGAAAGCCAAAGATGCCATGAGCAACAGCAGGGTCCCTGACACTTCCTCCAGCTGTTCAATATCAGCCAAGCCAGACAAAAAGGGTGTTGGAGCGAGCCTCACCGTCACTGCCGAGGCCAATATCCACCCAGGGATATAGCCGTGATCGCAGACGCGTTTCCAGTGCTGCTGCCAGTGCATCGGAGGTAGCCATCGGCCTGTCGACGGAGTAGAATAGAAACGCGAATATACGGCCACGCAGAGTGTCGTTGCGCCGTATGCAGATCCGTTGAGGGGGTGGTAGCTAGGGAGGTATCTTTGTTAGTATTGTTTTGGCTGAGACCGCAAACTCTTTGCCACTCACAGCTTTGGGTTGGTCGGGGAGGGCACCGAACTCTGAACAAACGCTTCCTCCGTATGCGGATAGAGCCTAGACGCTCGAAAGATGCCCCTGGAGGAAAAGAAGAATGGGCCTTGGGGGATCGCAAATGACGGGGCCAGCAGGTAGACTGTGGAGCAGCCCATGGAGGAGAGAGGCTCCAGCACCTCTTGATCGAGAGACTAGACGCCGGTGATCACAATTACTGTGGCAAGAAACTCGCGGCAAAACACATCATCTTGCTCCAGGTACCCGTTGATAGTGTCCCGGATGTTTTCGCAGGTCACGGGAGACCCCTGGATATGGAGGGTTGCGACAGGTTCCAGCTCTGGAGAGGCGGTGAGGCGGATCGGGTACTGGCAGTCATCATCAGTAAGAGAGGCCCAGGCAGTTGGCAAGAAGGCCCCACCTCGGGATCCCCATCCACCGAGTATGCAGCTGATTGCATCTCGATGACCATCGAGACCCTTGGTTTGGCGCCCGCATTGGTTGTCGAAGGCTTGGCGCCGCTGAGGCTGGGGGCGAGGCGCTTCGCCAAGCTTGGGCACAGCTATCTTGATGACGCTCACGGTGGGCAATTATCTGGGTCTGGGCTCGGCAATGGCATTGGCGAAGGGTGAAGGTTTGGAAATGCAAAAAGCCCTTGGGGTCTTCGAGTCTGCCAGCAACGGTTACACAAGCAGGTTACACGCGAGGGTGGGACATGGCAAATCGAGGGGCAAACACGATGCCATTTGCTGCTGTGGCACTCATCACCCAAATTGTGGGGAATTGGAATCCAGTTCAAATGAGAGGCAGTTGGAGCTTCATAGTGGGAAACAACGCAACATGAGGCCCAGAGCCCAACTCTGCCGACTGTTCACACTTGACGGCACAAGTCGATGGCGTTGTGCAGGAGTCAAAGTAAGTGACCTAGATAAAATAACTACTCGACCCTTCATCCCTGCTGACAATTAGGAAAGCAACCTACCTATGCAGCATTGAACTTGAGACGAATACCCTTAATTAGCACTCCAGCCGATTTCGATACCCGGCGCAGCCTAGCTGTTGAAAAGGGGATCTCAATATCAAGACAAGTACCTGGCCTCCAGATCAACATATACACCTCGAATGACTGCCCAGAGGTCGAAGATGACATGACAATGCCGGGCAAAATAATAGACGTCGCGACCCACTTCCTGAACACCCCCACTTCCTGAACGCTTGGCGGCCCACACCGCCATTCCACACCACCAACTTCAACTTGACATAACTCATTCATTTCTAGGGCAAATTACACCAAAGTCGACATGGACTCTGTCAAGGAGCACCTTATTGAGCTGGCAATTCAAGAAGTTGAACAGGGTGTTTCCCAGCGTTGTGCAGCAGCCAGATATAGTATAGCCCTCGGTATACTCAACAATCGAATTTATGGTAAACAATCTCGAGATATGGCCTTCCAAACCTCTTAACGGCTAAGCTCTTTTCAAGAGAGCTTTATTACTGACTGGTGTTTTAATGAGGAAGGTGCTGGCCGGGCCCCGAGCCGTAAACAGGTGGTGGGATTCACTTAGGCCGTGCTCCGGGAAGGTGGTGATTTCAGGCCCCTTGGTGCGCGTTAGTGTGACTGCTTTCTACGCCGCAATCCCCGGATAAAGATGAAAAAATCAAGCTTGTTGGAGCTTTCGAGGGCTAAAGGTTCTACTAGAGAAGCGTATACAAAATTTTTCAACTTTTTGGATAGTTAGATTAAGGAAAAAAATATTGTTCTAGCTAATATTGCTAATATAGATGAGTATGGCTTACAGGAGCTTGAAACCGTACTTGGAAAGGTTATAAGCACTACATTGATATTTAAGTTATACGTTATAAGTAGTGATGTAACGATTTGGGTATTAATAATAGAGTGCAGTATAGCTGAGGGCTAGCGGTTGAGCTCCGTGATTATCTTTACAGGTGCTTCTTTTTAAGGGTAGTGGTTCCCTACCGAGGTTGAATTACGCTAGGACTTTTCCAGTTGGCGGTACAACTTTTTACTTACAGGTTGGAGCAATGTTGGAATAGGTTTTAAATAGCTTAAAGAGGTTTACCTAATTAAAACTAAGCTAAAAAAGCCAATAAATTGGCGGTTGTTAATTATTAACGAACATTCAAGCTATCTTACTAACGACTTCATATTGCTAGCTTGGAAAAATAAGGTCCAATTACTCTACTTACTAATATATACCTTGCACAAAACCCAACCTTTTAACCACTTAGTCTTCAGCCTATTAAAAGCTTACTTTTAGGAGCGAGCTAAAGCGGTAGTGCTGTTCGCTGGCTCAACTAACGTTAACAAACGCTAATTCCTCTACATTTATAAAGATATATTGGAAGAAGGAATACGTTCTAGCAATGTACGCTCTAGCTTTCAGGAAACCAAAATATAGCTACAGAACCCATTAAAAATATTGGATAACCCCAATACTATCATTTATAATAAAGCCCTCCCCAAAACACTACCCTAGCCAGCCTTAGAGTATATTACAGCATTACCAAAGCTATTCTAGACTCTACAAAAAAGCAAGGACCTTCGCGAACATTTGGACTTTGTTAAAAAGCACTTGGAACCAACAAATCAGCTAACTTGGGCTTTGTTTACTAAGGCAGAGAAATCCTTGGACATAAAGAATGCAGAGATAGTTAGTTTAAGGTACCAAAACGAGCATTTGCGAATGGAATTGGAAGCTTACAAGCCGCGTACTCGAAGAAAGGTTCGTAAGAATGGAAATGACAAGTTCGCTAGGATCGAGGATATCGGCAAGGCCAAAGCAGAGTCAAGGAGGCCCCCCAAACGCAGGAGGGTCACAGAGAGAGCGGCTGAGTCAAAAACACTAGCCCAGGGCAAGGAAATTGTAGTGCAGGGGCTTGAAGTAATACACTGCGCGGAAGAGTATTGAAATGCATTAATCGGCGTGTAAATAGCTTCAGAATCAAATAAGTTGTAGTGGTTGGAAGTTTGTGGTAGGTGTGTGGTCACGTGTTCAGGAAGGGGGGGTGTTCAGGAAGTGGGTCGCGACGTCTAGATAAAACAAGACAATATGGTGAATTCAATGGTCACCATAAAGAGTACCCGAAGAAGCACACCCTCTGATTACCTAATCAGAGGGCAGCCGGGCCGCACTTTATAAAAGTGGCTTGCCTGAAAAGAAATATGCAATGGGGCGTGAGTTGCTCTCCCAATGAGAATGTAGACAATACCCCTACAGTCGGCCCCAGTGCCCAGTACAAACTGTGACTTCCTGTCGTTGAATTTTGTCTCAGCTTAGAGCTCAACCATGATGACATTAATCCATCCAAGGTCAAGAACTGGCACGATATAGAGCATCCAATGCGGTTGAGCGGAGTTTCGGGCCAAAACAAGGGGCTACACTGCCCAGTACCTTCGCAAGGATAGAAATGCCACAGTGCTAGCTCCATCTCTGGGTCTTCCATATTCCCGGCAAGGCATTGTAACAGCTTCCTTCAATTTCCATCAACTAGTCAATTAATCTCCACCATTAAATCTTTCGTGACTACCAGCTTCGTAAGTTTTACACTGATAATTGTAGGTAATTTCACGGGAATGAGGGACGTAAATGGCCCCACTTCATGTCGGTAACGGACGGACCAAGACCTCGGGCGGGGGAACTGGGGAAAATGAAACCAGCCTTAAAAAAGTATGGCGGAGGGGACAGCTCCGACAAATCGACTGTGGCCAATCATGGCTGCTAGGTTTCCGACCCAGCCGGCTTCAACGTCCATATGGCCCTCAACACATATGGCCGAGAGAAAACTGTGAGTGCCGACTTTTGAGGGAGCAAGAAATATATACAACATGTCTGTCCGTGGAATTTCATTCGGTAGCTCCCCCTGGTCAAGCGATGGTCGTTTCTATCCGCAATAAGTGGCACTTCCAAACGAGCTCTGCGTTGGTGACCAGCAAAATCTGGGGTAAATATGGGGGGAGAAAGTCTGGGAGTATTAAACCTCGACGAATACCAACCACTTGCTGCTCGACTCCCGGATTTTTCTGTTGCCTCTCTTTGTTCTCAGTCTTGAAGTATATCCGCAAGTCATCTTTGGGATTTCACTGCAACCATGAAGTTAGGCCTCGTCGTTGCCCTAGCCACCTTGGCCCAGGGGCACAGCATTTTCCAGGTAAGCCACGCTGCTTACCACACATTGAGTTCACCTCACACACCCACACATCTCCAAAGTGGCCATGTTGGAGCTAACGGGACTCACAGAGGCTGTCGATTAACGGCGCCGAACAAGGCCAGCTCGTTGGCCTCCGCGCCCCCAAAGAACCAAACCCAATCTACAACGTCAGCGACGCACAGCTGGCCTGCGGGATCCGCGGCACCCAGTCCGACAAGATCATATCAGTCAAAGCGGGTGACAAGATCGGCGCTTGGTGGGGACACGTCATGGGCGGCGCGCAACGCCCCAACGACCCTGACAACCCCATCGCTGCCTCCCACAAAGGCCCCATCTCAACGTACATGGCCCGCGTCGACAACGCCGCCAGCGCCTCTGCCACTGGACTCAAGTGGTTCAAGATCTACGAGGACGCGCTAGACACGGCGACGGGCAAATGGGGCGTTGACAACATGATCGCCAACAAGGGTTGGGCATACGCCAACATCCCCGCGTGCCTGACGCCGGGCCAGTATCTGCTGCGCCAGGAGCTGTTAGCTCTGCATTCTGCCTACAGCTCGATGGGCGCGCAGTTCTACCAGTCTTGCGCCCAGCTCAACGTCTCGAGCACTGGTGGTTCCTTTGTGCCGAGTCAGACGGTCAGCATCCCGGGGGCGTACCAGCAGAACGACCCGAGCATCTTGATCCAGATCTGGGTCAACAGCGTCCCGGACAACGGCCGCAAGCCGTATCAGGCGCCGGGGCCGAGGCCGATGAGCTGCCCCTAATTAAAGGTTGTGTAAAAAGGACGCGTGATATTGGGCCGTGGGAATGCATTCCATAGGTCGTCATGCCATGATACATAATTAGCGAAAGGGGTTTATTCACTTTGTTATCAGCATCTTCATGCGACTGACTGTTTGACAATTTGATGGTGACGCCCGCAATGTGACTGACATTTTTTTTGAAGTGTTTGGGCACAGACTGGCTGTACTTGAGGAACATTAAGGTACAGCGCGACGCCAAAAAACGGCTGACATTTGCGAGCTTTTTACGTACTGACGTCTTGTCAGCAGGTACTATGAAGTAGCACTAAAATAGGGCGATCCGACGCTTATGTAATTTTTCCCACAGTACAATGACGGAGGAGGGTACGAACTTGCCCAAATACGTAACCTGTTCCGGCGAAAGCTTAGTATTTCTCGTTTCATCGTAGTTCAGCATAACTCCCACCCTACTCGTTCATCTATATATATAGTAACATCACGTACTTCCCACGCACTCGCACTGAATTGCGTTGCCATGATGGCGCTCCAGAGGGACGTGTTCATGCACGCTAGCGAAACACCGCCAATGAAGATACTTTGAAAAAAGGCAGTTGGCGCCAGCCGCCTTGGCGCGAGCCGCCTTGGCGCGAGTGCCGTCGAATGCCCAATGTGCGGGGTTGGTGATCTGGCAGCGAAAACATCTCGCCCTCGATGACAGCAACCACAACGACTTTAGGAGTCAACCCCCTCAACCGAACCCACCGAGATTCGCGCTACGTGCCTTGACAATTATTTGTGGTAGGTAATTCTTGTCTAGTATTAGGTGGCTCTCCCTCATTTCAATTACTAATTATTATACCGGTAGATCCCGCGAAAGCTAAAGCCGTCTGACCGCGTACCCGCTCGCCTTTTCCCACCACCGAACATTCGGCAACCTTCAGACGATGCGGCTCCTAGAACGCGACGGTGCCGGCGGGTTCCGCCTAACGAAGGACCTCCCCAACGATGCGGTTCCCGAGATTCCGCGTTACGCGATACTTTCACACACATGGGGCGACGGAGAGGTCCTCTTCAAAGACCTGGCGGACGGTACGGCTAAGGACAAAGCAGGCTACGCCAAGATTCAGTTTTGCGGAGATCAAGCTGAACGTGATGAGCTAGAATTCTTCTGGGTCGACACCTGCTGTATCGACAAGTCCGATAGCGCCGAGCTCCAGAACGCTCTCAACTCCATTTTCCGATGGTACCACAACGCGGCCAAATGTTATGTCTATCTTACAGACGTCTCAACCCGCAAGCGGGACGCCGACGGTAATCCCAAATGGGAATCGGCTTTTCAAAACTGCAGATGGGTCACCCGTGGATGGACTCTCCAAGAGCTCATTACTCCAACCGTCGTCGAATTCTTCTCTGTGGACGGCATGCACCTAGGGGATAAGCAGTCTCTAAGACATCAAATTCACAACGCAACCGGTATTCCCCTCGGGGCTCTCCAAAGCAACACATTGTCAGATTTCAGCATCGAAGAGCGCATGTCGTGGGTCAAAAAGCATAACACAACACGCAAGGAAGACAAAGCTTACTCTCTATTCGGTATCTTCGACGTACAAATGCCGCTTCTAGACATCGCGACCCAACAACCGGATTGACCCCATTCCCGGATCGGCCCCCTGAACACCACCACGATACTAAAACAACCACAACTTCGTTAATTTTAAAGCTATTTACAAGCCAATCAATCTTTTTTATTCCTCTTCTAGCTGTTTAATTGTATCCAGTGCGCAAACAATTGTTTCTTCTGCTTCTTCCCTTTCTTCCTCCTCCTTAATTAGCGCTATAGTCCTTCTTTATTTAGCGGGTTGTTCGCTAGCTAACTAGGCAGCTATAATATTTTCACTCTTTGCAAAGTAATTATTGGTAGGCTCTTTGACCTTTTTCTTTGTATGCAGTTTATAAACTTCTAATTTAGTGGTTAGGTTAGCTACTTGCGCTTTTAATTCTGCGATCTTTGCATTTTTTATGTCTAAGGCTTTCTTTACCTTAGAAAAAAGAACCTGGGCATCCTTTTTAGTTAGGTTAATAATTGCTTATATAACTTCTTATTATTTTCGAAAATTTTAGCTTTTTTGGAAGGTTTGAAAAAGACTAAATTTTGGTATAGGAGGTAGTGTTAAAGGTAGTATAGGTAGGTAGGTAAGGGCATTTATATAAACAATTGTATTAGGGTTATTTAATATAGCTGCTAGTTTGAAAGGATAAATATTAGTTTCCCTAAAGCTAGAAATTAAATTTTAGGCATTTATTCCTTTACTAGATGTATTTCTATAATAGTATAGAAAGCATTGCTTATTAATAGCTATTAAAGTAATAAAAGTAGCTAAAGCCTTTGCATTTTGCTTAAAGTAATTTTTTAATGCAGAAAAGATTGTATGATTAAAAGGTTAGGTTTTATAAAAGGTATGTAAAAGTAAATAAACTAGTTATATTTTGTTTTTTTGCGCTTTTAATATAAAATTAGCTATTATATAGCTTGAATACTTATTAAGGATTAAGAAGCGTTATTCTAACAGCTTTTTTAGTTTAGTTTGAATTAAGTAAACGTTTTTAAGCTATTTAAGGGCTATTTCGGCATTACTTTAGCTAGTAAACGAATAATTATATTTCCAAATAGGAAAGTCCTTTTCTAAAGCTAAATTTAAAGGGAACTATTGCCCTTATAAACTGGTCCCTATAAAGATGATAACTAGCAATAATTTATAGCCCTTTATAGTACTATACTTAATAATTAAAACTTAAATAATTGTATTAAACCTTACAATATAAGCCCTATATATAAAAAAGCTCCTTATTACTTTTCCAGCCTTTATTTTGAATTTTTAAAAGCTATGCTCGTTTATATTAATAATATTAGTTAATATAATGTTTTTTTCCTTTAATTAGGCATTCAACTAAACAAAGAAATCCTTATATGCTTTATAAATAGATCTATATATTCGATTAGCTTCTAGAATTTAAGATGGCTTTATTTTGATTTTTGGGTAGCGGTTAAGAAATCAGTTAAACTAACGTAGGCTTAAAGCTTTTACATTACCTCCTTTATGCAATAAAGCTTTAACGAAGCTTACAAGTTAACGATAGCTAGGAGCCCTAAATGTAGCTTTAAGGTCGAAGGCCTAGTTAATAACGAAGCTTTCTTGCAAGGGAGAAAGGTGCTATTTATTTTCCTTAGCCCTGTGTATTGTGTGCAAGCTATGGAGTTGGTTTGACAACGTGGAAGTTGGTATACTATATTATATTGTAGCTTCTTTCTGGGTAAGTCCGTCTTCAACGGCTTCAATAGCCAATTCAATTAACTGCTCACGGACAGATTCCATTTTTAAATATGAAGAAATTTGGCCTAGAATTGAATGAGTTGTGTCAAATTGAAGTGGGTGGTGATGGAAATGGCGGTGTGTAGTGCCAAGTCCGGAAGTGGGGTTGATCCGGTAATGGGGTCAAGATGTCAATACGGCGAAGGAGAAGACAGAGCATTTGAGCGGCTGCTTGGAGAAATTAGCAAGCACGATCGCTACCTGGCCAATCTGCAGTCCACCGACCCACGCCTTGACAAGAGGCGTATCGAAGATGCAAAAGGCGGACTGCTTACCAACGCTTACCGCTGGGTTTTCGACAGCCCCGACTTCCGCCAATGGCATGACCGGCCAGAAAGCCGCCTTCTCTGGATCAAAGGAGATCCTGGCAAGGGCAAGACCATGTTGTTATGCGGTATCGTCAACGAGCTAGAGCGAGCCATTATTGCTGACGGACACTGTCGCAATTTGGCCTACTTCTTCTGCCAAGCCACCGACTCGCGCATTAATAACGCAACCACTGTCCTGCGTGGCTTAATATACCTTCTTGCCCACCAGCAACCACGTCTCCTGTCCCACCTGCGGAAATATATCGACGCGGGCAAATCCCTCTCCGACGCAAATACGTGGGTTGCCTTGTCAGATATTTTAAGGGACATGCTAGAAAATCCGAACTTGAAGGAAACCTACCTGGTCGTTGATGCCCTTGACGAATGCGTTGTCGACCTACCAAAGCTTTTGGACTTCATCGTCCGCATCTCATCCGATCGTATAAAATGGCTCTTAACAAGTCGGAACGAGACGAATATCGAGAAGAAGCTGAGATCTGATGATACGCGGACAAGGCTTAGTCTCGAGTTGAAGGCAAATGCGATGCAGGTGTCCCATGCCGTCGATATGTACATCGACGACAAGTTATCCAATCTCGAACCGCTTTGGGACGACACCCGACTGAAGGATCGAGTGCGGGATATTCTACGCAAGAAGGCCAACGGCACGTTCCTCTGGGTTGCCCTCGTTGTACAAGAACTCAGTAAGGATGAGGTTGAGAGCTGGCATGTTCTGGACATTGTCCGAGAATTGCCACCGGGCCTGGATGGGATGTACAATCGCATGTTGAATGAGATCAAGCGGCACCAACGGGACCTGGAGTTTTGCCAGCGCATACTCTCTGTAGCGACGCTCGCATACCGCCCAATTAGTTTGGCCGAAATCGGCGGCTTATTTGGATTACCGGAACAGATTACAAAATCGACGGAGAATGTTAGGAAGATCGTGGCCAAGTGCGGATCGTTTCTCACAGTCCGAGAAGACCAGATCTACCTCGTCCATCAATCGGCCAAGGACTACTTAAGCGAGCGAGCCTCCACTCTGCTTTTCCCATGTGGCACGACAATGGCCCACCACGACATATTGAATCGATCGCTGAAGCTCATGTCTGGCACGTTACGACGCGACATATACGGCCTATGCGCACCGGGGTTTCCTATCGATGAAGTCCGCGTACCGGACCCAGACCCTCTTGCGACAGCACAGTACTCATGCGTTTACTGGGTCAGCCACCTTTCTGACTCGGTTTCCGGCACAAACACGAACCCGGACACTTCCCTACAAGACGATGGGGCCGTCCATACATTCATCAAGAAGAAGTACCTTTACTGGCTTGAAGCTCTTAGTCTGCTCCGAGCTATGGCGGAGGGTGTCATCGCCATAAGACAGCTTGAGGGTCTACTAGTAAGTCTAAACCACCAAACGCCAGAAAGCTAGGCTAACAGAGACATAGGGACGTACCGATCAAGGTCAACTAATAGTCCTTGTTCGGGATGCACACCGGTTTGCTCTATCTTACAGATGGATAGTAGAGCAAGCCCCTCTTCAAGCGTACACTTCAGGCCTTATATTTGTACCAACCGGCAGTTTCGCAAAGAAAAATTTCAGGGCAGATGAACCTAACTGGATTAGTACGAAGCCGGTTGTAGAAGCAGATTGGAATGCATGCCTGCAGACATTAGAAGGCCATAGTGGCCCGGTTCATTCCGTTACCTTCTCGCCGGATGGCCAGCAGCTCGCCTCGGGCTCGGACGATGGGACGATTAGGATCTGGGATCCCGCGTTGGGGCAGTGCCTACAGACGTTAAAAGCCCATGTATCGTTTGATCTGTCGTTTGATCATACGGGCCGTTACCTTATCACCGATGCCAGACGTATTGAAATAGTTGCAGCTACTATAGAAAGGGTAATTCAGCTGGATAATGTAGTGAAGCTGGGATATAGCTTAGGACAGGACAAGTCGTGGATTACTTGCAGTGGTAAGAATGTACTATGGTTACCACCTGGATACCGCCCAACTTGTTCTGCCGTCCAAGGGCGGATGATATCTATTGGGTGTGCGTCGGGACGAATTTTTACTATTGGCTTCTCGCGAGATGTTTAATGTATTTCAAAGCTTCGAATTCACCCTCTTATTTCTTTTTCCTAGCTTGACACCAGAAGGGTCTGGGAGGATGGGTCAATATATAGAGAGTGTAGAATTCTAGAATGTTCCATCGATTTTGAGATGAATAATATACTTTGCTTCGAGAAGGCAAGATCAGCTGCTACTCCCTTCCCGAAATGATGGGGCGAATATACCTAGTAGCGATCTAGCTTCTCCAGTTTCATAACTGCGTGATTTTAGGATGCAAGTATACTAATTAGGTTAACACTGTTACAAAGCGGGTGGGGTGGGTGTGTGTGGCCATGCGAGCTGAACTGGCACAGCCGGTTCAGCTGGTGTGGACTACAGTCGCCATACACCTTGCCGCTAATGCGGTTGTAGTGCAGTTGGTGATAATCATGGGCTTTCGCTATATGGGTGCTAAAATTCAGATGCTGACACTTCGGATGCGGCAAATTTTCCTGATGAACTACCTTTCAAAGTGCTCTGTACAGATAAGAGCCAATAGGCACTGTGGCAAATTACATCCTTGCGTTTATCTTATTTTTGAAAAGTTTAAACGACAGGACGCCAATTTCGCTCCCAACTGTAATAGCAGTTAGAATTCTTTTAATTGAAACATTAATGTTAGAGAAATTGGAAATCTTTTAATGTATATTAGGATATTGCAGGACGTTGGCTTTAGTAGTTTGTGTGGCTGTGCATAAGGTCCAAAACAGGGCAGTTTGATACACCCCTGGAGTTGCCTGGTCAGACTCGCCTGTAGCCTTCCAGCTGCGGTAACGACCCTCCGCCTGGGTTCCACGCGGCCGGAGAGGGGGGCGCTTGCCGCAGGACCCAGTGGACGTGATCCGAGGCGAGATCTTCTTGTCTCTAGTCGCATATCACTGCGCAGGAGCGGTTCTCCTGCCGGTCTCTGTTCCGCTGGGAGTTCAAAGAAGGGATCTCCTGGTCCTGCAAGTGCCTCGAACCGTGCCATCGATGGCGACTGGGGGGGGTAGGTCATTGCCGGGCAGTGGCTGATCGAACAGTACTAGCGAGGGTGACAGGGGCAGCTCAGCGCGGCCAGGGCTGCCGAGCAGGGCCATGGATGGGGACTGAGCCGGACCCTCAGCTGGCGGTGGAAGCTCCATCAACTCCAACGAAACCGCTGCTGATGGTGAAAGTTCGAAGGAAGGCCCTGACCAGCTCAAACCAATCTTGTTTCAGAGGGGAATTGGGCTAACAGGCTAGGACGGGGTCTCTTCCAATAGTTCCAACAGTAGTGCTGCTGCCGCCGCTGGGGACCTGAGATCAAGCAGTGAGACCACCGGCACCTCGAGAATCTCGGCCGCTGCCTCCAAGACTTTCATCTGTGTCTCCGGAAAATTTGGCTGTGCCATCTCGGGCATGGCTTCAAGTGGGAAGGCCGTAGCGGCTGGAGGTTGAAAGACGGGGACGGCAGTAACGATTATGTGGGCAAAACGGCCAAAGCACCTAGCCAATATTCTGGCCACATAAGTCAAAGGGGGCAAGGTTGCAAAGCGGTGATCACAGTACTGGGGTCTCAGTTCTGGGGCCTCAGTCGCTAAATTTTAGGGGGCCGGGTACGTTCAATATTGCATATATAATAATCTTCTTCGCCATATTACGAAGCATTCGAAGCATGGCTCAACCGGACGCCCTGTTCCACGCCGCTGACAAACCGACTCCGCGACCACCCTTCCGCCCGCCGCATCGCAGACTCCGCAGAGCGTATCACCACATCCGATATCATGAGCCATCCGAAGCATGGCCTGATCTGTCTACCTAGTAGATACCTAATAGGTACCTACGTATCAAGACTTGCCAGGCGAAATTAGCGATACGGCAAGTGGCAGCCTGGTGTGCGAGATCGTGGGCCGTGCGGGCCGCGGCGTCGAAATCGTCTCATAGAACCAGACCATCCCATAACTCCTCCACATTCACTTTGTAGGCTGTCGAGTAACCCGTGAGATTCCCCAAACCGATGAAGGCACTCCGCCACGGCAGCCATGGTAAGGCACTGTTCCACCGTGGTCTGCCGCCTGACTTCTTCTCCACAGCCTTGAAGGCCCTGAAATCTTTGGACGATGTAGTCCTGTGCGACGCTCAACTGCTCGCTCCACCATGTCTTCAGTACTTCCAATGTCTTCTCTTCATCAGTGCCTCCGAGACCTGCCGCCGGTACCTTCAAAGTGCCCGCTACTACATATGTCATGGAGTCCCCGACTCTTTGAACACACCGACTCTTGCCTGCCCATTCAGGAGCACCAACAGTACACTGAAAAATTAGCTGCTGGATTTCGGGTGGTGTCTGGGAGAATCGAGGAAACCTGTGGGGGGGATTCGGGTTGTTTTCCCTGAAGAGTTCCGCGCCAAAGAATTCTGCCGCGCTGGCGCTGGCTTGGACTTCAAAGATACACCACAGTATCTTCCCGAACATGAAAGTCATGCCATTTTCCCTTTCGTATGGGTCGAGAGTGAGCCACCCGATGTTGTAGCCGAATTCCGGACTGTCGTATTTCGCTGCCAGCAGCCTCTGAAGGTGGTTGTCCCAGCCGGGCAAGAAGGTTCTGAGAAATTGCTGGTACTTTTCGGTCACAGCCGGAGGCAGAGATGTTCGAGTTGCCAGGTAATTAGACCAAATGCGTGATTCTGTTGATTTCGGGTGGTGACCAGGAGAGCCATCCCCCTCGCTGCTCGAAATTGATGAGGATGGCATCGTATTCGCCGTCACACCTCTTGGATAATAGTTGCTTTAGCTCGTGGTAAAAGTACTTTGGGCCGAGAGGTGTTGGCCTTGAAGACGTAATACTGTGACTCGGGCAAACCCCTGGGCAGATACCAGGCTGATCGAGTCGTGGATTTAAGTAATCAGCCGCAACTCCCTAATATCGATGATTGGTGGCCATGAGCTCACGGGGACGAAACCCTCCCACGTACTCCGAAGTGAACTCAGGGAGCACCATTGAAGTTCCACGTCGTGGTCCGGATCGAGACACATCTCCATACAGTGGACGTCTTGTGAGAAATTTTTGACCACAATCCGAGAGCCAAACGGCATGCTCAGATACCGTTCCATGAAGTTAACCATGCCTCGAGACCACGATCCCAAAGCCACTGCAGTATGGTCCGCCAAAGCTGATTTTTGCAAGCCGCCGGACTAGATCATTGACGAAATCGTTGGCCTGAGTCTTTCCACGGAGCTACTTGGAGATCAACCCCCGGACCCAAAACAATGTCAATTCGCGTTGGTGAACGGCCAATCGCAACCTTGGTACTAGGATAGCTTTCTCTGAACAAAGTCGGCCCGGAAGACTTGCCAGGTTGGATCCCTTTCTTCCGTGGTATTGATTCTGTTCTTGGGGTTGACGTGCGAAGTTTCCCACGCTAACTCTGATGTGAGGGCTGCCGGACTGGAATCAACATGATCAGGAAGTATGTACAGAATCGCAGGGCCTAGAACGTACTCAATCATATGCAATGGAGGCTCCATATTTGCTGATATGTTGTGTGGGCGAGTCGAAATTCAGACTACTTTGGGATCGATTGATCGATTTGATGGGCTGGAGGTGTGAGGGTCTCAGCATTGGTGAGATAGACACCAAGAAGACATGGAGTTACTAGGTGACACATTACTGTGGCTATTTGATTGAAATGTCCGCGACATGTTTGATAATTGATGATGTTGAGCCACTTGAGTTGTTTGCCACCATCCGTAAGCCGCGTTGGCGTGGAGTGGAACAAGTTCACAGCGAAACATAATTGTAATATGTCGTCGCACCACAGCACCACAATAATATGACAATTCATCAATGGCAAATATTTGCGTCCAATTGTTGTTGTTCACAGCTACTTTGGTGTCAAGCGCAAAAAGACACACTAAGTTTCACGGGAGATGCAAAGAAATATCAACCAGTTATATCAACAAACCATTTCCAAGAAAATCACATCATTCTTCATTCATATTTGGGACTTAGACCATATCCCCTCTCCTTGGTCACGGTCACAGAGTTATACCCATTGGTTTGGCATGTAACTCGCCTGTGGTTGATTGGCCAGCTGCCAGTATCCGCGTACTCCCGTACCACTTATGTGTTGTCCTGTCTGTGTGTTGTGAAAAGCCGGCCTTCTGGCGGTTCCATGTCAGCACGGGGCTCCTTTTTGCATTGGACATGAGGCCACATGCAGAAGTAACAGTCAAACCTCGGACTCGTTAGATGTCCGAGAAAAACTATGAGGCGTCTACAGTTTAACACCACTTAAATCAGTAGAAGGTCAAGAATAAATAGTGTCGCAGTTTCTCTTAATATCATGTTCATTTGGGTCCACAGCCACTTCGGTTATCCCACCACCTCCTCCTAGGTACCTGCCATACACAATCTTACATTCTACCCGACGAGAAACCAAGTATGGCTGTAGTCCAACGCCTTGGTAATGACCCCTTGCCCATCAACACCAACAAGCTAGAACATTATTTCCCACTGATGACTGGGAGTATGGTTTGGACAGGTCGCGATCTTTATCCGTCCGACTATACTCTTGCGTTATCCAACACTGAGGTCAAGGAAGTCGAACGGGCCTTGGGAATCTTTAAAGGTCTGTATCTGCGCACCTAGCCCCAATTTAACTCGGTTGTCTGCATAATCCTCTATGCCGAAACACTGACTCGTTTGCCGGCAACAAGAGCATGGCCTCGATGGACCTGACATCACCCCTGAGAACTTCCCGCTGCCATCTCTGGGCAAGAAGCTACGGCTCGCGAGGCAGGGCCTCCATTATGTAAAGGGCCTGTTGATTCTCTCTGGGCTTGATCCCCACAGGTACTCTGTTGAAGACAATGCGATCATTTTTCTGGGAATCTCCTCATACATTGGCAACGAGCGCGGGATGCACGACAACATGGGGAATATGATGGGTCAGTTGCCTCCTGCCCGCTAAATCGCACAAAAAATGGGCATTCTGTTAACATTATACATATGGCACCTTCAGTCGATTTTCAGGACAAGGGAGGGAAAATGGGAAGCAAGGACTCCAACGAGGCAACGGTACTAATTAACCATCCAATCCCCCTCCCCCCCTCCACATATCAGTTTATGCTAACAGTCGTTCCCTCCAGCCGTGGGAAGCTCTTCCCAGAGTGCACCCGTCCTCTGCTTTTTGTCCACGGCGGTAAAGTCATCACGAATTTCAGTCGCCGCCCGCTCATAGGATCCATGACGCGCTACACCAATGACTCGGTGGGACGCCTTGATCGCTAGCCGAGATCCTCCAAACACTGCAGTCAATGGCGGCGGAGTGCTGCGTGTCTGTTCAGCCCAAGAAGGGGGCCATAGTGTTCGTGAACAATCTTAGAATGCTGCACGCCAGAGACAAGTTCCAAGATGAAGGCTGTCACTCGCACGATCTTGTTCAGCTTTAGCTGAGGAACAACTCGATGGCTTGGGATTTGCCTCCCGAACTTTCGGCGGGCCATCAGAGAGTTTACGGAAGGAATCATCTGAATGAGCGTTGGGAACTGGAGCCTAGGGAAATTGAGAGTGGCTTTTTGGGCGAACTGGACACAATTGTGAGCGCCACTTCTCACTGATAAGACCGGCCATTCTACAACTACTGATGGGACAAGAGAACTACCTAGGTACTACAACGCCACGCAATTAGTCTGTGGACAACAGCCAACCCCACCCACCACCACACCCACCACCACCCACTTCAAACATCAATTGCACGACCAAATTACACTCAAATTTAATACCAATTAGTGGGTTACAGAGCCAGGATTCTGGGCTTCAATACTTTGTATACCATCCACGCACTGCACGTACGGCCTTTCGCCAGCGTAGCACTGAGTCTAACAAACTGTCAATAAACCCTTGATCGATATGCTCCTACGCATCCAAAATCCACTTTTTAGCCGTAGCCCTGTCGGCTTCGTTGTCTTTCAAGTCGGCAAATCGAGGGTGTAATTCGTAGATAAAGTCCTTCAAACGCTTCTATACATGCTCAATCGGGTTAAGGTCGGGGCTATAAGGTGGCCAATCAATTAGGGGGACTGCCCAAATACGGAACCACTTTTTAGTAGCCTTGGATGTGTGTATTTTAGCATTGTTTTGTTAGTATAGGAACCTTCGCCCTCGAATTCGCTAGTATTGAGATCGAAGGACTTAATTTAAAGCTTAAATGTATAATTTGCTCGAGTATCCTCTTTAGAGAGATTAAGGATCTTTCTCTATAAAAACAAGTAGGTTTTTACTTTTAGGACCTTTACGAATCCAAGCATATACTATAAATAATAAATTAGCAGCTTGCTAGGTTCGATTTATAAAATCTTTCCTAAATTTCTCGTAGTTATAACGAAAAACCTAGCCTATATTATTATTAAGGTTATTTTGTATATTATACTTATTGCTATATATAGTAAATTTAATAAGCTTTTACTTCCTTAGCCTTTAAGTTTTGCAATAAATATACTATTAGTAAACATTATAGTCGTCCAAAGAAGGCCTCCACGGACTGCGCTATTTACGCAAATCGAATTAACACTATAAGACCGTCCGTAAAGTGCTAATCGAACATTCGAAAGGGAATTCGTTACGTAGGGTTTTCCACTTAATTTTAAAGTCTTTTCGAACGGTCCGAAAAACTAGGCGCTTTTGCCGGGGACTGAGGATTTCGGGCTGGCCGGGCCTAGGGAGCGATACCACCGTATGGTGGGCGTGCCAGCGATCCAAGGTGTGGTCAATTGTGTGACGATGCACGTTGAAATCGCGTGCCAGTTCCGCCTTCGATCTGCCGGCCAATTGAGCCGTAATAATGGCTGTTCGAGTGGTTTTTGATAGTTCGCAGCCAGGCCCTCGATTGCCTGAGATTTCGGTGCCAAACGCACGCAAATTGGAGGGCATAACGGCGAATGGTAGTATGTTGAAGAAGGTGGTGATCCTGACGCGTTGGGGGGGACGCGTTGTGTGGGTGGGGCTGTCCACAGACTAATTACGTAGCGTTGTAACTGCATCCGTCGAATGACAAAGGGCAATATTTTTATATCCCAGTGCGAATGGCGATATTACTAGTGTCCCTAGTAGTCGTTCGACCCGCTCCTGTTCTTTACAAACCATAGCGAGAACCCCAGGACGCTCTCTGTTTGACACCCCACGCGTCCGGACACAGAAGTTTGTGTGCATTTTTCCTTCACGGAGGCTTGGGTTAAGAGAAAGGGTCACCCTCGACAGTGCGCCGACCTGCCTCGCAGACTCATCAACTGCTTGACCAATCGGAGTGATTCTGGCCTCCAAGAGCCGCTCAAAATGCCCCTCCATGGCATAAAACTTGCATACAGGCCAGCCGTTTGGTATGGATATCTGCTACAGCACCCGCAGCGTCTCCGCCGCGTGTATTTTTCAGTATCGTTTACGTCCGTTTTGAAGTCGAGTTCCAGTCAGTCTCAGGGCGTGCAGAGTCTCAAGGCGCAAATCCATATGTTGACTCTCAAGACCCCCTTTGCGAGCTGCATATCTTTTCCATGATAGGCTTCCAATTTGACTGACCGAGTTGCCATTTGGCCCTCCTCGAGATTTCTCAAAGTCATTTATGTGGCGTTTTGTGCAACGAATCTTCCACTAGAATTACTAGTTTGGAAATGACCTCAACATCTGTCTCAAGGGCCTCGTTGCCTTGCCAAGTCGTAGGCGTATCGAGAGGCGGTGTTAGATGGTGGCCTAATTAACTGTGCTTGTTGCTGTCTTGGTCAGACCATAACCCAAAACAGGAGTTTATGAGACTAGATGCAGTTAAATTGGAATGTTGCAGTCCAATGGGGAAAATGGTCCGCACTTCCGCAGATTGCCCGGTCGTGCTTATTACCCCTTGCTGTGGCTATAGGCTGTGCATCGCACACGCTTGCCTTGGCGCTAAGAGTCGCATGCAAAGATATCATGTGCAATGGGAGAGTCCATACCACAGAAGACAGTCGGAAATGTCTATATATTGGACAGTAATGGCCCATCCTTAGCTGTCGTCCCATCACTCTCCTTCTCATCAACGAGGCATCTGCCTGGGGACCCTTCACCAAGTTCTCAATTCTCACCGACTGCTCTCAACCTCCTGATATTGATCATTCTAGTAACCATGATTGTCTTTGTACTTCTTTTCTGCTCTCTTTTCGGGGATGGTACCATTGCCACCTCTTCTTCTCCACCTTTCACTGGCGATCAGAACATGTCGACTACTCCCAACGCTCATTTCGTAAAAGTGCCCAGCGATTTCAACACGACCTCATGGTACCAAGGCGCGTCTGGCAATGTTAAGATCCTAGAAGTTGCAGATGGCTACGAGGACTACTACTCGCAGTAGAACAATGGTTATGGGAAGCTCACTGCGTCATTCTTTTCCCACCCAATGCGCGGAGCTTTCACTACCTAGACAGTCTCGGCCAGTTGACTGGGGTGGCTCTGTTTTATTAACTTCTGCCTGTCATGGCTGGGAATTTACCGTCAGTTTTGGCACAGACCAGTGGTGGTCGTCCGACAGAACCCTTGTCACCGTCGCCCTACAGGACCTGGATACCATCCGAGCTCAGCCCTATTGCGACAACAACGGCGACGACTGGTACTTGCTTGATGGTATAGCTTGGGACGAAAACCTGGGTGTTTATGTCCATCCCGGCAACGCCTATGACACATGCAAGGCTTTTGGCGACCCGTTCGACAACACCTGGATCGTGTATCTGAACGACTTCTTCAACATCCCAATTGATCCCAGATGTGTACATCTCGGCTGGAATTCTTTTGCAGGGCCCCCATATTCTAGCCGTGTTGTTGTCTTCCTTTCCCCTTTATCATAGGTCTTCATACCACCAACCAATACAACAATATATTGACCCGTTATCTGTCGATACCTTTAATGCGAGAATTTTGACCGTGAAAGTTGAAACTCTAGGAAAGGGCCCTTCGTCTCAATATTTAACGGTCACTGCCGTGCGACCTTCATTGCATCAAGGCCACTTTTATTCCTTGCAAGGCATGGCGGGAGGTCAGGGATGCTCTCACATTCTTCTCTCAATAAGTTTATTCGAAATTGTATGCGTTTAGACATCGTGTAAGATGCCCCTTTACGTTACCGGTAGATCAACGAATTTGGCATTCTTATTAAAATTAACTGTGGTGAATGAGACAAACGTGGAAGGAAGAATAACGCAATAAACACACTTGTTAACGCCGTCCTTTGGTGGCTGCCTGCCTTCCTTCGTTATTACAGTTCGAATGTTGCAATCTTGACACCTGACGGGCAGGTGCAAACCGCCCCACCAGGCAAATTTTCGTGGCAACCAAACCCCAGTCGCGTCATTCGAGTTCACCTTCTTGTCAATGCCTCACGACTTTATCTCAACGTCCACCTGCTGCAAGCTACCTTGACCTCTCAACGCCCCGCCTCTAAAATTCACACTTCCACGTCCAGATTTCATTATTCGGCATTTTTTCTGAGCATGACGGCCAGCCACGACTCGGGCCATGACTCGAGCGCGCAGCAGGTGCACGGAAAGCATGATAAAGAGGCGACCGAGGGCGGCGGCAGGAGCGCTCCCTTACTATCAGACGGATGTATCGAGTCTCTGATTGCTCACTGGAGGGTGTGCATCGACGAGCTGCAGCGTCTCCAGCAGGCCGCCATCCATGTTTCGAATCCCATCGGCGGGCTGAACAGCCTGCTCAAGGTGCAGCAGCGGGCCCTCGACAGGGTTTGCCAGAAGAAGCAGAGTGGTCCCCCATCATCCGCCGCCATCTCGCCCGCGCAGTATTTTGGGGTTAAGAGCTGTTGCTGGGATGACAGGTGGGCCGTCCTCAAAAAGTCTCGCGGGCTGGTGCACATCAACAAGGACTTCTCCAGGAGCCCGCGGCAGGCCGTCTCGTCTGGCAGTGGGTGGCTGGCTTACAAGGACCAGCCATTTCAAGAAAAGACGGTGTCGGTGGATGCTGTTGTTGATAGCGGCGCTACATGGGTCAAGTTTGTGTCCATCTCATCCAGGACACTGGAGTATCAGATCGTGGCAGAGGGATGGGAAAGCGAAGGGTCCGACGACGACGACAACGAAGATTCGGAAGGGCAGAGCAACAAGGAGGCAGGCGAAGGGGGCCTGGTGCACACCGAGTTTGCCGACTCGATTCGGAAGCTTGTTCTCGCAGCGCGATGGAACCACTGTCCCCACATCCACCTCATACTTCCCGGGCTTCACGAGGGCAAGTCCGAGGTCATCGACAAGATGCTGGCCTTCCTTCGAACAAGGATAGGTGGTCCCGATGTCACTGTCACTGTCAGCTGTGCCAACAGTCCATTCCTCACGGACCCGCCTCCACCAGCGGACGTGGCTATTTCTGCTCTCGTCGACGACCGAGACCAAATCATCGGCGACGCTTGTAGCCGCCTCACGCCAACTGCAAATCTCGACCCCAGTGCGCTCGTGTCGCTCGTTACTGACCTGCATCACGGGCCCGTGTCGCTCCAGCCTGATTTCCAGCAAAAGATTATCGCCCAGTCCATCCTCGACCACGAGACCGACAACAGCCCAGAGCTGGTCGCCCGCCAAGACATCCTCGCCACGGTTCTATACCCCGCCCTGAGTGGCCGCAAGCTCGTGTGCACGCTTTTCGCGGCGCAATACTTCCGGCAACTGATCAGCGCAATATCAACCAACTCTGAAGAACTACGCGCATCACTCATCCTCCCTCCATCCTCTCCCAACGAAGACGACACCGCCGTTTTGTCAGAAGGGGACTTCCGCCGCGAACTGCAAAAATGGTCCAACGTGCCCGTGCCAGACGACCTCCACCTCCCGATTCAAATCGTCGACGACATCGACACAGACCAAGTAGGCCCGCTCATCTCCGCCGGCAGGCTCCCGCCCATGGCGGCCGGCGTTGCAAGCGACCTATCTCGCCTCAATCGCTCCGTCTACCTCTACGGGTGGGCGAACCGACTCACCACCATCACCGGCCACCGGGGCATCGAGCGCCAAATCCAGCTCTCCCTCGCCACGCACTGGACCCCGGACGCCATGGGACTGCACAACGAGCGTCCGCCCGATATCTGGCACCGCCACCTCGGCGGGTATCTCATTCATCGCGACAAGCCCAAGGAGTGGCGGGACATGATCCCCGCGGGCCAGGAGATCCCCCCCGAGGTGGTCCGCTGGGCGAACCCGTGGACGACATGGGGCAGAGGGATCAGCACGTATGGGCTGCCCGATACCAAGACGTGGGTGGGCGTCGGGCACGACGATAAGCATGCCTTTGGGCGGAGGACGGCGAACGCCAAGGAGGAGGAAGAAGAAGAAGGATAAGGAGAAGAAGAGAATGGTGGTGAGATCAGCGAAAAGGTTGATAAAGAAGAAGGGGCGCACACAGCCTGAGTCCGAAGACATAAATGCGGTTTGGGGGGGTTTCAAGGCTGCCTAAATACTATTTAGGTAATACTTTGTCTTGAAGGCAAGACATGGACCGGTAGTAGTCAGAAAGCAAAAAGATTCAACCACGAGCGTGTATATTAGGAACAGAAGCTGCCCGAGCACCGGCGAGCATACAGGCCAGCACCCTGCGTCACTTAGAGCCTTGAGCACTGGGCAGAGTGTCCCTTTTTTTTCCCTTCTTTTTTCTCTCCCCTTTTTGGTCCGAGCCTCCTTATGTGGCAAGGGATCGTGAATTTGTGTGCATAAATCTCCTGAGGCGAGCACCACACAAAGTGCATAAGAACGAGTGGCATGTCCAAGACCTCACGTGAAAAACATGTACAGGAATCATCGAAGACGCAGATTGGGTGTAGGAGCACGTTCAGGCAGAAAATAGCGAAGGTTAATTGAAGACGTTACGTGGAAAGCATGTGCAGGCAGGCACAAAACGATGACAGAAACCAATGATTGTGTGAAATAGCAAGGGGTATAAGATTGAGCTATCGATATAAGATAAAAGAAAATATCCTGGTCAAGGAAGGGGTATGTAGACTAATGTTTTTTGTTCTCTCCCAAGCACAAATGCGCGCGCGCTGAACTGAATGCCACCACCCATCTCTATTATTACTCGCACACACACACACATTACGATTTCTCCCTTGTCCCTAGGGGGTGAGAAATCACTGTCGTCGTGGTTCTCTGTATCGACGTTGCATCATCTGGGATTGAAGAAGAAATGTTAGCGGTCTCCATGGACCCAGCAGAGATGAAGCGAACAAGACATACCTTATTATTAGACGGCAACGGTGGGCGCAGCGGCAGGAGCCGCGACGGGCTCCTCCGTCTTGACCTCCTCGACGGCGGGGACCTCGGGGGTGGTGGCCTCCTCCTTGATGGACTCTGGCACCAGCTTGTCCCCGACGTGGTCGAGACCGGGCACCCTCTTGGCCAGCTTGAGGCAGCCAAACAGGGACTTGAGGAGCGCCTTGAGGCCACCGCCCTCTTTCTTGGCCTTCTTGGCCTTCTCGGGCTTGGGCTCCTCGACGGGTGCTGGCGCGGCGGCAGTCTCGGGTTGCGTGGCCGCGGGGGTCTGCTCGACCTTGGTCTCGGCGACCTGTTCGACCTTTTGTTGCTCAGACATGGTGAAGTGTGGGTGGGTGGGTGTAGTGTGGTGGAGAGACGAAGTAGGTGAGCGAAAAAGGACGTCGAGGAAAGATGGATGGAAAATATAAGTTGTTGCTGTTGTTCAACAAAACAAAAAAAGAAAACAAAAAGCCAGCAAGAAAATTGCAGAGAGCGAGGTCAGTCGATTTAAATGTTCCCCCTTGCTTTCGGAGGGGAACACCGCACAGGGGAAAGGGTCCAATTTCCAGGGGCCCCCAACGCTATCGCCCAGCGCGGACGTGTTTGTGGGGCCTGGCGTGCGGCGCTCGGTACCACGATGCACGATTTGGACCAAGTGCCATCTCATTCCAATCTGCCCATCGAAGGCCCCCACTATATCGCGACGAAAAGAGCCGATGCCAAGACGATGGTTTGTGGTTCATGTGGGACTCCGTGTGCAAATATTCATCTCGGATCATCGTTGAAGTTATGAACTCGCGACTCTCCCCTCCCACGTCCCCTTTCCCGAACAGCCATGCGGAAGACAAAACAATAATATTGGTGAGTGCAACCCTTCAAAAGTTGGCCCCTTTCAAGCTTGCCGGCGTGTCGTACAAAGCGGGTACCAGAGCCAATATTTGCAGACCAACGCAAATAATTTGACATGAACGAGGCAACCAAGAGCAGCCTAGCCGTGTCTAATCAATGCAAGCCCACGGCCCGAGGATGGGCGTCCACGGGCCAAGGATTTGATGAGGACAAAGCAAACGAGTCTTGGACTGGCCTCAAATGGTGTCAATCTGGGTGAGCAAAAATGCGCCGGCCAGCCTCCACGTCCTGTGCGTCAGATAAAAGGGCGCCATGGTAAATTGGCAATTGCGCTTGCTGCCTGTTCACGTTTTGCCACTTGGGAAAAAAAAAGGGAGGTCGATTGATGCAAACCAGGATCAACTGATGGTATCCAATTTTGATGACGTCGCCACTCGAGATATTTTTTTTTAAAACTTATTTCCAAATATCTTCAGCACCGCCATGAACCCCCATGCCACAGCCAACGGATCCGCCAGACCCATGACGTTCTGCGTGTGCGAGATGGCCTCGTTGTAGTCGTCCAGCAGGGGCACCTTGCGCTTGTCGGCCCAAAATCTCTTGATATAGGCTGAGACCAGGAATTCTGCACCCGCGAGCACGGCAGCCCAGATGAAGGCGGTCCCGCTCGAAAGACGAGCAAGTATATGCTGGTGACGAGGGAGAGCGACGTCTGTTTTTTTATTGCACCGCATTAGTTTCCAGTGTTCAGAAAAGCGGGTCGGGGGGAGGAAATGCGCTGACAATAATGAAACCCGCGGCAACGGTGCGGCGCGTCTCCCATAGACGCTCTTCAGCAGCGTTGCTCCATTCGGCAGCTTTCTCGGCACGCTGCTCGTACGTCTTGAGCTTGGGGATCGATTGGGCCGACTCGAAGAGACAATAGCCGCTGACGCCGGCGATGATCAGGGACAGGAAGGTACAGAAGCCACCCATGGTTAATTCGGTATAGTGGGCGTTTATCGTAGATCTGGTGGGCAAGAAATGGGAATATTCGAGTTAAGATGGAAGTTTGATGGATGCCAAATCGACAAGTAAAAAACGGTTTGTTCGGCTAGCAGGTGACGTCATGCAGCGCGAACGTCATGGACGCGTCAGGGGAGGAACTGCCCGGAAGGCACTTCCGCCTGGGAAACCGTGTTTTAATCCACTCACGTGCCACTAACGTAGCACTATGACCTTGGGATACGATGACATATGCAATCTACAAGTTGACACTCCAAATTGAAGATATGGCAATAATGCCATGAAGTGGGTGACTTTGCCTGCCACCAGTGCCAACACTGCTGAGTCACAAGGCCAAAACAGACAAATGTTCACTATTTTACCAAGCCATCAAGAAAACGATTCCATCGATATGATAAGATGATCGCGTGCAGAAGTTTTGTTATCGATAGCTCAAGTTGTCATTTCAGACCGTCCGGCGCGGAGACTTCCTGGTCTCCTTAGAACAATCGATTGCACCTTCTCGAAAGCACACAGGTTTAGAAACATTTCAACTTTAAGACAGATAATAAATAGCCTTGATATTGCCAGTCCTTTAAAGTACTCGATTCTGACACAAGAGAACCTCGAAGCCCGTCCGTTTAATACAGTCACAAATTTGGCTGGTGGCCCGCACCTTCCCCGACAACCAGGGTTCGAAACCAGCTCCTTCCCTCGTCGCTTCACACGAGCTGTGAATGCTCGGGCTTAATGGCAAGGGCTAGTCAATCTCGGTCTTCCACTGGATATTTACAGAGGTCACTGGCTAAGATCCCGCGGGAGAGTTCGGACGTCAGATCGTGAGTCACTTCCAAGTTTGTCAAAGCACGTAATTAACTTGGAGCTCTTCCTACAGCCGAGAGGGTGACTGATGACTAATGAACTTGGACTTTTAAGACAATGAACCGCCTGTGCACACGTCTCACTCATTTATCACTCACAGGAGTCGAAAGCCATGATACGGTCCACACCGGCAAAAGTTTCAAGCCACTGGGCTGAACCAATGCAAGATCTTTCGGGAGTACCCAACAATAAAACGACGCGTAGTATGCAAATTTCCAAGGCTGTTTCCCTCTCGGTATCGCGATCGACTTGGAAGCCATCCGACCGCTTTGGGTGATTCAGATTAAATTAAATAGCGAGCATCATACTGAATGCATCTGTGAAATCCACGTGATCATTATATGACAAGTGCAGTGTGATTTCGGCGAGGAGGTGCAACGCAAAAAAGAAAAGCCGAGTTCGCAGCATACTGGGTAGGTAGGTGGATCTGCCAAATGACGAGCTGAAAGCTGAAAGATCAACGACAGCGTCCAAACCCACCAATCGCAGTGGCGAGCAATGCAATATTCCCCACCCACAACGACGTATGTGGCTAACTGCAGATGCTTTTGGTCTAGTTCTGTACGAACGATCATGGATATATTTGCCTAACAACTGCCCAACTTCAGCCGTTCAAGATTTTCAGTTTAACATCTTCACGGCGGGAGACAGAGAGGATCGGAACTGCCATCAACTCAATCGTAACTTGTCATTATTTTGCCAGCCAGCTCACGAAAATGGAGATTACTCTCCCCTCTCGACCCAAGGGGAGCTCCCCATCGGGTCCGAGTCCACTCTGTGGGGCATGTTCGCAACTCGGTCTCACGTCGATGTTTGCTGAGGAAACGAAGCAGAAATCCATGGGCCCAGTCTCGGACTATACCGACCCAAACTGTCCCTTTTGCAAAATCATTTCCAAGTCAGTCCATCAGGCTTGGGTTGATGAAAAAGGGAAGTCGGTGCCCATCAACAACCACCCGCCGCCCGATCTCTTCATCCAGAGCCGCAGCCCCTTGTCCGTCAAAATTGATGGCCACATACAACACCCCGAGCCGCGTCTCCTACTGGCAGTGGATCAAAGACCCCCTGGACTCCACGAAAACCGAGGGGCCATCAGACAGATCGACCGCGTGAAGGACCGGTTCATCATTGCCGAAATCGAACGCTTGCCCGGAGACAATAGCGAGGCCGCCTACGTTGCACGCCGCGACGTGGGCAGTCGCGTTGATGTCGATCTCGTCAAGAGCTGGCTCCAAGAGTGCGCCAGCCACGAACACTCCACGGACAGCAAGAACCTGGTGGAAATCAAGGATTCGCTATTCAACAATGGCGGGTTCCGCCTGATCGACGTGCAAGACGAGTGCTTGGTGAAGCAGACCGAGAAGTGCGACTACGTGGCGCTGTCGTACGTCTGGGGCAGACTCGCGACAATCCTCAGACCAAACCCCGACAAGCCAGACATAATCCCGATTCTTCTGGCCGTGGAGAAAAACCTGGAGGAACTCGGCCACCCAAGGGCCTTGTCACCAGCCCAACCGACCAACACAAGAATTGCTCGCACAGTGCTCGACGCCATGGAGGTCACGCGGGCGATAGGACAGCGGTACCTGTGGGTGGATACGCTGTGCATCACGCAGGACAATAATGCCGAAAAGAATCAGCTGATGGCCCGCATGGACGACGTCTACAACAACGCAGTCGCCACGCTGATTGCAGCAGATGGTGAAGATGCAGATGCCGGAATCAGGGGGTGGAGCGCACCTCACCGCCGGGGCAGGCCAATCGAGCCAGCTACCATCATCGACGGCGGGAAGACTCTGCGTCTTTCCATCTGTCCACCTTCCTTGTGCGAAGAGGTCCGCAGGCAAAAGTGGAACACCCGCGGGTGGACGTTCCAGGAGCAGCACTTGTCACGGCGGTGCGTGTACTTTACAGCCGAGGAAGTCTTTTTCACTTGCGTCGCCGGGCAGAAGAGGGAGAGCTCCTATCTCGTCACGAACACTGTCGGCCTCAACAAAGTTGAGCTGCGGACAGGTTTGCCATGGTGGACCGGCAGTTTGCGAAAGGACCCGGACCCGACCCCTTACCATTACCTCGGCGACCCAGGCGCGTTAGACATCCATGACTACCAGGTCGCTGTTCAGGCGTACTGCAGGACGCAGCTCTCCTATTCAGACGACGCGCTGAATGCCTTTGCGGGAGTATTCAATCGTTTCAACAAAGCCGTTGTCAACGGGGCCACCGACGTGACGAGTATCGGCCAGACCCAAGGCATCCCTGCGCATTTCCTTTATCAGTGTCTTCTCTGGTTTCCCTCGGATAGCTGTTCGAGGCGCTCACTTCCATTTCCGGCGAAGGAAGCTGACATCTTCTCGACCTGGTCCTGGTGAGTTCATCTACGCCCCCTTACCTTGCCTCGTTTCCACGGTACATGGGCGAGCTGACACAAATGCAGGGCACACTGGGTCGGTGTCGTCGAGTTTGCTTTTGCCGACAGTGCCTGGCTGTCACGAATCATATCCCAAGCACCCACCAAGGGCGTGCCTCTACACTTGGCGATCCCATGTTGGCATTTTGGGGCCGCTGATGGTAGCAACACCACAGCTCGAATCTGGTCGCAGGACTCTTGGAAGCCCACTGCCAGCAACTCCGAGTCCCCTCCTGCTGCCAATTCACCGAGGAAAACCCGTGCCGGCGGCACGCTCTCCCGCAGCAGTACAGGGCTCGGAACGTACCTCGACGAACGAGTCGGTCTTAGCACCTCTAAGTTGCGGGAGAAGTCGGCAGCACCGTTCGACGGACCTCTGAATAGCGGCGAGCTTGGGTTCTTTGCAGCTTATCTTCCTGCCGGGGACGTCCACCTGCTCACGAACTTGAAGAAGAGCCAAAAGGGGACTGTATTAGAGCGCACTGTGACTCTCGAGTTGTCGGGCACACACCACCACGGGGAGTTTAAATTTGACGACAACGAGTCGAGGGACGTCAGCGAGTTTGTTCTCGTCCTTGCCGCAGACACGGTTTCCAAGGAGCCCAAGACCCAGTCCATCTTGCTGGGTCTGACCACGACACCGGATGGCGCCTCGAGACGAGTTGGGTTGGGATTTGTGTACTACACCACCGACGACGCGGAGAAAGAGTTGGTGAAGCCCAAGTGGCAGTATAAGCTGTTCAGGCTGCTCTAGGGGTGAACATCAGTTTAAGTGGAAGGAAACGTCTTGATAACACAATACTATCAGTAAAAATCTGGCTGGTTTTGGAATTTGAGGATACTCATTGTCCTAACGAAGCGTCTTTGTGGACTTATTTCAAGTTGCAACCGACATTTTGAAAACCCGATCCGACACAGAAGCACCAAAACTCGAGAGTATTGAGGTACCAAAGATAATTTTGAAATTTTCGGTAATGTGCTTTGAAGGAAAATTCCCACCTTTTGAGACTTTTGTTGTGGGGATGAAATAAGGGGAGTGCTGAGGGACACAAGGCTTCGTTGGGCTGAAATTGACAAAAGTTCATGTTGAGCTAGTCGCTGCACATCTTCAACGAGGTTAATTATGGCTTTTGAAGTTGGGAATGGTGGTCAGTCATGTCATGTCGTTGATATGGTGCGACAGCCTCATCGTCAAATCGTGGATGACGTTACTACCCAGCTGTGGTTCCAGTGACAGCACTGCCTCACAGTTGGCGCGGTCCTTCCCACATCGCTTGACCGACGACGAGGCTTGATTGAGGCTGACAAGTGCTAGCTTTGGCCAGGCACTTTCCGTCGGCGAAACCACCGTCCGTGTGGGGTAGGACAGGATGGCGTGCTTATCGAGGGGAAGCTTTTTTCGGCCAATATTTGATGCAGCAATGGAGCTTCCTCACGATAGGCGGTGCATATTCTGCCAACACCAGAGGGGGGCCAGAGCACCTTCCCTATCTGCCGCCTCGCCGCAATTAGTGGCTTGGCGGGTCCCACAGCACCTGCCCGCACACCACTCTTATCTGGGGGAAGGCGCCACAGATCTGTCTTGGCTGCTTCGTAGCGGCCGTTTTTTTCTGGGCAATTTGGGTGGACTTGGAAGGAGGCAAAACTCTCGTTCTCATTTGGCCGCGGTAGTAAAGAAAGCTTACCGGGTGTATGCTCAGCCTCCCATCGTGTCTCCGGCTTTTTTTTTGGTTCAACTCAGGACACCGAGCTCCCATTGTTTGACCGTCGTCGAAATGGGACCTAGCCTTCTCAAATATCACTGGTCTCAAATCCGTCTTCCCTTCCTCCATATGCACGCGACATGCACCCGGTCTGGGCGGCCTGGGGTGACCATTCTGCGGACCCTGGTCGTTTTGGCGGAAATGGGCGTCCTGGGCATCCAGTGTGACGTTGACATCTTGGCGCCACCATCCGCTGACACTTTCTGGGAAGGAGCATACGCTACTGTACCAAGTACTCAATTGGACAGAAGGTTGACGTCTTCGAGACTTAACTTTTTGCAGCAATCGAGCCGTGGAACTGATAGAGGATTCGCCAAATGGAGAGGCTTTTTGCCTGGTTTCGCTGTCATCTCAACCCCAGAACCCACACCATGGATGATCCCCCCCGCAGCGGCAGCACAGACAGCTGCAGCAAACCGCCATTAGGGGTCTTGAGGATTTACAGCCCCGCGGTGATTGGCATGTGTGACCATTTGCGCACACCGAGCTCGAATTAAGCTCGCACATCCACGGGCCGTGGTATATTAACCCTGCTGCACCCTGCCTCGAGCGCCGTTTGTCCCTCCTACCTCCTGTTACGAGGTTTCACGCGCCCTTTCCTCCGTCGTCCTCTCCCACCAAGAACGAGAACCAGAACGAGCAACGATGGGCGTCCGACTCCCATTCTCCAAGCGCGACAGCGATGAGAAGCAATCCGACTCGCCGCCCGAGGAGGTGCTCGGCGACGGCTATGCCAGCGAAGAGGGCGTCGTCGACGAGCCCGAGGATGACCTCCATCGCGGCATGAAGCCGCGCCAGCTGAGTGAGCACAGAGCCCAAGCCCAAGCCTGGCTGCCTGGCTGCCCGCCGTTTGCTAACAGGCTATGGTCAAATACAGACATGATGGCTATTGCCGGCGCAATTGGAACGGGTAAATAAACACCTCTCTACCTTACTCGCGGTGTCTCGCTACCCCATCCTGGCGTCCAGTAGCTGACTTTTTACCCCAGGTTTGGTTATTGGCACCGGCACATCCCTCAAGTTCGGCCCCGGCTCGCTTCTCATCGGTTATATGCTCATGGGCTTCGTCGTCTACATTGTCATGGTTGCGCTCGGCGAGATGGGCGCCTGGCTCCCGCACAAAAAGAGCTTCTCGGGCTACGCGTCGCGCTTCATCGACCCCGCCATGGGATTCGCAACCGGCTGGAATTACTTCTTCAAATACGTCATCGTGCTACCAAACAACCTCACGGCAACAGGCATCATTTTGCAGAAATGGCTCCCTGATTTGAATCTCTCTGTGTGGATCGTCGTATTTGGCATCGCCATCATTTTGCTCAACGTTGGTTACCCGTCCTCCTTTCTACCTCCTTTTCTCTGCTGACCGTTCACGTCTGCAGTTGATTCATGTCCGCTTTTTCGGTGAGGCTGAATTTTGGATGTCGCTCGTCAAAGCCCTGGTCATCATCATGTTGATTCTGCTCTGCTTCATCATCGCTCTTGGTGGTGGCCCATCTGGCTTCCGCTCGGGTTTCTGGTACTGGCACACTCCCGGGGCCTTTGCTCAATACTCGGCCACCGTGAATGGTACGAAGACCATAATCCAGGGTGATACTGGCCGGTTCCTGGGCGTCTGGGCCTGCGTCGTCCAGGCTACTTTTGCCTACCTTGGCACCGAGCTCGTCGGCGTGGCTTTCGGCGAGACCCCCGACCCGCGCAAGAATGTGCCGAGGGCTGTGAGGCAGACTCTGTTGCGCATTGTCTTCTTCTACATTGCTGGTGTGCTTGTGCTCGGCATGGCTGTTCCCTACAACAGCACCAGACTTGCTGATGCGACCACTAAGGGGGCTGGTACTGGATGTACGTTCTCTCCCCACCCCTCCCCGCTTGTGATTGCCTATGCTGACCGTCATTAAAGTGGCTTCTCCCTTTGTTGTCGCCGCCCAGGAAGCTGGAATCCCCCGACTCGACGACGCCGTCAATGCCTTGCTCCTCGTCTTCACCATCAGCGCAGCCAACTCGGACATTTACCTTGCTTCACGCACAGCATGGGCCCTGGCCAAGGATGGGCAGGCTCCGGCGATTATGCACCGCACCAACAAGCGAGGTGTGCCCATTCCGGCTGTCGCCTTGTCGTCCATCTTCATTGCGCTTGGGTTCATGAACGCGACAAAGGACTCGAAGACTGTCTTTGGATATTTTGTGTCGCTCGTGACCGTGTTTGGCGCGCTCAACTGGATCGCCGTATTGGTGAGCTACCTCGGAATGATCAATGCCATGAAGGCGCAAGGTGTCCCTCGATCGATCATGCCCTACCGAAATCCGCTGCTGCCCTATGGTGCCTACTTTGGCCTGCTCATCACCGCCCTCGTCATCATCTTCAATGGCTACGCTGCCTTCATCCCCGTCTTCCAGACCGACAAGTTCGTCACCAGCTACATCGGAATTCCCATCTACATCATTAACATCCTCTGGTGGAAGTACTTCAAGGGGACCAGGCGTGTTAAGCCGTCGGAGGTGGACTTGATCACTGGCAGGAGGGCATAATTGTGCGAGCGAATTAGATGCGTGCCGATTTTGCGAAGCGTTGCTTTGGGTTTGATTCAAGGTGTCCGGTTATGTCGCTATATACCTCGCGCTGTGTTTGTTTGGGCCGTTTCCACGATAGTTGAAATTTCATGCAGCGATTTTGATATAGCTGTAACTGGTACAGATTGGCAAACCTTGCGCAAATCATATCTGGGTAATACAAAGCTGATATTTGACAACATTTTGCTTCTTTTGTTGACATCGCTCTAAGAACTTATATTCCCATTGTATTTTGTCAATTGGCCTATTAGGCTTTCTTTTTCATCGAAGCAACAGAAATCACTTTTCTGCAGCTAGCCACAACTACACCATACCACTCAAAAGCCCAGCGTCATGTCTCCGCCGCCTCTTAACGTAGTACGAAGACAAAAGACCATGGTCTCGAAAGCGTGGCCGGGCAACAATCATAGTATATAAGCGATTCATCTCCATTTGACAAGTGTGCATATCAATCATTCATTTTTCGGCATTTAACTCGAGTGCAGTTCATATTTGTAAAGGAAAGAGATTGGAAATCAATTTATTCAATTTTATGTCTCAATCAGCTCCGTCATTGGTAATTAACTCTTCAGGGGGCTCCAGGTCTAGTAATTACCTACTAGCTTAACTCACCTCCTTACGGACCATGCCGAGAGAAAGTAATGAAATTTATTCCTTCAATCTTTTATGTCTTTGCTGCTTACCTAGGGTAGGGTAGTTAGCAACATCTTGGGTTGGTATGGCACTTACCTAATTATGGATATGCGGTTTGATTTGAGTGGTTGGTGTTGTCTCAAGACATTGCTCAGCCGTAGTATGTTATTTTGGTTTGGTGGACCTACATGGCTGACTGGCGAGTGAGTCCATGGCCGCCACGTCGAGCATGGTTGTTGCCTCGTTGTCGGGCCGGGCCACCCAGCCGACGTTCGCTGGGAGTAAAAACAGGGTCTTGACCCAGAGGCCGGGTTGTTGGATCAACTGGGCGAGCGCCCCTTCTTCGGTGATGACCACCCCGGGCACGGCCCTGGGGCTGCTCACCGCGGGTGCCTTGAGACTGAGTGTGGTGGTTCTGTTGGATCGGGGCCGGGGCCGGGGCCGGGCTGCGGAAGATAGTGCCCTGGTCGTGTTGGGCCTGGGCTCGAGGGTTCCGAGGAGCCGAATTGCCTCGGCCTCGTCGAGGTTGAGTTGGGTGACGCTGGGGACGCTGGGTTTCGCGGGCTAGTGCCATAATCTGGGATGGCTCGGGGGTGTCATTGGGCTGAGCTGCCCATCGTGAGGCCGCGAGGCCCCTCCTTGAGGGTTCGGCGGCGGCCTTGGGGATGTCAACTACAGCTCCCCCACTTTGGGGAGACCCTGCGACGACAGTGGGGATCCCGACTGCACCTTCACCTGGGGAAGACTTGATGATATTGTTTTCCATCTCTTCCACCTCATCTGCCCAAGAGGACCACCTTGAAGTTGCCGGGCCCGTGCCTGCGGGCTCATCAGCGACTTCGGAGGTCCCAACTACAACAACTTCATCACCTTGGGAAGACTCGGCAACGAGAGTAAGGGTCGCGGCTACACATTCAGCTTGGCAAGACTGGGACATGATCTCCATTTCTTCCATCTCATCTGCCCAAGAAGACCACCTCCAACCTCCAAGGCCCGTTCCTGCGGGCGTCTGGATGTCCTCCGTGGTGCGGCATTCGTCAGTCAGCCGAAGAGCCTGAAAGCTCTCGGCCAAGTGTTGAGCGTTGCAGGGCTGCATCGTGACAACTAAATAAACCAAGCTTCTCGATACTGGTAGCTGTGAAACTTTAACAGTGGGCTGAGCTGAAGTCGAGAAGAATTGATACAACTTTGAATCTCAGAGTGGTTGTTAACACGAATCTGACCCCTTTACAACTCAGGATAAAAGAAACGAGAGACTACCTCGTTTTATAGACGTAAAAGCGGAGGTCCCGCAGGCCGGAATGGGCATTGTCAATGTAAGGTAGTCAAAGTACTCTTTGTACTTGCACAAAGCCGAACCTTGTCAACAATACCATTGTTAAACGCGCGATTACAACTCGAATTCGAGGTTGCATTCATTGATTCCCCATTCACCCACCAATCACCTTGTGAGGGTTGTCACCCGGCCGGCCTTTGTTGGGCCTTTCTTTCAAGATTTCTTTTTTTGGAAGAGATACAACGCCACGTAATTAGTCTGTGGACAACAGCCAACCCCACCCACTTCAAACATCAATTGCACGACCAAATTACACTCAAATTTAATACTAATTAGTGGGTTATAGAGCCAGGATTCTGGGCTTTAATACTTTATATACTATCCACGCACTGCACGTATGGCCTTTCGCCAGTGTAGCACTAAGTTTAACAAATTGTTAATAAACCCTTAATCGACATGCTCCCACGCATCCAAAATCCACTTTTTAGCCATAGCCCTGTCGGCTTCATTATTTTTTAAGTTGGCAAATCGAGAGTATAATTCGTAAATAAAGTCTTTCAAACGCTTCTATACGTGCTTAGTTGGGTTGAGGTCAAGGCTATAAGGTAGCTAATTAATTAAGAGGACTGCCTAAGTATGGAACTACTCTTTAATAGCCTTAAATGTATGTATTTTAGCATTGTTTTATTAGTATAGGAACCTTCACCTTTGAATTCGCTAGTATTAAAATTAATGAACTTAATTTAAAACTTAGATATATAATTTATTTAAGTATCCTTTTTGAAGGGACTAAAGATCCCTTTTTATAAAAACAAGTAGGCTTTTACCTTTAAGATTTTTATAAATTTAAGTATATATTATAAATAATAGATTAGTAGCTTACTAAGTTCAATTTACAAAATTTTTCCTAAATTTCTTGTAGTTATAGCGAAAAACCTAGCTTATATTACTATTAGATTGACAAGGTCAATTACGTTAGTCAACAACTATCGCGATAGGTGGTTTGGTTAGCTACGTAGTAGTAGCTAGTAGGTTGTGTAGTAGTTGCATTAATCTATCTTGTTCAGGGAAGAAGAAGGATCCTAACTAGGTTAACAGGAAGCCTTTTAATGTGACCAATCCATATAGGTCCCTATAGTCCCTGTAGTCACGTAATGGCTACCCCTTTTGCTTTTTCAATACTCTATGCCCCTTAAAGGCCTACTATTCCCACACTAGCAATCTCTCTTTTATACTATACCTTCGTTGTTATTATTATAAACCTTATAATTACGCTTAACCCACCCCTATACACGTATTGTTATTGTATTTATATTAATAAAGGTTTGCAATACCTTGTTTAGTTTTGCTTTAGTTATAGCTGTCACGGCGGGCCGTGCCAGCGGGAGCCACTTGCGGGTCCGTGGCTCATGTGGGGCTGAGGGGCTGAGGGCACGTGCCCAGAGAGTTGGAACACAAAAGAAGAGCGTTGCGCGCTCGCAGAGAGTTGAGAGGCCAGAGATTAGTGTTGCCAATACACCACACCTAACCATCACCGACCTCGCTGCGTGTTGTATGCCACTCTTGTCACCCGAGCTACCAACCCTTCTTACAATAGCATTAGCTAAGTTGTTATTTTTATAAATCCAACGGACTTTAAAAATTTCCTATTTCTTATACGCTTACTATAAGCTTATAATATTAATTTTAAACTACTTTTCTTTCATAGTTCTAAGCTTTACAAAATGCTTATATAGGGAGAATAAGTTAATGCAAACAATAATAAGAATTTTTTTAATATTCAACTTAGCTAGGATTATATTAATTGTAATATTAAAAGTAATTACCGCATTAACGCTATTAGCTATTGCGTAAATTTTAAAAGCTAGAACGCTATAAATAACCTGTTTACACTTAATAAAAAACTAATAAATTAAATTGCTAATTATTATAAATTTGCTATTATATAGCTTTTTATTTGTAAAAAAATTATAAAGCTAATTTGTAAGCTTAGATCTTTATTATTAGCGAATAAACCATTAGCGAAAATAAATAACTTTATTATTAAAAAATCTATTAGAATAAAAATAAAGCTATAATTAAAATTTTTTATTTACTATTAAATTTATTTATTTATCCTAATAATGTTTTTTTTTTTAGGTTTTTTATATTATACTATAGTAAATAGGTTGAATGCTGCTTTGAGTTAGTAAATAAAAGCAATATATACGCTATGCACATACTATTTAATGTATTTTTAAAAAGTAGTAACTTCCTAAAGCTTTTTGCTTTATTTCTTTTATTGTAAAGTAAAGTTCTCGCTATTATAAGCTAAAATATAGTTATTAAAAATTATTAAATTCTTTAAAGCTAGCAATTTCTTTAGCTTAACTATAAATTTAGCTTTTTTAAGCTTGTTATTTTTTAATACTTTAAATTTTATATTACTTAGTCCAATTATATTATTAGTTTATATACTAACTATTACAAAGTTATCACGACCCTAAGTCGTAACCTGCACAAAGCAGGTGCTAGGGTTAGGGTTGGGTATAAGGGTGTGCTTATAAAGCGTACAATAGCAAATAGAGTAACAAAGGTCATATAGCTATAACCAATATAATTACTAAAAAATACTTTAATAACTACTAAAGTGTCCTAAAAACCCTTTAGCCTACTTGCTTATATAGAAATGCTTCCTTACGTCTCATCGTCCCAAATACTAGAACCGCAAGAGCAGTCCTCTAGTCCCGTCCCACAGGATACTAAAACTAAGCTAACTAGTTAATGCTCGCCCTATCCTATTCGTCCCACAGTCCCAACACACAGGACTTTAGGACGGCTTTAATTGGTCAACCTACCCAAAAGAGTCTTACTAGTCCTACCTAAAAGTGCTGCCTAAAGCTGCACTCTACTACCAATTAAAACTATAATACAATACCCTTCCTCCAAAAGCTTTATCCTAAACGCTTAGTACTTATATTTCCAATTAAAAATGTACTAGCGCAAAACTTTCCCTACTTAGTAAGTCTTCCCCTTATATAAGCCTTACATACTTCTAACGATAAACTACGCAAAGAAAACTCGCAATTAGCGTTTTGTACGTTAACTACTTTCAAAAAACCACTTTATTACTTACATTTGGGCTTACGGAATCCCTACGCTTATATCTTATTCCAACTATTTCCGCAAAGGGCGAGTATACTTTCTTTTTAACAACGTATTGTAGTACAATAAGTATATAACCTACAAGGTCTTTTATAACGCTTTAAGCTTTAAGTTTTTTTATTCATTTTTTTCTATTTGCTTATTTATCCTACTTTTAATTTTCTTAGTTCTTAAAAACGTTAAAAAAAAAAAAGCCCTTAAAGCTAAAAAAAATAAGTTTATAAACTGTCTAATATCTATCCGTTATTAGTAATAACTTCTTTATTTTTAAAGGAAATAACTTTTTTAATATAATATTTAAACAATAAGCAACAAGAGTAACTTTATATTTAAAAACCCTTCCTTTAGCAAGTCCTTATTAATTTACAAGGATATAAAAGCTTTTACCCCTATTCCACTTAACTAATTCTTATTTAGCTTTTAATTGCTAATTAATTTAGGTTTTTTTAACAAAATTGTTAAACTTTTTCTAAGCAATTTGCTAAATATTTAGCTAGTTTTTATAAGTTTTTTTTATATTTGTAATTTAATTATTTAACTAAATACTAAACTTTTTTTTTTTTTTTATAAGTTTAATACCTTTTTAATATTATATTTTTCTTTAACTAGCTTAACCTTTATAAAAGTATTTAATTGTGCATTTTATAATGCTAGTTTTAAAAAAGAAATATAAAATACGTTTAACTATAATTTTATTAACCTTAATAACTTTAATATATAGTTTAAAATAATAACTTTTTACTTTACTTTAAATAATTTTAACTTTTTAAAGTTAAGTTTTTTGCTTAATTATTTATTTTAAAAATTTTTCGTACAAAGTAAACCTTATTTCCCTTTTTAAAAATTAGTCCCTTTAACTTTTTTATATTATAATATTATTTTATTTTTATTTATATAAAAATTAGCTTATTTTTAAGCATATTATAAAATAAATATAGTTTATTTATTTATATTACTATTTATAATACTATATTTTACAATTTTTACTACATTTTAGCTTTAAAATTATAGTTTGCAAAAAATAGCAAAACTCTTATAATCTTTATTTTAAAGCTATTATATACAAATTACACTATTAGCAACTATTTAACCTAATTATCTTACTTTTTATTAATAAACGCTTTTAAATAAACTTTAATAATTTAGTTTATTTATTTAATTTCTTTATTTATTTGTAAATAGTAAATAATAAAAAGTTTATAATTAACTCCTATTTGTTTAATAAGTACTTATTAAAATTTTAATATAAATATCATTCTTTTATTTATAATAATTTTATTTAGCTAAGCATAATTAGCTACTATTACTTATACAAATACGTAAATTAATTATTTAAATAATATACTTTTATAATATAAAAAAGAATACGTATATTTTGTAAGTCTATTAATAATTATAAATATACTATTATATTTAACTCCTAATGCTAAATCCTTAAATAATAGTAGCTTAATTATTATATTTATCGTTACAAACCCTTACGTTCGTTTAGCTATTAAAAAAAGTTTTAAAAGCTTATAAAGTTTATAATACAACAATTTTATTTTTTAGCAAATTCTATATATAATAATTATTTAAATAACTACTTATTTAGCTTTAAGTATATTAAATTGCCTTCTAACTTTAATTATTATTTACATAACCCTTTAATATTCTCCTATTAATAAATTATAAACTTTCTAAACTAACTTATCCTATAGCAATTCTAATATTTAAAGCTTTCTATTCTAGAAAATTATTCTATTTTCTTTAAAATTACTTTATTTATATAATTTAACTTCCTATTAAGCTATAATAATCCTCTTTTTCTATTATTTAAAAAGCTTTATATATATTATTAAATTAATATTAAAGCATTCTTTAATAAAGTATTTTAAAATACTATTTAATTTTACTTTAAACAAAATTACAAACTAAGGGTTTTTTTATCTCTTTTAATCTACCCTCCTATTTAATACATCTACCTTTATATTCTTTAAGCTTTTAATATAATTAATTTTAAAATTAAACTATAATAAAAACTTTATTTATCTTATTTATTAAAAGCTTAAATTTCTAAATATTACAAAGTACATAAAATTCTTATAGTTAGTATACACTTATATTAAATACGTAATACTATTTAATTATAGCTTCCATTTTCTAAAAGCCTAAATAATTACTATCAATTTTTTATTATAAATAAAATATCTAAATTCTAATTCTTTTAATATATATAAAAAGAACGCTATTAAATACAACTATCCTTTATTTTTTCGCTAACTAAGTTAATTTCCAATTGCCCAATCCAAAATATCTATTTCTACTTCAAAAAGCTTATATAAGTTTAAAATCTTTATTACAAGTTCTTTAAATATATACTTTTTAATTTTTGCAAATACTTTTTTATAATTTTCTAACTATACAAACTTTTTATTTTTTTATAACAATTTATATAATAGTGTGGGAATAATGGCCCTTTGAGGGGCATGGAGCATTGAGAAGGTAAAAGGGGTAGCCATCACGTAACTATAGGGACCACAGGGACCTACATGGATCAGCCACATCAAAAGGCTTCCTATTAACCTAGTTAGGATCCTTCTTTTTACGAAGAATAAGATAAATTAATGCAATTACTACATAACCTACTAGCTACTACTACGTAGCTAATTAAACCACTTATTGTAATAGTTGTTAACTAATGTAATTAACCTTGTTAATCCAATACTAATTAGTAGTTAACCTAATACAATTCAACTACAGAGCAGCAAAGATCTAGTAGCGGTAGCGACTGTAATTTACTATTAAGTAATTACAATCGTTAAATAGGAAGCAGCACGCATTTCGATATAGGAAGGGCACTACTTACATGCAAAAAGCCCTAACAGCATTGCAATAGCGCGCGCAAACGAGCTTCTTCTAAGCACGTAAAACCCTTAAGGGAAATAGCAAAACGAAGGCTTTAAGGGTAGTTAGAGAGAAGGTATACTTCGCTATAATTAGCTACTTGCATCTATTACGTATTTCGATTAAAGCGATCGCAACTACAATTATAGCCTTACAACCTCTCAATTACTATAAAAAACCCCTCTATCTACCTAACCCTTCTATCAACCTACTTTTCTATTACTATATTTACACAAAATAAAAACATCCTAATACAAAGATAATATAGCAGCTTTATGCAACAACCCTAAAATCGCTAGCATTATAGACCCTGCTTAGGAAGGCAAAGACTTCGACTTTAATAACGAAAACTAGCGTAAACTAAAGTGTTTAAATACTTACTTAATTAACTATCTTAATATTTATAAGGATAACGAATTTACTAATAAAATGTTTTTTATTTAATTTAAAAAAAACTTTTAAAATTGGAATAAGAATATTTTTAAGGATTTTAATAAAACCTTTTGTATAACTTTTAAGTACTTTTTTAATAACTATAGTATTTATTTTAATAATAACAGTATTATCTTAGCCTAGCTTTATAATCTAATAAACGCTAATAAATTCCCCAAATAGCTAGAGTAAAAGCTTAGCAAATATATTGCTATATAAGGAAATAAGTTTAAGTTATACTATAACCTAAGTACTATTAAAAATAAGAAAGAGAAGGGCAAAGGAAAAGAAAAAGACGTTATTAATAACAATAGCGGCAATCCTCTAATAATTTAGCCTAAAACCCTTAAAACCCCCAAAATTAAAATTTTGAAAATCCTAAACATTATACTTAAGTGTAGTATAAAGATCCTTATAATTAAGATTATAGTAAAAGTTCTAACTAATTTAAGTAAACTATATAGCGATAATAAAAAGTTTAATAGTAAGCTTTATAATATATTAGATATAAAAATTAAAATTTTCTAAAATTTTTATAAGAAAATGGAAGTTTTATAAAATATATACTATAAAGTATACTTAATTATATTAAAGGATAAAGCAAAGCAATTCTACTATAATTATATTGCTAAAAAGGGCCTTTCTTTTAATTAAATAATATAGCAAACTAAACAATTCTTCTATATAATTAAAAACTAATAGTTTTACTTACAAAAATAGTAATTTATTACCTTTTAATAAGTTATAGTAGCTAACTTAAATAAAACTTTACTAAAGAATTTTAAAATTATAATTATACAATTGTAAAAGATTTATAAAGGACTATTAAGTAATTACTAAAGCAATTACAATTTTATAAAGTAGTTAATCAATGCTTACTAAGGCATTAAAGCCTGCATACTAGTTATTATTAAGCTAGCAATTACCTTCAAAAGCGTTGCTTCTAATTTGCAGAGTACAGTTGGCATTTACTTATAATGCTACAAACAGATCCTTAAATAGTACTATACCGCTTAAAATCCCTATTATTACAACCTTAATAACGATAATGGAAATGAGCAATATTGGGTTGACCGATAGTATGAAGGCGGCAACTGATTTAGCGGTAGAGACGGTAACTAAGGAAACTACTGTAGCGGTAGCAGATTCTGGCGACTATTCAGACCTTTTAGCGGTAATAATAGTTATAATAGCAATAACGTTAAAAAGTACTTTGTATGTAGAAAACAAGGCTGTTAGTCTATGAAGCACTTGATTTTTAAGTACTAACTAAAGCAATAATAGTAGAAGTGCTATATATAGGAATATAGTAATAGAGATAATGATTTTGCAATATTCCTAATTGACTATGAAGGTATTGATATTAGCGGCTTTAAGGCTAAGATTAAGATTAGCATTAGCGAATTCGATATTTAATATAGCTAACAAAAATTAGGCTTAAATATACTATTTGAAAGCTTTTATACATTTTATTATATAGTTAACGGGGATATAACTATTATTATTTTAAACAATTAAGCAATTGTTTATACTATTACAAAAGTTGATATTTTTAAATAATAAACTCTTAACGAACTTGCATACATTTTCCATTTCAAAAGCTGCTATAATGTAAAGATTTTTTAAGGAATTATGCCTAATATAGGAGTAGCTAGAGTATTAACGGTTAGCAAAAGTTAGGTTTAAGCATTATAAAAGAAGATTCCAAATATAAAGATTGACCTTTTAACGGCTGGTAACTATTAAGTACGATTCGGTAATAACCCTAAAAGTGTTTCTCTTGGCACTGTTGTTATAAAAACCTTATTTAGCATTTTTAATTTCTAGGTTATATAGGCGAACACTCCATTCTTACTTTGCTTTTTAAATATGGATAAGCATAGCGTTTACTTTAATCATATCTTTAATATTATCGTATATAGAGGAAAAGGCTACCTAATTGTTTATAAATAGGGTTACCCATTCCTTCTACTGAACGAACCCGAGAAAACTATAACTTAGTGTAACATGATAGAAACCAAGTTACGCCAATTATACTAGCAATTCGGCCACCCTTTAATCGAGCGCTTATATAAGGTACTTACCTGCGCTAGCTATAACAAGCTTAATCGAAATATTATAGAAAAAATTACAAAGTTTTGTTACTAATATTAAATATATAACGGCCTACCTAGCCAATTTTGATTTATAATTTGTAACGATATTAACTTTAATTACTAAGTTTTTGCAAATGTTATATATATTAGCAGAAAGCTTACTATTTATATTATTAACAAAGCAATTATTTTTTAAATAATATAGTTCTTTTACAATATAATAGCGAAAGCTATTTAAAATACTATTTAAGCTATATAGATTAATATATACGTTAAACTACCTAATATTATCGTTACTAACGCTAATACTAACTTTATAGTGGTAAAGTTCTATAATAACGCTAAAACAATAGCAATTACTATTAAGGAAATCCCTATTAAAGCTTATAATTTAATAGGCAAGTTGGAGCGTTACTATAGACTACTATAATATGTGTATAAAGTTATTTTAGCAGACCTACAAAGTACTAGTATAACGCTAGACTAAGTTTTTCAAATGGTTACGAAGGTAGTAAACGATATTGCTAGCTTTAATAGATTGGTTTTTATATTATTTGTTTTTGGAACCTATTTACGCATATTCTTTTTATTACTACTATTACTATTTATTAAAATGCGCGTAAATACTATACGCAAAGCAATAGCTAAAGTGCGAAAAGCTAAGGCTAAACGTTAAATTAATAAAGCCTTCACTACCCAGAATAGTCCGAATACCCTCGCAACCCTTAACTTTCCACTTCAAAGTAAAGTTAAAATATAGCGAAAAGTATAGAAATGGACTGGATTGTACATTTTATTTGTATAAGATAGAAAAACCTATATAATTAAAATTAACGGAAAACTAACCGATTTTTAAGTTATAGTAGTTAAGCTATACTATTAAAATAAGACTACAGTTATTTTAAATACTAAGATTAATTACAACTTTAACTATACTTTTAACCGTAATAATAACAATAATTGGGCGCTACTGAAAGAAGCACCCCCAGCTTTAAGATAACGTGGACGGCCTCCTGGCTTTAAGAACAAGCCTAAGATTTAGACCCTCAATACCAATATTGCTATGATTGAAGGAATTACTCTTATAACAGCGTATATAACGGCGAAAAAGCAAACCAACTATAACTTAGCAATTTAGCTTTAAAAAAAAGGAAAAATTATAATTATAAGCGAACTGTTCGAGTAGTCCAACGAAAAGGAAATTAACGCTTTTATTTTAAGAAAAGTATTTGAATTTAAACAGTATAACCTTAAAAAGCATAGCAATATACACATCTTTAAGTTACGCTTAGTAAAAAAAATTAAGGGCAAGGCTACTAATATGCCTTACAAGAAGTCACGCCTTATTATTCAAGGTTATAACGATAAAGGTAAAGAGGTAATCCTTACGCAAAGCCTAACGATTTAGCGGGCTAGTTAGCGAATTATTATTATTTTTGCACTTTTTTTTCTACTTTAAAGAATGAAGTTATAGCTTTAAGATATTATATAAGCGTATACCTAGTTAAGAACTCCGCTATAGTGGATAATTCTAGTACAACTTTCTAAGGAAATCCGCTACTTATACTTTAAAAGAACGATTATAAAGGTTATTTAATTGCTATACGGTATTGTTAAGGTAGGAATATACTAGTAGGCGACTTATTTTAAGTACTATTAGGAGTAATTGAATATAACAACTTTTACTTATAACTTTTATTTGTTAGTTATAGCGCTTAACTTAGAGCATTTTGTAGTAGTTGGTATACAAATTAATAATATAATTAGGCTAAACGATATAGAATTTAAAGTATTAGAAAACGATAAGCTTAAGGAAGCTAAGTTTATAGCTAAGCTAAAAGAATTGTTAACTTTAAAGAACCTGATAATTTTTAATAGTTGTATTTTGGCTTATAACGGTAAGAACTTTACTTTGCAGTAAAAAAAGTAAGGCAAGAAGCTCTAGGAAGTTACCACCCTTTAGGAATATATTAAGCAGCGTGCGCGTAGCGTATATATTGCTTCTATCTGCTAACCTGAGGCGGCATTCAACCTATTTACTACAATATAATATAAAAAACCTAGAAAAGAAGACATTGTTAGGATGAATAAACAAATCTAATAGCAAATAAAAAATCTTAATTGCAGCCTTACTTTTATTCCAGTAGATTTTTTAATAGCGAAGTTGTTCGTTTTTGCTAACGGTTTATTTGCTAACAATAAGGACTTAAGCTTACAAATTAGCTTTATAATTTTCTTAGTGAACGAAAAGCTATATAATAGCGAATTTACAATAACTAGCAATTTAATTTATTAGTCTTTTACTAAGTGTAAACGGGTTACTTATAACGTTCTAGCTTTTAAGATTTACGTAATGGCTAATAGCGTTAATATAGCAATTGCTTTTAATACTACAATTAATATAATCCTAACTAAGTTAAATATTAAGAAGATTTCTATTATTATTTATACTAACTCGTTCTCCTTATACAAGTGTTTTGTAAAGTTTAGAACTATAAAAGAAAAGCGGTTTATAATCGATATTATAAACTTACAATAAGCGTACAAAAGATAGGAAATTTTTAAAGTCCGTTAGATTTATGGAAACAATAACCCAGCTAATGTTATAACTAAAGTAGGATCAAACAAGGCACTACAAACCCTTATTAATACGAACACAATAACAATGCGCGTACAAGGGTAGGTTAAGCGTAATTATAAGGTTCATAACAATAACGACGAAGGCACGGCATAAAAGAGAGACTGCTAGTGTGGGAATAATGGCCTTTTGAGGGGCATGGAGCATTGAAAAGGTAAAAGGGGTAGCTATCACGTAACTATAGGGACCACAAGGACCCACATGGATCGGCCACATCAAAAGGCTTCCTGTTAACCTAGTTAGGATCCTTCTTTTTACGAAGAATAAGATAGATTAATGCAACTACCATACAACCCACTGGCTACCACTACGTAGCTAACCAAACCACTTATTGCGATAGTTGTTAACTAACGTGATTGACGCTGTCAATCCAACAAATAATTTAATAATATTATTAAACTTAATAATATATTATTAATAAAAATTAACGTAAGTTATAAAACTTTTAATTTTAATTATTATTATAAATATTAACTAATTAATTATTACTTATATTTTTTCTTTTTATATTTAAATTTTTCCAATTAAAATTGTAAATCCTAAAAAATTTATTAACTTTTAGTAAAATATACTCTTTTCTAAGTTAACTAGTAATTATGCTTTTTTAAAAATATTAAACACTATGTACAAATATTATTAATACTTTTCTTTAATAGCCGAAAAAACTAGAATATTATTTATATAAGCTATTGCAAACTTATTAAAACAATTTTACAACTCGTAATCTATTCGTACTTAAAAAAACGTTAGTACGTTAATCAAACTCAAAAGCATAATTCTAAATTTATAATACCCAAATAGCGTACAAAATACTATCTTCTACTCTTTATTTAACTTTATTTAGATTTATAAAAACGTTAAAGTAAAGTTTAATTAAAAAAAAACTATTGCTTACCCAAATTAATCCTTTATTTCCTAAATAAAAAGTAATAAATAGTAATTCTTTACTATATTACCGTTTAAACCTTAATAGTCAAAAACTAAACAATACTTTCCTATTACGCTTCTATCCTTCTTAAGAACGAAAAGTACAAGCACGCTATATAGTAAGTAAAATATTATAATATATTCTAATATTAAGCGCTTATTAAAATATTTTTAAAGTGCTTTTCATTGCACTTTATTAACCTAGTAAATAGAATAATAGCAAAATTTCACTCCTTTTACTAGTAGAATATTGTAATTTTACAGTCTATATACTAATAAACTACTATTTACTACTTTTTTAAAAATATTATATTTATAAAACTTCAATAGTACTTTCCCTACAAATTAGCTTTATTTACATTTAAAAAGCTCTTTAAATTTTTCTTTTATTAATTATATTTATATTATATATAGTATTATTTTTACTAAAAGTTATTAAAAAAGAACTTTTATAATTTTTTTTTTTTTAACTAAACTCTAACTTAATTATTTATTTAATAAAATCCTTTACTTAATACAATTATTAAACTAATTAATATTTAAATTAAAAGTTTATAGTTAAAGCTTTCCCAAAATTGCCTACTTTTTTTTAAAGTTTATAATATTAAATATTAAATTATATATTTTGCTTACAATTTTAACTTTTAATAATAGTATTTTTCTAATTACTTTACTATTATTATAATCTAATATTATCCTATTAACTATTATTATCCTATAAAAGATTTTTTTTTTCCTTTAGGATATTTTCTACTTATTAATAACTTTAAATAATATAAACGTTACTATTACTTTAAAGTTTACTATTATAATAAACGTAATTTTCTATAATATTTAAATTATTAACTTTTTTCTTCTATTATTTGCAAAAACTTCAAAAATATTAACGTAAAGCTTTACTAGCTATTCTCTAGCTAGGTTGCCTCCTTGTTTCCTAAATAGTAGAATTTTCCTTTATTTTTACGTTCTCTTTTTAAAAAATGCAATACAAGGGAGTATAACATATATATAAGCGTAGTCCTTTTAAACTCTAACTACTAGCTAATTAATACGTCTATTAATTTTAGAAACACTATTAATCCTAAAGGCCTTCCTAAAAGCAATTGCACTACATTAAAAACTTAATTAATTATAATTTAAAAACCTTCATTTTATTTTAAAGTAAGTTTTAAGCTAGGGGCTTAATAGCGCGTTAGCCAACCAGCCTACTCCCTATCTTTTTGCGTAAGTTTATCCTATGCGTTAATTACTACCTAAGCGTAGTTTAACTTATACTAAATATAAAGTTTCTAGTACTTATACTCTTTATATTATACTACCGTATAATCTTCTAGCTTATATCCCTCGAAGTACGTAGTAAAAAAATATTAATAATTCTAAAGAACCCTTCTAATATTTTAAGTTACCTTGAATATTTCTTTATTTAAGCTGCCTATAACTATTTGTACTAACTAAAGCACTTCTACCTCCTATTATCTCTTAAAAAACAATCTTTTTTATAGCTTTCCTATAAAATATCTTAAGTATGCAATATATATACAATAGTATTACGTTACTTTATTGTAATAAGGATATAATAAATACAATTATAGTACATTTCCTACTACTCGTTTATATTGTAATTTTATAATTACTAATACAAACTCTTCCAATTTATTAAAGTCCACTAATTGTAATCCTAACTGTTATTCTAAAAACAATATTATATTTACAAATTGTTTATTTAAATCGCAATTATTTAAAAAATTAAACAACTTTATTAACAAGTTTTGTTCATCCTACCAAAAACATTCAAAATTAACTTCTTATAATTACTTTTTAAGTTTACTTATAATCTTTTCTTTTTAAACAAATTCCTATAAGTCGTACTAATTGTATTCTTTTAAAATAATTAAATTATCTATAAATTCGTTATAATTAACCATATTAACCTCCTTAGCTACGTTTTTATTTTCTCTAACTTTAATCATTTTTATTAAAACTATGGCCCAACCTTCTAATAAAGCAACTTAGCTCCTTAATAAGGCTAACCTTAAGCATACTTATTTAAACACTTGCCTTCCATACGTATAAACCTTATATTCTACATTAATCAAGTTATTAATACCTTAGTCTTACTCTATAAAAAAACGTCTTTACCTAATACTACTTTCCAACTAGGCTTTAGCATACTAGTGCAATTCTTAGCGAAGTGTCCTTTTTTACTATAGTAATAACAATCGATGTTTTTTTTATTGTACTTTAGTTGCTATTTATTTATAGCATTTACATTTATAAGTTTTATATAAGTACTATATATTATACTTTACTAAGTATAATATTGTTCTTTATTTAAATAAGTATAACAAAGCTTATATTTACTTTTTTTTTTCCAACTCCTTCTAATAAAGTTTATCATTTACTTATACTACTTACTTAATAGCTTTATTAAATATAACTTCATTAGAAATTATAACAAAAACATCCTTAACTTTGCCCTTAAGTCCTTTATAAAATATAAAAATAAAGGCATTATTACCCTACTTTATATTAATTATTTCCTTATAAAACACAAAAGCGTACGCATTTACTACTCCTTTCTATCTCAAAACATTAAAACGCTTCTAATTACACTTAAACTTATCAACTTTTTTAAAAACTTTTAAAATTTCTTCTTTAAAATTGTTAAAACGTTTATAAATTAATACTATAAAATCTTCTTAATTTACAATACTATTCTTTATATAATTCCTTTTAATAAGTTCAAACTATATTTAAACTTCTCTTTCTAATCTTAAAACTATAAAAGCAACCTTATTATAAGCTTGCAAAAACTTCTCTAAATAATAAGCAAAGTATAACTTGCACGTAATAATAAAGCTTTTAAGCTCCTTCTTATCACCTCTAAAACGTACTAGCTAGTCAAGTTTTACCTTAAACCTATTAACATTATACTATAATAATATATCTTGCTAGGCTCTAAGTATTACAAGCTTTCCTCTAAGCTAGGCAATTACCTTTCCTAAGTTTGTTATTTCAACGGGCAGGCCCGTAGTTAACTCTACTACTAATATATCACTTAGTCAGAGCTATGCCAGCTAGTTGGCTAATAAATCGCTTTCTAAAAACAGCTCTAAAATCCCAATAATATTTAATAAAACAGCTAGAATATTTTATATCAACTATCCCTTACAAGCAACCCTTAACAAGTTATCAATATATTACAACCCTAAATTGTAACCTACACAAAGCAAATGCTAAAATTAAAGTTAAGTATTAAAATATACTTACAAAGCATACAATAGCAAATAAAATAATAAAAGTTATATAACTATAACTAATATAATTACTAAAAAATACTTTAATAACTACTAAAGTATCCTAAAAACCCTTTAGCCTACTTGCTTATATAAAAATGCTTCCTTACGTCCTATCATCCCAAACACCAAAACCGTAAAAACAATCCCCTAGTCCTATCCTATAGAACACTAGAACTAAGCTAACTAGTCAATGCTTGCCCTATCCTATTCGTCCTACAATCCTAATATACAGGACTCCAAAACAGCCCTAATTGGTCAACCCACCCAAAAAGGTCCTACTAGTCCTGCTTAGGAATGCTGCCTAAGGCTGCACTCTGCTGCCAATCAGAACCATAACAAAAGTACTTTAAATTAAGCGCTATAATTAGTAAGTAAGGGTTATAAGTAAAAGTTATTATATTTAATTACTTCTAATAGTGCTTAAAATAAATTACTTATTAATATATTTCTACTTTAACAATACTGTATAATAATTAAATAACCTGTTGGATTGACAGGGTCAATCACGTTAGTCAACAACTATCGCAATAGGTGGTTTGGTTAGCCACGTAGTGGTAGCCAGTGGGTTGTGTAGTAGTTGCATTGATCTATCTTATTCTTTTTAAGAAGAAGGATCCTAACTAGGTTAATAGGAAGCCTTTTGATGTGGCCGATTTATGTGGGTCCTTGTGGTCCCTATAGTCACGTAATGGCTACCCCTTTTACCTTCTCAATGCTCTATGCCCCTCAAAGGGCCATTATTCCTACACTAGCAGTCTCTTTTTTATGCCGTACCTTCGTCGTTGTTGTTATAAACCTTATAATTACGCTTAACCTACCCTTATACGCGCATCGTTATCGTGTTCGTATCGATAAGGGTTTGCAATGCCTTGTTTGGTCCTGTTTTGGTTATAGCATTAGCTGGGTTGTCGTTTCCATGGATCTAACGGACCTTGAAAATTTCCTATTTTTTGTACGTTTGCCGTAGGCTTATAATGTTGATTATAAGCCGCTTTTCTTTTGTAATTCTAAGCTTTACGAAACACTTATATAGGGAGAACAAGTCGGTATAGACAATAATAGGAATCTTCTTAATATTCAATTTGGCTAAGATTATACTAATTGTAATGTTAAAAACAATTGCTACATTAACGCTATTAGCTATTGCGTAAATCTTAGAAGCTAGAACGCTACAAGTAACTTGCTTGCACTTAGTAGAAAACTAATGAATTAGGTTGCTAGTTATTGTAAACTTGTTATTATATAGCTTTTCGTTTGCTAAGAAAATTGTAAAGCTAATTTGTAAGCTTAGGTTTTTATTATTAGCGAATAAGCTGTTAGCGAAAACGAATAACTTTATTATTAAAAAATCTACTAGAATAAAAGTAAGGCTATAGTTAAAATTCTTTATTTGCTATTAGATTTGTTTATTTATTCTAGCAATATCTTTTTTTTTGGGTTCTTTATATTATACTATAGTAAATAAGTTAAATGTTGCCTTAAATTGGCAGATAGAAGCGATGTATGCGCTACGCGCACGCTGCTCAATGTATTCCTAAAGGGTAGTGACTTTCTAAAGCTTTTTGCCTTGCTTCTTTTACTATAAAGTAAGATTCTCGCTATTATAAGCTAAAATATAGCTATTAAAGATTATTAAATTTTTTAAGGTTAGCAATTCCTTTAATTTAGCTATAAACTTAGCTTCCTTAAGCTTATTGTTTTTTAATACTTTAAATCCTATATTACTTAGCCTAATTATATTGTTAATTTGTATACTAACTATTATAAAGTATTTTAAATTAAGCACTATAACTAGCAAGTAAGGGTTATAAATAGAAATTGTTATATTTAATTGCTTCTAATAATGCTTAAAATAAATTGCCTACCAATATATTCTTATTTTAGCAATACTGTATAATAGTCGAATAACCTTTATAATCGTTCCTTTGGAGTGTAGGTAGTAGATTTCCTTAAAAAGTTATATTAGAATTATCCGCTATAATAGAGTTTTCAATTAGGTATACGCTTATATAATATCTTAAAGTTATAACTTTATTCCTTAAAATAGAAGAAAAGGTATAAGAATAATAATAATTCGCTAACTAGCCCGCTAAATCGTTAGGCTTTGCGTAAAAATTACCTTTTTACTTTTATTATTATAACTTTGAATAATAAAGTATAACTTCTTATAAGGCATATCGGTAGCCTTACCTTTAATTTCTTTTACTAAGTATAACTTAAAGATGTATATATTGCTATACTTCTTAAAGTTATACTATTTGAATTTAAATACTCCTTTTAAAATAAAGACATCAACTTCCTTCTCATCGAACTACTTGAACAATTCGCCTACAATTATAATCTTTTTTTCTTTTTAAAGCTAAATTGCTAGGTTATAGTTAGTTTGCTTTTTCGCCGTTATGTACGCTATTATAAGAGTAACTCTTTTAGTTATAGCAATATTAATATTGGGGGTTTAGATTTTAAGCTTGTTCTTAAAGCTAGAAGGCTGTTTGTATTATTTTGGGGTTGGGGGTGCTTTTTTCGGTAGCGCCTAGTTATTGTTATTATTACGGTTAAAGGTATAGTTAAGGTTGTAATTAATTTTAGTATTTAGAATAACTGTAGTTTTGTTTTAATAATATAGCTTAATTGCTATAATTTGGAAATTGGTTGGTTTTTTGTTAATTTCGATTGTATAAGTTTTTCCGTTTTATACAAGTAGAATATATAATCTAATTTATTTCTATACTTCTTACTATACTTTAACTTTACTTTAAAGTAAAAGGTTAAAAGTTGCAAAAGTATTTAAACTATTCTAAATAGTAAAGGCTTTATTAATTTAACGCTTAGCTTTAGCCTTTTGCACTTTAGCTATTACCTTACGTATAGTATCTATATGTATTTTAATAAATAATAACGGTAGTAATAAAAAGGATATATGTAAATAGGTTTTGAAAATAAGTAATGTAAAAACTAGTCCGTTAAGGCTAGCAATATTGTTTATTGTTTTCGTAGCTATTTGCAAAACTTAGTTTAGTATTATATTAATACTTCGCAAATTTGCCAAAATAACTTTATATATACATTGTAATAATTTATAATAACGCTTTAGCTTACTTATTAAATTGTAAGCTTTAATAAGAACTTTTTTAATAATAATTACTATTGTTTTAGCGTTGTTATAGAATTTTACTGTTGTAAAGTTAATATTAGCGTTAGTAATAATAATATTAAGTAGTCTAATATATATATTAATTTATATAGTTTAAATAGTATTTTAAATAGCTTTCGCTATTATATTATAAAGGAATTGTATTGTTTAAAAAATAATTACTTTGTTAATAATATAAATAGTAAGCTTTTTACTAATGTATATAATATTTGTAAAAATTTGGTAATTAAAGTTAATATTATTATAGATTATAAATTGGAATTGGCTAAGTGGGCTACTATATATTTAATATTAATAATAGAACTTTATAATCTTTTCTATAACATTTTAGTTAAGCTTGTTATAGCTAGCGCAGGTAAGTACCTTGTATAAGCGCTTAATTAAAGGGTAGCCGAATTGCTAATACAATTAGTATAACTTGGTTTTTATTATATTGTACTAAGTTATAATTTTCTTAAGTTCGTCTAGTAAAAGGAATAAATAACCCTATTTATAAACAATTAAATAGCCTTTTCTTTTATATATAATAATATTAAAAATATTATTAAAGTAAACGCTATACTTATTTATATTTAAAAGGTAAAGTAAAAATAAGGTATTTGCCTATACAATTTAAAAGTTAAAAATGCCAAATAGGGTTTTTATAGCAATAGTGCTAAGAAAAACACTTTTGGGGTTATTACCGAATTGTACTTAGTAATTATTAGCTATTAAGAAGTCAATCTTTATATTTAAGATCTTCTTCTATAATGCCTAAACCTAACTTTTATTAACTATTAATACTCTAGCTACTTTTGTATTAAATATAATTTCTTGGAAAATTTTTGTATTATAATAGCTTTTAAAATGGAAAATATATGCAGGTTTATTAAGAGTTTGTTATTTAAAAATGTTAATTTTCATAATAGTATAAATAATTGCTTAGTTGTTTAAAATAATAGCAATTGCATTTCTATTAATTATATAATAAGATATATAAAAGCTTTTGAATAGTATATTTAAGCTTAATTTTTATTAGTTATATTAAATATTGAATTTGCTAATGTTAATTTTAATTTTAACTTTAAAATTATTAATATTAATACTTTTATAATTAATTAGGAATATTGTAAAATTGTTATTTTTATTATTATATTCCTATATATAGTGCTTTTATTATTATTACTTTAGTTAGCATTTAAAAATTGGGTGCTTTATAGACTAATAGCTTTGTTTTTTGTATACAAAGCACTTTTTAACGTTATTACTATTATAATTATTGTTGTTGCTAAGAGGTTTAAATAATTGCTGGAATTCGCCGCCGCTACGGTGGTTTCCTTGGTTGCTATTTTTACCATTGAATTGGTTACTGCCTTTATACTATTGGTTGACCTAATATTGCTTATTTTTATTATTGTTATTAGGGTTGTAATAATAGGGATTTTAAGCGGTATAGTACTATTTAAGGATTTATTTATAGCATTATAAATAGATGCTAATTGTACTTTATAAGTTAGAGGCAACGCTTTTAAAGGTAATTGCTAGCTTAATAATAACTAGTATGCAAGCTTTAACGCTTTAATAAGCATTAATTAACTACTTTATAAAGTTATAATTGCTTTAATAATTGCTTAATAATTTTTTGTAAATCTTTTACAATTGTGTAATTATAGTTTTAAGGTTCTTTAATAAGGTTTTGTCTAAGTTAGCTGTTATAACTTATTAAAAGGTAATAAATTGCTATTTTTATAAATAAAGTTGCTAGTTCTTAATTATATAGAAGAATTATTTAATTTGCTATACTATTTAATTAAAAAAAAAGCCCTTTTTAATAATATAATTATAGTAAAATTGCTTTGTTTTATCCTTTAATATAGTTAAATATATTTTATAATATATATTTTGCAAAATTCTTACTTTTTTATAAAAGTTTTAAAAAATTTTAATTTTCGCATTTAATATATTATAAAGCTTATTGCTAAACTTTTTATTATTATTATATAGTTTATTTAAGTTAGTTAGAATTTTTGCTATAATGTTAGTTATAAAGATTTTTATGCTACGCTGAAGTATAATGTTCAGGATTTTCAAAATTTCAATCTTAGGGGTTTTGGGGGTTTTAGGCTAAACTGTTGGAAGATCGCTGCTATCATCGTTAATAACGTCTTTTCCTTTTCCTTTACCCTCTTTTTTTTTATTTTTAATAGTGCTTAGGTTGCAATATAATTTAAATTTATCTTCTTGTATAACAATGTATTCGCTAAGCTTTTGCTTTAGCTATTTAAGGAACTTGCTAGCGTTTATTAAATTGTAAAACTAAGCTAAAATAATGCTGTTACTATTAAAATAAATACTATAGTTATTAAAGAAATACTTAAAAGTTATATAGAAAGTCTTATTAAAATCTTTAAAAATATTTTTATTCTAATTCTAAAAGTTTTCTTTAAATTAAATAAAAAGCATTTTATTAGTAAGTTTATTATTTTTATAAATATTAAAATAGTTAATTAAGTAAGTATTTAAGTGCTTTAGTTTGCATTAGTTTTTATTGTTAAAGTCGAAGTCTTTGCTTTCCCAAGTAGGGTTCGTAATGCTGGCGATTTTAAAGTTATTGCGTAAAGCTACTATATTATCTTTATGTTAGAATGTTTTTGTTTTGTATAAATGTAGTAATAAAGGGGTAGGTTAATGGAAGAGTTAGGTAGATAGAGGGGTTCTTTATAGTAATTGAAAGGTTGTAAGGCTATAATTGCGGTTGCAATCGCTTTAGTTAAAATGCGTAATGGACGCAGGTAGCCGATTATAGCGAGGTATGCCTTTTCTTTAATTGCTTTTAAGGCCTTTGTTTTGCTATTTTCTTTAAGGGTTTTACGTGCCTAAAAGAAGCTCGCTCGCGCGCACTATTGCAATGCTGTTAGGGCTTTTTATATATAGGTAGTGCCCTTCCTGTATCGAAATGCATGCTGCTTTCTGTCCAATAATTGTAATTATTTAGTAGTAAATTACAATTGTTATTGCTACTAGATCTTTGCTACTTTATAGTTGAACTGTATTAGGTTAACTACTGATTAGTGTTAGATTGACAGGGTTAATTACGTTAGTTAACAATTATTACAATAGGTAGTTTGATTAGCTATGTAGTGGTAGCTAGTAGGTTGTGTAGTGGTTGCATTGATTTATTTTGTTCTTTTTAAGAAGAAGGATCCTAACTAGGTTGACAGGAAGCCTTTTGATGTGGCCGATCCATGTGGGTCCCTGTGGTCCCTATAGTCACGTGATGGCTACCCCTTTTACCTTCTCAATGCTCTATGCCCCTTAAAGGGCCATTATTCCCACATAACCTTTATAATCGTTCTTTTAAAGTACAAATAGTAAATTTTTTTAAAAAGTTATATTAAAATTATTTATTATAGTAGAATTTTCGATTAAATATATGCTTATATAATATTTTAAAGCTATAACTTTATTTTTTAAATAAAAAAAAATATAAAAGCAATAATAATTTACTAACTAGCTTATTAAATTGTTAAGCTTTACGTAAAAATTACCTTTTTACTTTTATTATTATAACTTTAAATAATAAAATATAATTTTTTATAAAATATATTAATAGCTTTACTTTTAATTTTTCTTATTAATATCACAGTTCTAATTGGCAGCAGAGTGCGGCCTTAGGCAGCCTCCTAGGTAGGACTAGTAGGACCCTCCTGAGCAGGCGGACCAATTAGGGTTATCCTGGAGTCTCGTGTGTTGGGATTGTAGAATGAACAAAATAGAGCGGAGCACTAACTAGTTAGCTTAGTTTTAGTATTCTATAGGACGGGACTAAAGGATTGCTCCCGCGGTCCCAGTGCTTAGAATAATAGAACGCAAGGAAGCATTTCTATATAAGCAAATAGGCTAAAGGGTCTCTAGAACACTTTAGTAGTTATTAAAGTATTTTTTAACAATTATCTTGGTTACAGCTATACAACCCTTATTATTCTATTTGCTATTATATACTTCAAAAGCACACCTTTATACCTAACCCTAACCCTAGCACCTACTATACACAAGTTATAACTTTGGGTTATAATATATTAATAACTTTTAAAGGGTTACTTATAAAGGATAGTTAATATAAAACACTCTAACTGCTTCGCTAAATACTATTAAAACTCCAAAGCTATCTTTAAAAAGTGACTCGCTAACTGACCAGCTAGTACAGTTTTAATTAAGTAATATATTAGTAGTAAAGTTAACTATAAGCCCGCCTATCGAAATAATAAACTTAGGAAAAGTAATTGCCTAATTTAAAGAAGAATTTACAATACTTAAAGCTTAACAAGACATACTATTATAGTACAATACTAATAAGTTTAAAGTAAAACTTAACTAACTAACACATTTTAAAGGTAATAAAAAAAAGTTTTAAAGCTTTATTATTGTATACAAGTTATACTTTACCTATTATTCGGAAAAGTTCTTACAAGCCTACAATAAAATCGCTTTTACAGTTTTAAAATTGGAAGGAGAAGCCTAAACGTAATTTAAACTTACTAAAAAAGATTATGCAGAAAATAATGCTGCAAACTAGAAAGATTTTATAATGTTAGTTTATAAACACTTTAACAACTTTAAAGAAAAAATTTTAAAGGTTTTTAAAGAAGTTAATAAGCTTAAATGCAACTAAAAGCGTTTTAATGCTTTAAAGCAAAAAAGAGTAGTAAGCGTGTACGTTTCTACGTTTTATAAAAAAGTAGTTAATACAGAATAAAATAACAATGCTCTTATCTTTATATTTTATAAAGAACTTAAAAGCAAGGTTAAGAACGCTTTCGTTATAATTTTTAAAAAAGTTATATTTAATAAAGCTATTAAGTAAGCAATATAAGTAAATAATAAGCTTTACTAAAGGGAGTTGGAGAAAAAAGGCAAAAATAAGCCCCGTTGTACCCGTTTAAACAAGAGATAACGTTGCATTTAACAAAGTATAATGTATAGCATTTACGCAAAACCTATAAATATAGACGCTATAAACAAGCAATAACTAAAGTGCAATAAAAAAGATGTTAACTGCTATTACTACAATAAAAAAGAACATTTTGCTAGAAACTACATTAGCACGCTAAAGCCTAATTGGAAGGTAGTACTAGGCAAAGACGTCTTTTTTATAGAGTAAGACTAAAGCACTAGCAATTTAACTAATGCAAAATATAAGGATTGTACGTATAGAAAACAAGTGCTTAGTTAAGCACGCTTAAAATTAGCCCCGCTAAAAAGCCGAGTCTCCTCGCTAAAAGGTTGGGCCCTAGTCCTAATAAGAATGACTAAAGTTAGAGAAACTAAGGATATAGCTAAAAAAGTTAATATAGTTAATTATAATAAATTTATAAATAATTTAATTATTTTAAAAAAGTACAATTAGTATAACTTATAAGAATTTGCTTAAGAAAAAAAAATTATAAGCGAACTTAAAGAATAACTATAAAAAATTAATTTTAAACGCTTTTAGTAGGATAAACAAGATTTGTTAGTAAAATTGTTTAATTTTTTAAATAATTGCAATTTAAACAAATAATTTATAAATATAATGTTATTTTTAAAACAATAGTTAGGCTTATAATTAATAAACTTTAATAAATTAGAAAAGTTTGTACTAGTAGTTATAAAACTATAGTACAAATAAATAGTAAAAAATGCACTATAGTTACACCCACTATATCCCTACTACAATAAGGTAGCGTAGTATTATTATATGCATATTGCGTGCTTAAAACACTTTGTAAGGAAATTACAAGAAGGATTGTTTTTTAAAAGATAATAGGAGGCAAGAGTGCCCTAGCTAGTATAAATAATTATAAGCAATTTAAATAAAGAAATATTTAAGGTAGCTTAAAGTACTAAAAAGGTCCTTTAAAATACTAACATTTTCTTACTACGTACTTTAAAGAACGTAAGCTAAAAGATTATATAGTAATATAATGTAAAAAGTATAAATATTAAAAACTTTATATTTAATATAAATTAAACTATACTTAAGTAGTAACTAACGCGTAAAATGGACTTATATAGGAAAATAGGGAATAGGCTAGCTAACTAACGTACTACTAAGCCCCTAGCCTAAAACTTACTTTAGAACAAAATGAAAGTTTTTAAATTGTAATTAACCAAGTTTTTAACGCAATGCAACTGCTTTTAAAAAGGCCTTTAGGATTAATAGTATTTGCAAAATTAATAAACGTATTAACTAGCTAGTAGCTAAAATCCAAAAAGACCATACCTATATATGCATTATACCCCCTTATATTGCATTTTTTAAGAAAAGAACATAAGGGTAAAGAATAATTTTACTATTTAGAAAACAAAAAGGTAACTTGGCTAAAGAATAGCTAGTAAAGCTTTATATTAATATTTTTAAAGTTTTTGCGAATAATAAAGGAAAAAAGTTAATAATTTAAATATTATAGAAAAACGCTACGTTTACTATAATAGTAAATTCTAAATCAGTAATAACGCTTATATTATTCGAAATTATTAATAAGTAGAAAATACTTTAAAAGAAAAAAAAGATCTCCTATAGAATAATAATAGTTAATAAAATAGTATTGGACTATAATAGCAATAAAGTAACTAGAAAAACACTACCGTTAGAGGTTAAGATTGTAAGCAAAACATACAACTTGGTGTTTAACATTGCAAACTTTAAAAAAAAGTAAGCAATTTTGGGAAAGCCTTAGCTATAAACCTTCAATCCAAATATTAATTAGTCTAATGATTGCATTAAGTAAAAGACCTTGCTAGATAGACAATTAAGTTAAAGTTTAGTTAGAGAAAAGAGGATTATAAAAGTTCCCTTTTAATAACTTCTAGTAAAAGTAGTACTATATATAATATAAACGCAACTAATAAAGGAAAAACTTAGGGAGCTTTTTAAACGTAAAAAAAACTAACTTGTAGGGAAAATACTATTAAAGTTCCACAAGTACAATATTTTTAAGAAAATAGTGGACAGTAGTTTACTAGTATATAAACCGTAGGATTACAACATTCCACTAGTAAAAAAAGCAAAACCTTGCTACTATTCTATTTACTAGGTTAATAAGGCATAACGAAAAGCACTTTAAGAGTACTTTAATAAGCGTTTAACGTTAGGATACATTATAACATTTTATTCACTATATAGCGCGCCCGTATTTTTCGTCCCCAAAAAGGATAGAAGCGCAATAGGAGGATATTGCCTAGTTTTTGACTATTAAGGTTTAAATAATGATATAATAAAAAATCGCTACCCACTACCTTTTATTTAAGAAATGAAGGATTAATTTGAGTAAGCAATAGTCTTCTCTCGACTAAACCTTACTTTAGTATTCTTATAAATTCAAATAAAGTTAAGCAAGGAGTAGAAAATAATATTTTGTACGCTATTTGGGCATTACAAGTTTAGGATTATATTTCTGAATTTAATTAACGTACTAGCGTTTTTCTAAATATAAATAAATTACAAGTTGTAAAACTATTTTAGCAAGTTTATAATAGCTTATATAAATAATATTCTAGTTTTTTTAGCTATTAAAGAAGAGTATTAATAATATTTGCACGTAGTACTTAATATTTTTAAAAAAGCGTAGCTATTAGTTAACTTAGAAAAAAGTATATTTTACTAAAAATTAATAAACTTTTTAAAATTTATAATCTTAGCTAGAGAGATTTGTATATAAAAAAAAAAAATATAAGCAATAATTAACTAGCTAGTATTTATAATAATAACTAAAACTAAAAGTTTTATAGCCTATATTAATTTTTACTAATAGTATATTACTAAATTTAGTAATATTGTTAAATTACTATATAAATTATTGCAAAAAAATAAAAAATTCATATAATTAGAAAATTATAAAAAAGCATTCGTAAAAATCAAAAAGCGTATATTTAAAGAACCCATAATAAAGATTCTAAACCTACGTAAGCTTTTTGAAGTAAAAATAAATGCTTTAAATTAGGTAATTGGAAGTTAATTTAATTAGCAAAATAATAAAGAACAGCTGCACCCAATAGCGTTCTTTTTACATATATTAAAAAGACTAGAATTTAGATATCCTATCTATAATAAGGAATTAATAGCAATTATTTAAGCTTTTAAAAAATAAAAGCTGTAGCTAAATAGCACTACGTACCCAATACAAGTATATACTAACTACAAAAATCTTACGCATTTTGCAATACTTAAAAATCTAAGCCCTCAATAAACAAAATAAATAAAGTTTTTATTACAATTTAACTTCAAAATTAACTACATTAAAAGCTTGGAAAATGTAAAGGCGGACGTATTAAATAAAAAGGCGGATTAAAAGAAATAAAAAAACCCTTAGTTTATAGCTTTATTTAAAGCAAAACTAAATAATACTTTAAAATACCCTATTAAGAAATACTTTAACATTAATTTAATAATATGTATGGAGCCCTCTAAACAATAAAAAAAGAAAATTATTGCAGTTTAATAAAAAGCTAAACTATATAAACAAGGCAATCTTAAAAAAGATAGAATAATTTTCTAAAATAGAAAACTTTAGGTATTAGAACTATTATAAAATAAGTTAATTTAGGAGGTTTATAGTTTACTAGTAAGAGAATATTAGTAGGTTATGTAAATAATAGCTAAAATTAAAAGGTAATTTAGTATATTAGGAGCTAAGCAAGTAATTACTTAAGTAATTACTATATATAGAATTTACTAAAAAATAAAGTTATTGCATTATAAACCCTATAAGCTTTTAAAGCCTTTCTTAATAGCTGGATAAATATAAGGATTTATAATAATAAATATAATAGTAAAGCTATTACTATTTAAAAATTTAGCGTTAAAAGTTAAATATAATAATATATTTATAATTATTAATAAATTTATAAAATATAGATATTTTCTCTTATATTATAAAAGCATATTATTTAAGCAATTAGCTTATATATTTATACAAATAATAATAGCTAATTATATTTAGCTAAACGAAATTATTATAAATAAAAGAATAATATTTATATTAAAGTTTTAGCAAGTACTTACTAAATAAGCGGGAGTTAACTACAAACTTTTTACTACTTACTATCCGCAAACAAACTAATAAACCAAGCAAATAAACTAAATTATTAAAGCTTATTTAAAAACGTTCATTAAAAAAGAACAAAACAATTAAGTTAAATAGCTACTAATAGCACAACTCGCCTACAATAGCTCTAAAACAAAAACTACAAAAGTCTTACTATTCTTTGCAAACTATAGTTTTAAGGCCGAAATGTAATAAGAATTACAAAATATAGTGCTATAAGCAATAATATAAGTAAATAAATTGTATTTACTTTATAATATACTTAGGAACAAGCTAATTTTTATATAAATAAAAATAAAATAATACTATAATATAAAAAAGTTAAAAGGACTAACCTTTAAAAAGGAAAACAAGGTCTACTTTATATAAAAAAATCTTAAAATAAAACAACTAAGCGAAAAACTTAACTTTAAAAAATTAGAACTATTTAAAATAGAATAAAAAGTTGCTATTTTAAACTATACACTAAAGCTATTAAAGTTAATAAAGCTATAATTAAATGTATTTTATATTTTTTTTTTAAAATTAGCGTTATAAAACGCGCAATTAAATACTTCCGTAAAAGTTAAGCTAATTAAAAAAAAGTATAATATTAAAAAAGTATTAAATTTATAAAAATAAGAAGAAAAGTTTAATATTTAATTAAATAGCTAGACTGTAAATATAAGGAAAATTCGTAAAAACTAGCTAAATATTTAACAAATTGCTTAAAGAAAGTCTAATAATTTTACTAAAAAAACCTAAATTAACTAGCAATTAAAAATTAAGTAAAAACTAATTAAGCAAAATAAAGGCAAAAACCTCTACGTTCTTACAAATTAATAAAAACCTGCTAAAAAAGGGGTTCCCAAATGTAAAGTTACCCTTATTGCCTATTGCCTAAATATTACGCTAAAAAAATTATTTTCCTTAAAAACGAAAAATTCGTTACTAATAACAGATAAATATTAAATAATTTATAAGCTTATTCTCCTTAGCTTTAAAAGCCTTTTTCTTTTTAACGTTTTTAAAAATTAAAAAAATTAAAAGTAAAACAAATAAGTAAATAAAAAGGAAACGAATGCAAAAACCTAAAGTTTAAAGCGTTATAAAAAACCTTATAGGTTATATACTTGTTGTATTGCAACGAATTATTGGAAAAAAAATACACTTGCTCTTCGCAAAAGCAATTAAAATAGGATATAAGCGTAGGGATTCTGTAAGCTTAAATATAAGTAGCAAAATAGTTTTTTAAAAGCAATTAACGTATAGAGCGCTAATTGTAAGTTTTCTTTACGTAGTTTATTATTAAAAGTATGTAAAGCTTATATAAGAGGAAGACTTATTAAGTAAAGAAAGTTTTACATTAGCATATTTTCAGTTAAAAATATAAATATTAAGCGTTTAGGACGAAGCCTTTAAAGGAAGGGTATTGTATTACAGTTTTAATTGGTAGTAGAGTGCAGCCTTAAGCAGCCTCCCAGGTAGGACCAGTAAGACCCTCTTAGGCGGGCGGACCAATCAAGGTCATTCTGGAGTCCCGTATATCGGGACTGTGGGACGAACAAAACAGGGCGGAGCACTAACCAGTCAGCTCAATCCCAGTATCCCATAGGACGGGACTGAAGGATTGCTCCTGCAGTCCTGGTACTTAGGACGACGGAACGCAAGGAAGGATTTCTATATAAGCAAATAAGCTAAAGGGTCTTTAGAATACTTTAATAGTTATTAAAGTATTTCTTAGCAATTATATTAGTTATAGCTATATAACCCTTATTATTCTATTTGCTATCATATATTTCAAAAGCACACCCTCATACCCAACCCTAACCCTAGCACCTGCTATATGCAGGTTATAACTTTAGGTTATGACAATTAAGCGTAATTTAAAAATGTATATATTGCTATACTTTTTAGGGTTATATTATTTAAATTTAAATATTCTTTTTAAAATAAGAACATTAATTTCCTTTTTATTAAATTATTTAAATAATTTACTTATAATTATATTTTTTCTTTTTTTTTAACGTTAAATTGTTAGGTTATAATTAATTTGCTTTTTTATTATTATATACGCTATTATAAAGGTAATTCCTTTAGTTATAGTAATATTAATATTAAAAGTTTAGATTTTAAATTTATTCTTAGAGTTAAGAAGCTATTTACGTTATTTTAGAGCTAAGGGTGCTTTTTTCAGTAGCGCTTAGTTATTATTATTATTATAATTAGGGGTATAGTTAAAGTTGTAATTAATTTTAGTGTTTAGAATAATTATAATTTCGTTTTAGTAGTATAGTTTAATTATTATAATTTGGAAATTAGTTAGTTTTTTATTAATTTTAACTATATAGGTCTTTCCATTTTGTATAAGTAAGATATGCAGTCCAGTCCATTTTTATACTTTTTATTATACTTTAACTTTATTTTAAAATAAAAGGCTAAAAATTACAAAAGTATTTAAACTATTTTGGGTAGCGAGGGCTTTATTAATTTAATATTTAGCTTTAGCTTTTTATATTTTAGTTATTGCTTTGCATATAGTATTTGCACGCATTTTAATAAATAATAATAGTAGTAATAAAAAGAATATACATAAATAGGTTCTAAAAACAAACAATATAGGAACTAGTTTGTTAGGACTAGCAATATTATTTATTGCCTTTATAGCTATTTATAAAACTTAGTTTAGCGTTGTACTAGTATTTTACAGGTTTACTAAAATGACTTTATACGTACGTTATAGTAGTCTGTAGTAACGCTTTAGCTTGCCTATTAAATTGTAAGCTTTAATGAGGATTTCGTTAATAGTAATTGCTATTATTTTAACATTATTATAAAACTTTACTATTGTAAAGTTAATACTAGTATTAGTAATAATAATATTAAGTAATTTAATGTATATATTAATTTATATAGTTTAAATAGTATTTTAAGTAGTTTTCATTATTATATTATAAAAGAATTATATTATTTAAAAAATAATTGCTTTATTAATAATATAAATAGTAAGTTTTTTATTAATATATATAATGTTTGTAAAAATTTAGTAATTAAAGTTAATATTATTATAAATTATAAATTGGAATTAGCTAAGCAAGCTATTGTACATTTAATATTAATAATAAAACTTTATAATCTTTTTTATAACATTTTAGTTAAATTTGTTATAGCTAATACGAATAAGTACTTTATATAAGCACTTAATTAAAAGGTAATTAAATTGCTAGTATAATTAGTATAACTTAGTTTTTATTATATTATATTAGGTTATAGTTTTTTTGAGTTCGTTTAGTAAAAGGAATAAATAACTTTATTTATAAATAATTGGATAGCTTTTGCCTTTATATATAATAATATTAAAAATGTTATTAAAGTAAATGCTATACTTATTTATATTTAAAAGGTAAAATAGGAATAGGGTATTCGCTAGTATAACCTAGAAGTTAAAGATGCTAAATAGGGTCTTTATAATAACAATGCTAAAAAAAACACTTTTAGAGTTATTATTAAATTGTATTTAGTAGTTATTAGCTGTTAAAAAGTTAATTTTTGTATTTGGGATCTTCTTTTGTAATACTTAAACCTGATTTTCGCTAGCTGTTAATATTCTAGCTACTCTTATATTAGGTATGATTTTTTAAAAAAAATTTGTATTATAGCAATTTTTAAAATAGAAGATGTACGTAAGTTTATTAAGAGTTTATTGCTTAAAAATATTAGCTTTTATGATAGTATAAACAATTGCTTAGTTATTTAAAATAATAATAATTACATTTTCATTAATTGTATAATAGAATATATAAAAGCTTTTAAATAATATATTTAAGCTTAATTTTTATTAATTATACTAAATATTAAATTCATTAATGCTAGTTTTAATTTTAGCTTTAAAGCTATTAATATTAATACCTTTATAATTAATTAAAAATATTATAAAATTATTATTTCTATTACTATATTTTTATATATAGCGTTTTTACTATTATTATTTTAGTTAGCATTTAAAAATTGGGTATTTTATAAACTAATAACTTTATTTTTTGTATATAAAGCACTTTTTAACGTTATTACTATTATAACTATTATTACTACTAAAAGGTCTAAATAATTGTTAAAATCTGCTATTGTTATAGTAGTTTCCTTAGTTATTATTTTTATTATTAAATTAGTTATTACTTTTATATTATTAATTAATTTAATATTACTTATTTCTATTATTATTATTAGGGTTATAATAATATAGATTTTAAATAGTATAATACTATTTAGGGATTTGTTTATAGTATTACAAGTAAATGCTAACTATATTTTATAAGTTGGAGGTAACGCTTTTGAAAGTAATTATTAGCTTAATAATAATTGGTATGCAAGCTTTAATACCCTAATAAGCATTAATTAACTACTTTGTAAAATTATAATTGCTTTAATAATTATTTAATAGTTCTTTATAAATCTTTTATAGCTATATAATTATAATTTTAAGGTTCTTTAGTAGGGTTTTATTTGGGTTGGCTATTATAACTTATTAAAAAATAATAAATTACTATTTTTATAAATAAAGCTATTAGTTTTTAATTATATAAAAGAATTGTTTAGTTTATTATACTATTTAATTAAAAAAAAAGCCTTTTTTAACAATATAATTATAATAAAATTGTTTTACTTTATTTTTTAATATAATTAAGTATATTTTATAATATATATTTTGTAAAACTCCTATTTTTTTATAAAGGTTTTAAAAAATTTTAATTTTTGCATTTAGTATATTATAAAGCTTATTATTAAACTTTTTATTATTATTATATAGTTTATTTAGATTAGTTAGAATTTTTATTATAATATTAGTTATAGGGATTTTTATATTACGCTTAGATATAATATTTAGAATTTTTAAAGTTTTAATTTTAAGGGTTTTAGGGGTTTTAGGTTAAATTATTAAAAAATTGCTATTATTATCGTTAATAACGTTTTTTTCTTTTCTTTTGCTTTTTTCTTTTTTATTTTTAATAATACTTAAGTTATAGTAAAATTTAAACTTATTTCTTTGTATAGTAATATATTTGCTAAGCTTTTACTTTAGCTATTTGGGGAATTTATTAGCGTTTATTAAATTATAAAATTGAGTTAAAATAATGCTATTATTATTAAAATAAATATTATAATTATTAAGGAAATGCTTAAAGGTTATATAAAAGGTTTTATTAAAATCCTTAAAAATATTTTTATTTTAATTTTAAATGTAGGAATAATAGCCCTTTGAGGGGCATAGAGCATTGAGAAGGTAAAAAGGGGTAGCCATCACGTGACCACAGGGACCACAGGGACCCACATGGATCAGCTACATCAAAAGGCTTCCTATCAACCTAGTTAGGATCCTTCTTCTTACGAAGAACAAGATAGATCAATGCAACCACTACACAACTTACTGGTTACTACTACGTGGCTAACCAAACTACCTATCGCGATAGTTGTTAACTAACGTAATTGACCCTATCAATCCAACATTAAAAGTCTTTTTTAAATTGGATAAAAAGCATTTTATTAATAAGTTCATTATTTTTATAAATATTAAAATAGTTAATTAAGTAAATATTTAAGCGTTTTAATTTATATTAGTTTTTATTATTAAAATTAAAGTTTTTACCTTTTTAGGTAAAGTTTATAATATTAGTGATTTTAAAGTTATTATGTAAAGCTATTATATTGTTTTTATATTAGAATGTTTTTTATTTTGTGTAAATATAGTAATAGAAGGGTAGGTTGATAGAAGGATTAGGTAGATAGAGGGGTTTTTTATAGTAATTAAAAGGTTATAAGGCTATAATTATAGTTGTGATTGCTTTAATTAAAATGTGTAATAGATATAGGTAGCTAATTATAGTAAGGTATGCTTTCTTTTTAACTGCCCTTAAGGCTTTTGTTTTGCTATTTCCCTTAAGGGTTTTACGTACTTAAAACAAGTTTGTTTGTATATGCTATTGTAATACTGTTAAGGCTTTTTGCATATAGGTAATGCTTTTCCTGTATTAAAATGCGTATTGCTTTTTGTTTAATAATTGTAATTATTTAGTAGTAAATTACAGTTGCTATTGCTATTAGATCTTTGCTGCTTTGTAGTTGAATTGTATTAGGTTAATTATTGATTAATATTAGATTGATAGGGTTAATTACATTAGTTAATAATTATTGCGATAGGTAGTTTAGTTAGCTACGTAGTAGTAGCTAGTAGGTTGTGTAGTAGTTGTATTAATTTATCTTGTTTAGGGAAGAAGAAGGATCCTGTTACGGCGGGTTGCGCTAGTGGAACTGTGGCGGGCTGTGTGGCTAGTGTAGGGCTGAGAGCATGGGCTTGGAGTATAAAGAGGAGGCCGTGCGCCCGTAGAGTTAGAGAGAGCTAGAGATCAGTGTTGCTAATGCATTATACTTACCCATCTTCAACCTCACAACTATTATGCATCATTTTTATTACCCTAGCTACTAACCCTTTTTACATGCTAATTTCTCTTTATTAGGAGTTGGCTTAGCAAGATAGTGTGTAACGGTTAGGCAAGTTGCGTTCAATCTAAAGTTTTAATAATGCATGCTTAATTTAGAGTTTTAATAATGCACGCCCAATTTACCGTTTTAATGACCTAGCTAGGCTTTAGCGACGAGGTTGCATTGAACTAAGCGCTTGAGTACAACTAACCTATTACGCGCTACTAGAGTAACAAAGCTACGTTAAGTTATTTATTATAGTACAACTAATTTACTACGTACTTAAGAGCTGACGAAACTAATGATAAAGTATAGCTTTGAAGAGTTTTAGAAAAGAACTACTAATTAAACACTTAAATTGCTTTTTAGTGTGCTTTTGTTAAAAATAAAGCGAAGTGTAAAATTTTTAATATATTCTTATTACAATTTGGAAATAAAGAAATCCAATTTATTTTATTAACGAAAAAGAAGAAGGCTTTTAATTTATAATACTTTAATTGCTTTAAAATAGGCTATTACGTATTACGTTGCTTTTAGCTAAAGAAATGCTGGAAATGCTTTTAATTAAGCTATATATAGGTAAACTGTACTTATAAAAAGCTTACTACGAGGTTAAATAGTAATAATAGCGCAACTATAAGTCCTAACTTAATACTTTTTAACAAAGTTAATTCAGGAGCATCCTATAACCTTATTACAAAAACAGAATTATAAAAAAAATATTATTTTCCTTAGTTTAGAATTTAAAAGTTTATTTTTTTTTTTAAGTTAGCTTTAAAGCATTTTATTCAAATCTGTAGCTTAAGCTTAAAGCGAAGTCGCTTTAATAATTATATATAATTGCAAAAATAAAGCATAGGAGCGCACTTTCCTAAAGAGGAGGATAGCAAAGTAAAAGAGAGAGCTTTAAAGCTAAAAATTGCGCAATCTTAACTAGGGTTATAAGCTCTTTTAAAGCCGAGATTTACGTGATTTTAATTGGAGTTACAAATTTTTGAAAATTTAGAACAAGTAGTAATTAGGAACTTTACTTAGCAGAGGGTAAGCTCTTCAACTTCATAATAAAAGCTTGAGTTTAGGGAATCCAATTTGCAAACGAACTATAATAATAGTAACTTAAAAAGAGGGAGTTGCTAGATCTATATGGTTAAGCTTGTTTGCTGGGTACGGACCGCGAATCCGTTAACCCTTTTAGAATGTCGTGCTCGCAATACGCATTCTAAACAGCATTACAAGACTTGGTAAAGCTCGCGGACGCTGGGCGTAGTCCTTTAGAGTAGCTCGTAACTACTTGGAGGCCACCAAATGGAAGATTAAACAGCTCGTAACCGCTCAAGGGGTAGGCTTGTGACCGCTCAAGGGGTAAGCTTATAATCACTTTGGCTTTCGACAGCCTCGGGGTGAGGCTATAGGGAGGGGGGAATCATGTTACGGCGGGTTGCGCTAGTGGAACTGTGGCGGGCTGTGTGGCTCATATAGGGCTGAGAGCACGGGCTTGGAGCATAAAGAGGAGGCCGCGCGCCCGTAGAGTTAGAGAGAGCTAGAGATCAGTGTTGCCAATACATTATACCTGCCCATCTTTGACCTCGCGACCATTGTGCATCACTCTTGTCACCCTGGCTACTAACCCTTCTTACAGATCCTAACTAGGTTGATAGGAAGCCTTTTGATGTGGCCAATCTATGTGGGTCCCTGTAGTCTCTGTGATCACGTGATAGCTACCCCTTTTGCCTTCTTAATGCTCTATGCCCCTCAAAGGCCCACTATTCCTACAATTATTATTAGGGTTATTTTATATGCTATACTCGTTATTATATATAGTAAATTTAATAAATTTTTACTCCTTTAACTTTTAAGCTTTATAATAAATATACTATTAGTAGGCATTATAATTATTTAAAGAAAGCTTTTACAGACTACATTATTTGCACAAATCGAATTAGCGCTATAGGACTATTCGTAAAGTGCTAATTAAATATTCAAAAGGGAGTTCATTACGTAAGGTTTTCTACTTAATTTTAGGGTTTTTTCAAATAATCTGAAGAACTAAGTACTTTTGCTGGGGACTAAGGATTTCGGGCTAGCCGGGCCTAAAGAGCGATACTACCGTATAGTAAGCGTACTAACAATCTAAGGTATAGTCAATTGTGTAACGATATACGTTAAAATCGCGTGCCAGTTCCGCCTTTAATTTGCCGGCCAATTAAGCCGTAATAATAGCTGTTCGAGTAGTTTTTGATAGTTCGCAGCCAGGCCCTCGATTGCCTGAGATTTCGGTGCCAAACGCACGCAAATTGGAGGGCATGACGGCGAATGGTAGTATGTTGAAGAAGGTGGTGATCCTGACGCGTTGGGGGGGACGCGTTGTGTGGGTGGGGCTGTCCACAGACTAATTACGTGGCGTTGTAGCCTAACAACTCTGTCTTTAAGCCGCACAGTGTGTTGTTGGTCTGTGGCTGCCCTGATTATTATGACACGGCCAATTATTGGAGACATTCACCTTTATTTTCTTCTCGTTTTCCTTTGAGCAAAATGACTGGGAAACACGGCACACACGTGGACAAACCAAAAGGGGAACCTTTGCCAACAACATGTGATGATCGCCATAATACCTCCCATGAATGCAGAGCGCCTAACTGGACGCTTTAACTTATTGGCACCCCTACCTTCGTTTAACCGTAGCGAACGGCGGCCTCTACGCTCGCTGCTCCTTCCCGTCCCGTTCAATGCCAACCCCAATACGGCAAAGTCACCTCGCGGGTCCATCACCGAGCATAGCCGCCCCTATATGTGAATCTGGCTAAAATAGAGTGCATGGAGCGACCACATTCGCGAGGTGGGCACTTTTCGTCCCCGAGCTAAGCCACAATTGGTCAATCTCCATCGTTATAGCATTGCCCATTATGGATTCAGGTTAACAACTCACGGCTTGTCTTTACTAGGACTTGGTCCACGTCAAGGCTATGCTGGTATCAGCATCTATGATTTTTTAACCAACCAGTCTCTGTGCCTAATTGGGGGTTGCCTCCTTGGTAGTAGCCCGGGAGTCGAACCTGTGTAATAAACGTATCTATGCCAGCAGTGGAGTCAACTCATCTAATTAATAGTATAATAGTAGGCGGGAAGTAGATTATTCTGGGTTTTGATCAACCCGCATGTGCTCCAGCTCGGCGATGCGCACTGCGTCATTCATGCTCGTCGACAATTATTTTACGCATTGCAAGACTTGTTGGTTCGCGGAACCACGCCGTGTTGGAATTCTTCCTTCGGGAAGGAGGTCAAGCCTAGGTAGGTAGTGAATGAACATAGGTATAAGATCAAGATCTCTCTCTCTCTTTCTCTGTGTGTGTGTTCAGATCGACTCGGATCCAACAAGACAAACACAGACTCACCACCCAATCTTCCATCTTCCTTTCTCAAGCAAGAGCAGTACCTTGAAAAGATCATACACAATGAGGACCTCCTGTCGTTCAGTGTTTGTTGCCGCGAACATGATGGCCCAGTGCACCTCACTGGTCGCCGCCCACGCATTTTTCCAGCAGTCTGGCAGTGGGTCAGTGGACTTCAACTCGTCTTGCGTCCGGATGCCTGTAAGTTTATGACCTAGCATCCATCATCTCATGCACGGGAACTGACCGCCTCTAAGCCCAACAATTCGCCCGTGACCAATGTCGCGTCCCCAGAAATGGCCTGCAACGTCGGCGGCACCAAAGGCGTAGCAGGTCTATGCGAGGCGACCGGTACGTTTACTTCCATTCCCCCAGCCCTTCGACCAGCAATACTAACCCCAACAAACACCTCAGCCGGCTCCAAGTTCTCCGTCGAGATGCACTCCCAGCTCAACGACCGCTCTTGCACCAACCAAGCCATCGGCGGCAACCATTTCGGGCCCGTACTCGTGTACATGAGCAAAGTAGACGACGCGACCACCGCCGACGGCAGCGCGGCGTCCTGGTTCAAGGTGGACGAGTTTGGGTACGACGCCGCGTCCAAGACCTGGGGCACCGACAAGCTCAACGCCAACTGCGGCAAGCGCGAGTTCACTGTCCCCGCCAAGATCCCCGCGGGAGACTACCTCATCCGGGCCGAGGCGATCGCCCTGCATGCTGCGGGCCAGAAGGGCGGGGCGCAGTTTTATATGAGTTGCTTTGTGAGTCTCCCACGCTCTCTTTGATGGGAGTAGTGTGTAGGATGATGCTAATAAAGGTGTGCCATGCAGCAAGTCAAGGTTCAGTCGTCTGCTAGCGGACAGATCCCTGCTGGCGTCAAGATCCCTGGTGTGTATAGTGCGGCGGACCCAGGCATCTTGGTTGATATCTATGGAAGCAGCTTCAAGAGCTACACAATCCCAGGGCCGGCGGTTATCGATCAGAGTTTCTTTTAAGGGCAGAGTGGAACAGGGAGACAAAAACTTCAAGACAGGTGCTTGTGAAGATGGCATCGCTGGGGGGGCAGCTCACGGTCATTGTTGAGTCGGTCGGGGAATAAACCGTCGACCAGTCCGTAATTAGACCATGCTGCAACGCCACGAGTTGTAAGGTATTGACAATTCCGTTGCGTCATTCTTTGGTCCTTGTTCTGGCCTAGTGCTTGCGTCCCATTTTCTGTCATTGAGCAGCGTATCCTTCCGCTTAAGTCACGTGAACTCTCAGCGTCCTTCCGCCCAGTCTCTCGCAAATGCGCAGAGCCTTTTGACACCTGAAAGTTCTGTTGCCCATATAATTACGAGGCTCACAGCTAAGGACCCGTCGCCGAAATGCTCTTAGACAAAAAAAAAAAAAAAAAGATCAAAATACTTGTTTAGTTAAGTCCTGAACCAATGCCGGGGGGGGAATAACAAACACCTGATTGGAATCCGTCTCCTTCTAGAGCTTGTATCATATGTCTACCATAGAGGTAGACATTTCGGCCGCGGCGTCGTTGACATGGCGCGTGCGAGGCGGAAAAGAAGGCCGTCCTGCAAAAGCGTAGGTGGTCAACGAGGTTAGAGTAGATCATGTTCACCGTTATGGAGAGCTCGAGCGAGAATTGTAATTACGGTGGTAGGATGACAAGTGGGGAGAAGAGACTTTCTGGGCCAACTAAATGGCAATCAGCCAGAAGGGCACAATCAGACAGGCGAGACAGACGAAGGAAACTTGAACTCTGATTTGAAACTCGTACTGTACTTCTTTCATCCCACAAAACGAGGCCCACATCCTCACCGCGCGGTGACTCACTAACTTCCCAAAGTCCTTAACTCTTACGTGTACAACACAGTTGTTCTCCTGATAACCTGGCCAGGCTTCGGCACAGTACTAGTACCAGCGCTGGACGGCCGTGAGGTGGTTGTCCTACTACTGGTCGGCACCGTTTGCACCGTGTTGCTTCGCACGATCTTCTTGGGGACAAATCCTGAGGTGGAAACGACCTTGGTTGACCTGGATTGATAACGCCTGCGTTAGACCCCCACTTCTCACTGACTGTGTTCCGATTTGCTGCATTTGCTTTTCGTACAATCTTGACTTAACCAGAACTCTGAGAGACGGATATTTGCTGCTGGACTTACTTGTGCTGTTACTGCACAGTATACGCAGTTCGGGCGTGAAGGAACCACCAGGGACTTCTTTTGTTGCATCACGTCTCCATTGCCCTCGCAACCCCCTGGTCAAGTATACCACGCCTCACCGCTTTACTCAGGGCAACTCAGGTGTAACTCGGGCAGTAATTAAGGAAGCGATCAAAAATAGTTTAGGTAGGTGGGCAGTGAGAATGAAAATGTCAACTTTTCGCGAGGGACCAATTTTGGGCGCCGGGTCCCGAAAAAAGAGGCTCTCTTCCCCCTTTGGAAGTCTTAGTAGGCACTACCCCACCAATATAAGAATCGCTTATATAAACCCAATTCAAGGACTACAATACTTTCCAATTTCTTCTTCTCCTCAACTTCTATTCCTCTTGTTCCTCGTCCATACTAGTCTTAGCCATTTTTCATCCCCCGTCGCCTCTTTCAATTATTAGACACCTCGAGGCAAATCGCTAACACTTCTATTTCTTCTTTATATTACTAAAAGTTAATCATTCTAGTCCTTCTACCGATCCTGGTAGGAGTTATTGCCGAAATAAAGGAGGAAGTGTAAGTAAAGAGCACCCCAACACACACGCTCCCCTAACCTACCTGCGCTGGACGAAGTTCTGGCTGAGCCAGAATAACAGATAGAATAATTTACATACACTTTTCTACTTAATCAAATCTATCAAATCAAGAGTGCAGTGCTTCTGCAGAAGATATGGCTAATTAATTGCAACGGGTACGCAATATGTCTCCTATTAGCATACGCTGGGCTTACAACTTTGTGAAAGGAAGCTCCGTCTTCCACGACACACCACAGGCCCAAACAAAACACAAGACAGGGCGAGCCGTAGGCTGGGAAAAAAGGAGCAAAAGATCGATAATAAAAGACTGACTTGACTGATTTAACTGTCTTGACTTGACTGACCAAATAACTAACTGAATGACTGACTGACTGGAGGCCCTACCCGGCCTGACCGGTAGGTCGAAAACAAAGACTAGTTCATGAAAGGCAACGCAAACCGATTCTTTTGAACGAACCTGGCCGGTTGAAAAAGGACCAGAGAGAGCTGCCCTTCCTCTGATTAAAGGGTGGGCTGGCGCACCTTTTTGATAAGGTGGCCAAGAAAAGAGAAAAATTTTCAGTTCTATATTACATAAGGAGACGGGGGTCATACCCCTCAATCCCGCAATAAACAAACCCCTATTTTGGCGTAGGTGTTTTCCCCAGCGCAATATTCATATTGGAAAAGAATCGACCTTCACCAAAAAAGCCCAGATGACTTGCTCTTGGCCTTGCTCGACTTGACTGACTGCTTCCGTGCATCCTTCTCTTCCTTGCGTGGTAGCCCCTCCCGCTCATTCCGCAGTCTCGCTGTCGCAGGGTCACGAATCGAATACCCGCGGTCTGAGTCATCTGAATGCTCAGGGTACGGGTCCCGGAGCCGACTGGGCATGCGGGACCTGTTGGGCCTGCGGATCTTGCTGCCGCTAGTCCTGCCAGCGTGAGGGCTTGCCGCGTGTATCACCTGCGGCGGCAGTTGCGGCGGCAGCATGTGTCCACCTGGGCCTCCTTCGCTAGCTGACCGCCCCCAAAAATATCCTTCTGGACTTGGTCTGATGCCATCGGCTCCTGCTCCTACTGGTGCTCCCGCTGCCAGACCCCCTCCTCCTCCCTCCTCCCAGGGGTATCTCGGGTAGAGCCCGGTCAGCATCGCGTCGGCAGCAGCAGCAGCAGCGGCGGCGGCGGCGGGGTTCAATAGTGGCGCGCGCCTCACGTAAGGAAGTATTGGCTCGGGCTGGTAGGCGGCCGTGTACGCTGACGGGGCCGCCGTTGTCGTCGTCGGCGGCGGCATCGTCGTTCTCGTCCTCGTCGTTGTCTCAGGGCCACCTTCTGCAACTGGTTGGCCGTTGACCGTGAGTTTGAACTTGGGCTGGCTGTCCTCATGCTGCTGCTGTTGCGGTCTAGTCATGGGCCAGGTTCCTGTACTTCGTTGTAGCCGGTGCTGTGGGGTTGGGAGCTGACCGGGGGGCGGTGAATGGTGCAATGTGTGGTTTCTATTACTCGGCAATGCGCTAGGTGTCTCATCGTCGTCGCTGCCAAGCTCAACTACGGGCCGTAGTCGTGGCCTTTTGTTTTTTGACTGTGTTTGGGCTGGCGGGGATCTGGGTGACTGTGCTTGGGCTGGTTGAGCACTTGGTTGAGACCCGTCAGGTTGGGGGTCAACTGTTTCTGTTGCGTCATCACCGCCTGTTGACTTGATCGAGGATGACCCCAAATCTAATGTCCCGTCGTCTGATGGTTTCTCTCCCTCGTTTCCGTGTTCTCCGGTTTGCTTTCCCAGAGCTTCACCGGCCTCCTGCTGCGACAGCTGTGGCTCTGATGCTTGTTGTTGTTGTTGTTGTTGTTGTTGTTGTTGTTGTTGTTGTTGTTGTTGTTGTTCGGCTGGTGGCGGTGGCGGCGGTGACTGTTCTGAAGTTTGATCTTGTTGTCGTTCAGCTGGCGGCGGTGGCTGTTCTGAAGTTTGATCTTGTTGTTGTTCGGCTGGCGGCGGTGGCTGTTCTGAAGTTTGATCTTGTTGTCGTTCAGCTGGCGGCGATGGCTGTTCTGAAGTTTGATCTTGTTGTTGTTGTTGTTGTTGTTGTTGTTGTTGTTGTTGTTGTTGTTGTTGTTGTTGTTGTTGTTGTTGTTGTTGTTGTTGTTGTTGTTGTTGTTGTTGTTGTTGTTGTTCGGCTGTTGGCGGTGGCTGTTCTGAAGTTTGATCTTGTTGTTGTTGTTGTTGTTGTTGTTGTTCGGCTGTTGGCGGTGGCGGCGGTGGCTGTTCTGAAGTTTGATCTTGTTGTTGTTGTTGTTGTTGTTCTTCGGCTGTTGGCGGTGGCTGTTCTGAAGTTTGATCTTGTTGTTGTTGTTGTTGTTGTTGTTCGGCTGCTGGCGGTGGCGGCGGTGGCTGCCCCGAAGTCCGACGTTGCTCTTGTGATGGTGATTCCTCTTGCCGCGGCTCTTCCTTTGGCGGCGGCTGCGGCGGCGGCGGCGGCTGTTGTTGTTCCTGTGGCGGCGGCGATGGTTTTTGTTGGACTAGTGGTGGGCTCGTCGGGCTACGGCGGCCACGGCGACTCTCGTAGTGTCCCGTATTCATGTTGTTCCTTGATGATGATGGTGACGATGATGGTGACGATGATGGTGGTGATGAGGATGACGGCCTTTGGTATGTAGAATGCGGTTCGGCCGGCCAACCATAGTTATCGGGCGTAAAAACGTGGCCAAAGGGCCGTCGACTCCAAGGGGGTTCGCCAGATCCATTGGAATTGCCGCTGCCGTTGGGCTTGCGGCGACGTCGAGAGGGGCGTGGCGACGGCGGAGATCGACTGCCGGAACGCCAATGCAGACACCAGAGAAGACATAGCAGGCCGACAAGAGACACAATGCCCGCCACAACGCCCACAATGATGTCGACCTGGCCCTTGGAGATGTCCACGTTGTCCTTGGGGGCGGCGTCCTGGCGAACAGCGACCCTCGGGTCTGTCGGCGAAGGCAAGCCACCGAGAGCGACCATCGAGACGCCGCTCCCGTCGACCCACGTTTCGGCAGCAGAATGAAGCCGATGGAACGTCCAAGGAAAGACTTCGCGGGGAAGAAAGAAGAACCATAGGTAGGTAAACCAAGATGAGGAGAGAGTAGAATGGACATCCCCTGGCCCCTGCAAGCGGGCAACGTGTAGTCAGTTCTTGGTTATCTCTTATTTCGACTATATATGGCGGTGGCGCCAAAGTAACCCCCTGTCTGTGTCCATTCTCGGCCAAGTCGGCCAGCCAGTGTGAATCACAGCGCCGCTATACAGTGCCCGCTAACCAATCGCTCGTCGCGGAAACCATTTTTGCTCCTCACTACTGCATACTGCATACATGGTAGCACAGGGAGGGCTGAATCACGTCGTCGTGTCTGCGGTCAGCACAGCTCTTTTCCTTGTCGGAGACTGCACCATGCATGCCTTAGTTATATTTTTCTCTCTCACACCACCCTCCATCGGGTGCGCCCACCCGCTATTGGGACTACCTTTGCAAGGCTGTAGCCAGAATGCATCATGGGTCCCCACTGCCGTGCCTACAAGCAATAATGGATGATTGTGTGAGTGTGGGTGCCTGTGTGTGTGTGTGTGTGTGTGTGTGTGTGTGTGTGTGTGTGTGTGTAGAGTCTAGCGTTCCAGTGCGCTCTCGGACACAGCCACATAACCTACCTAACCTACATTATCTCATGCGGCCCGCATTCACCCCCCTCGTCCAAAGTCGGCTTCGTCACCTTCGTGCAAGATTGGATTGTGTTAAGCGTACGTCATCTAGAATTCTGAATAAATCTCAGCATTCCGATTGTTAAGCAAAGAAGAAGCAAAAAAAAAAAAGGAAAATCCGCAAAAAAATAAATACAATGAGTCCCAAGTTCCCCCGGACCTACTTCACGATCCCCACCACCGTCTTCCGCCCGGACGACCTGATCCAGCTGGGCCAGGTGATCAAGGACCCGACCCTGCCTTTTGACCGCGTCGCCCCGCCGTCCCCGACCCTGCTGACGGGCCCGCTCGCCCCACGGACATCGTCCGTCCGCGAATTCGTCGCCGTCAACCGCAACACCAAATCCCTGTCGGTCGGACTGGTTGCGCAGGCTATCGAGCTCGTGTCGGCCGACCTCTCGGCCGTCAAGGTGCGCGACGAGACGGTGGCGTGGGACGCGGCCGAGCTCGAGACGCAGTTTTTTGTGCCCTCGGAGGCGCCCGACCAGCTCCTCGCGGGCTTGCAGCAGTCCAAGCCGGTCTGGCAGTGGCTGCGCAAGGTGCGCTTCCGCCCGGGCCAGCGGGCTGCTTACCTCGTCACGGGCCTCAAGATCGCGCGGCGACCGGGCGCCATCTCCTGCCGCGCCGACGATGTCAGGGGCATTGCCGCGCAGGTCAAGGCCGTCGTCGACCCGTCGGGATTGGTGCAGGCGGGCGCGCATGCGGCCGTCGGCAGCGCCCAGGGGTCGGAAGTGAGTGGAAAACCAACCGAGAGCTATGTCTTTGCGTATCAGCTGCGCAAGATCACTGTCAGCCCGTGGACGGGCAAGCCCGAGATAGCCGACCTGTGGAAGAGCGACGACCCCAAGGATTTGTATTACGGCCAGCTGGGTGGAGAGACAGATGAGGATGGTGATTTCGATAGCTCCGAGGACGATGAGGACGAAGACGAGGCAGAGGGCCTCTCGAAGGAGGGAGAACCTCCCAAGGTGGATGATGCTGGTGCAGCTCTGGCTGAGGATGACTTTGGGTCCGAGCTACCTACTGAGGGGTTTAGGAAGGAAGAGGTTGATCTCGGCGACGCGGGGGTATATCTCCTAGTGACCGCTAAGCCCATGTGAAGAAAAAATGGGGATCTTCTTGTTTCAGTCAGATTGCTCCGGCGTTCCACGCTGGGAGAGATTCTTTTTTGGACGCCCGTACTGTTCATTCTATCCACTCGGTTATCTCTTTCTTGGTTTAAATTATATTTCCAGGAGTGAACTAATAACGTGGGAGTGCTTATATACTCAGTTTGTGGCAGCGCATGAGTTTATCCAACAGTGAAAAGGAAAAGAAATTTTTTTTTTTTTTTAGAATAATAGTCTATGATACATAAGGTATGTTGGTATTGTCAAAGATCTCAGGCTCAAGCTTGAAATCGCATTATATCAGATTCCAGTCATCATCGATCCCGCCCATATTTCATAGCATGAAGGAGGCGCTTTTTAAAAAAAACGTCCAGGGTTTGTCCCTCGTCGTTTACCAAAGTGTCCGGGTCAAATCCCGGCTTTTTGACTTCTTCCTGGCTCGCTGTAGACAGTTTAAAGGCGAAATAGCTTTTCGACTTGGGGGTAGGTGGCAGAAGGACTCGAAGCTGTTCTTTCCCCGCCAAGACGGACATGCTCTCTAAGACATTTCGAGCTGCGTCGATCGACCAGGGGCACTCTGGGATCTTGTCGGCCTCGGGCTCGCCGCAGTGCTGGAGGTAAAACTGACGTATCATGGCTACTATGGCCGCAGCGATAGGCGTTGCAAACGAGGTGCCCGTCATAACAGCCCGAGTGTTGCAACTCCTCGAGCACGTGTGTGCACGGCTCGTTTTGGGCTTGCCCTGGCTGGATTTGCAGATGGGTTCAAAACCCTCGCCAAGGTTCTCAGCGAGCGCAAAGGGCCAGATGGACTCGACCGACGTGCCCAGGGTGTGGAAGCTGAACTCGGACTCGCCTGCCGTGGCCGTCGACTCATGCGCCTTCGCGTTGGCAGTGCAGTTGTAGATCTTAAAGACTAGGTTCTTCCTAGCCGGGAGTGGTAGTGTCGCGCTATCGCCCGAGTTGCCAGTGGCGGCTAGGATAACGACATTCTTGTAGATAGCGTGGCTAAGTGCCTTGTTGACTTCGCCTGATGCCGAGTCCTCGCAGCCAAACGAGAGGGATATTATATCTGACTTCCACATGTCGACAGCGTATTGAATTGCCTATATGCCAGGGGGAATGAGAAAAAGGATCGTAAAAAAACCAGGGATTGAGTCTCACCTTGGCGACCTTATACTCGAGGTGCTCATCACCCTGAATGGTGTCGCGCTTCCTACCAATCCTGGCGACTGTAAGCTCAACCCGAGGAACAAGACGGAGGATCAGTCCTGCAATAAAGGTGCCATGACCATCTTCATCGACAGGGGGGGCTTCTTCGCCTTCGTCCTTGTTGTTATTGGGCTGGCTTTGAGAAAAGTCACGGAAGCGAGACGGCCCGGTGTCATAGTAGGGATTGTCTCTGGGTTTCCAGCGCTCACGAAGATCTCTGTGGTCGGCATAAATCCCCGTGTCGATAACTGTGACTCGGGGCCTGAGCACCGGCGCCTCTCCCTTGGCATTCCGTAGCACTCTCTTGAAGAAGTCCTCCATGCTCTTGAGCCACTTATTGCTCGCCCTTCACCCGTATTCTGTTAGCTAGACAAGACGGTCTTGAAGGTAGGGCAGATACATACTGATCGCGCTTTGCCGGGCTTCCGTCAAAGAGTGCTCCCCCTGTTTGGGCGTCCCGGTACTCATCATACTCGTCCGAGTCGGAGAAATCCTCGCCCTCGTAATCTTCGGTACGTGCGGTATCGCCTAGAACCTGCGGTTAGAGAACAATATACAAACAGTGCTGCTGAGAGGTTTCCTCTTACTTCGGTGAAGATGCTGCACGTCTTCCAGACCATGCCCCGCGCCCTTGCTCTCATTTTCGTACAGGTTATCTTCTTGGACGATCTGAGCGTATTTTATGCTCTCACGTATTTCCCGGACATTTATCGTGACCTGGGCTTCCTTGGTCAGTCGTTCGTCCCCATTAGCCTGTTCCACAAGTCGAGTTTCTTCCCCGCTTTGACGCTCTTGCTGTAGCTGTTCGTCCGCATTGCGTTCGGCGCCCCGGAACTGGGTTTCCAGGGCAGTTTCGGCAAGACTAACTTCTTCTTTAATTCCGCGCTCTTTCTGTAGTCCTTTTTGTTCTTTCCTCTGCTCCACTTCCAGTTGTTCTTTCCTCTGCTCCACTTCCAGTTGCTTTTCCCTCTGCTCCTCTTCACTTTGCTTGAGCCTGGTTTCCTCCTTTAATAGCCTAACCTGTTCAGCGAGGTCTTGTCGTTTTTGTTGCTCTGCATCTTTCTCCAACTCACGCTCGCCCTCCTCTTCCTTGCGCTCAACTTCCTCCTCAACCGTGGTTTCATTCGTGACGTTAGCTTCTTTTGTGCGCTGCTCGAGCCCGGCTTCTTCCTCCATTGGCCTGACCTGTTCACTGGTTTCCGCTTCTTGGTTCTGTTCCTCGGCCCGTTCGGGTTCTAGGTTCCCGTTCCACATATCTACGATTCTAAACAAGTCTTTCACACCATCATCATTCTTGATGACCTCGAGGCTTGGGTGGGCTCGGATGTCGCGCGCATCGGCCTTCGCCTCGAGCTCACGCCGCGTGTCTATCAGATGGACCCTAAAGATTTGCGCCATCCGTATCTTGACGTCGAGCAGAAATGCCAGGATCATTGGCTTGTCGGCGTGGCGCGGGTCGCTCAGCAACGCGGCTGTCTCGTTGAGGGCGTTGATGGCCGACTGGTAGAAACCGGCCGTGTCGCTCGGGTCGAGGGACCCCGCGTTGCGAACATCAGTGGAGCGAATCACCTGCTGGACCAGTTCATCGCAGTCATCCATGTCCTGCTTGAGAGCTGCGGAGCGTACGCCGGCGTCGGCGATTGCCTTTGCCTCGTCAATGTTGCTCAAAATCAGCCGCAGTGCCTTGTTCCGCGTGCCCTGCGGGTCGGGTGTCGACGACGCGGCGGCTCCGAGCGCGCTGGCAATGCCGCCTCGAAATTCCATCAATTCCTTGAGACCCTCGTAGTCACCGCTCTCGCTGCGCCTTTCTTCCCAGCCACGGAGCGCTGGTCCGATCTGCTCTTGGGCGCTCTCGTACTGCCCAAGTTCGAGATATTCCTTAGCGAGATTCTCCCTGGCATAAAGCAGATCCACGTCTTTGGCTGGTACGCCGTGGTCGACGGCAATGTTGATTGCGCTGTGCATTTTCTGGCCAAGGAGCGACATTTCGGCGAAATGCTTGGCCAGCAGATCTTCTCTCCCGGTGTCGGAGGGCTCTCCCGCCAACCTTTCATAGTCCTTCTTGATCACGTCCCATTGCTCGAGGGCGTCCTGGAACAAAGTCTCCCACTCGCCGTCGCCCGGCGCAGCGTCTTTGCTGTCCATGAGGAGAGACGGAAGCTCTAATTAATGAATTATAATACAGGGCCAACGGCGCAGGCGGCAGGTAGGCAGGGAGGGGAAGCCGCAAAACGGGCCGCTGGCTGCCCTTGGCCTACTATGATGTTGGATGGGGGCTTCCGAAGTTGAGGCGATCGGGAGAGTCAGACAAGGGCTTGGGTTCTGCAGGCTCTCCGCTGCCCCGCGCTTAATGCAGTGTCCATGTATGGACGCACCGAGTATTACGGATTAATCCGTGCCCGCCAATGTTAATTATGCAGCTGCCCAGCTGGACCAGGGTGTGAATTGGCCGCAGATGCTGGAAGAAGCCGCCCAGTGTGGGGGCCAAGGGGCCACTGTGCAAGACCCGAGGTCCAACAGCCTAGAAAGAAATGTCTCACTGCAGTGTAGTTCCCCACTTTGGTCGGCACATTCCACTGCCACTCAAAGAGCCAGAGCCCTCTTCCCAGCACTCCCTCCTTTTTCTCCTATTACAGCTCGCTTCTTGTCTCTAAACCGAAACCACCTCCAAAGCTACACGTAGCTGCCTACCGAGGTACCAAGTGCTCGTAATGACTGGTCTTTCTAGGATGCGTCTATTAAAATTCGGAAACTCGTAGAGGGCTTTAATATTTGGTCCCAACACTACCTCACCGGCTGGTTCCTCGAGGAGGTATGGAGCCCCAATGTTCACAAGTTGCCTATAGTTCAAAAGAGATCGTCGAAATTAACCCTCCAAACGAGTAAGGTCTTGGTGTTTTATCAAAGAATTTAAAAAAAATTAAAAAAATGCAAAATAACGCTTGAAACGCGCCAATTCCGCCTAACGTGAATAAAAAATGACAAGTAATATATATGTAGGAAAGGGACCGCCACCAGATTGTAAACAATAATAACTAACATTCTAAGGTAATATCGTAACTAATTCGATATCCAAATTGTTAGCATTCGATTGGGACTCGTGCCTTCCAACATAGCCGTAAAAAAAATGAAAAGAAAAAGAAAAAGAAAAAGAAAAAGAAAAAGAAAAAGAAAAAGAAAAAGAAAAAGAAAAAGAAAAAGAAAAAGAAAAAGAAAAAGAAAAAGAAAAAGAAAAAGAAAACAGAGTTACGCAATAATCTTCAACACCACATAACTATTCTCCCATTCGGATATACATTCAGGTACTGGGTTTATGTGCCTAGAGAAATAGCAATTTTATCCAATTGCCTTTTTAACGCCAGTCCTTGTCAGACAAAGGGCAAAGTCTTCGGCGGTCGCATTCCTCGCTGGGGCTTGATCGTATAGGCAGTCAGTCAGCCGAGGGAGGGCGCCCTGGGTAGAGACTTTTGCGTTAAACCTCGCCGCCGTGTGGTAGAGCGGGTACAGCGATCCTTTCCCATGAACAAACATGGTCCACAAGATGAGGCCGAATGCAAGGTAGGTCAAAAGCCATTGGTAACCGAAGAAGAGCCTCATTCCGTAATGTGATTTATTAGCTCTTTCTATGTCTTTGTCTCTAAAGTCTGTGATTATCGCGGGGTGCCTGGGTTGGTAGACTTGAAGGTAGATTTCCATATGAGAAGGCCGATCATATGCTGAAACCGCGTCTGCTTGGCGGCACCGAACCAGCGGGGGCAATGTGTCACACTCAAATTTTGGGGCACAGTGGCCCGTCGAGCGAAGGTGGCTCCCACGAGCTTGCCGTCCTGCGTCAAAGCTCTTGCCACATGTGCCACACTTAAAGTCGTGCGAGCAGCCCATGGTTTTGGTAGAGACGTAGTGATGGATATCGGCGAGTGATGGATACCACGCGTTGGGCTGTTCCGAGTTGGGATGCGAGCTGAAGACTTCACGATCTGAAGACCCCCAACATGGCCAACAGCAAGCTCCACGCCTTAGGTATTAGAAACAAGAAAAACTACACAGGGAGCAAGGCATCTCGGCCACTAGCCTTGGTCTGTCACATGTCGGGTTCTTTTTCTTTTTCCCCTTAGACAGCTGTTGGCACCCGACAGCTCTGTTCATGAGCCCGATTCAAGACACGGCATATGCTGTCAAAGGCGTCGTAATGAGACTGGGAACAATACGTCAAAATTTATCAGAAGCACGGCACTCTAGATTTGACTGGGTTGCTATGGATTGACTTTGAGCGCCCGTGTCTATCCTTTTATCTAGTCTTTTATATACTCCGTATTACTTGGGGCGTTATTAGATATACTTACCCAAAGACTCGTCGAGTTTGGCATAATTATCAGATTCCTTACCGTAATGTCTAATCTTCTTTTTGATATTTGGGTGTTGAGCGTATACTAGCTCGTGCCTCTGATAACCGGTCTATGTGAGGAACATGCGATGAGTGCATCATCGAGCTAGCCCAGCCCGGTCCGAAACATCGTTCAGTCTCGAACCTAGCCGAAGTAAGAGCGAGATAGGCGAAGGCTTTAGGGCCGAGGTGGTTCTTATGCTTGCTTTAGTTTAACCTTCAGCCCCAAGTTTGGTGCGATTTCAAGTTTAGCTACTTGGAGGGAACAATCTCGTGCCCGCGCTTCGAGCTCGGCGGTCGGACAGAGCTGTTTAAGATATATTGGCGTAGGAGATGTTTACACAAATGCAAATGCTAGCACGCACCTTCCCACTCCCCCCAACAACCCCCAAGACCAATAGGCGCCTTGCTCCCGGGATGTTGTAGATTGGCTTACATTCAGACAACCAGCACCACTACGTGGCTGCCTGGCTTAGTCTAGCTACCCGGGTAGGTCTGGTCGCGCGAGAGTCACACAGCTCACCCGGCTCACCCTGATTGGCACGACAGCCGAGCAAGCAGCGCATTTTCCACTGAATCCCAGTTTGTGGGTCCAGGTCGGTGAGTCACGTCCTGTGAGCATCATCTGATAAAGCCAGGCTGGCTGCATTATGCCCTAGGTGACGGGCTTAGAGATGGTAAGAATACCTCTTCCAGGTCCTAAAATCAGGTCCTCGATTGATACCATGAGGCATACAAGGCGTGAAACCTGGGAAGTCGTACTGTACGTCTGTGACAAAGGCATAGCATAGCTTTTTGACATTCTGGATGGATTTGCCCTTCGCCTACGATACCGCGGCCCTACACCTAATTACCACGAAAATAGGGGCCCTTCCACAGTGATGTTACCCACCATGGTGAGATTTCTGCTCCCTACTGGCCTCTATTCTCTGGCGGCGGGTCGATACAGCTTCAATCGGCGTCTTACTGAAAGTCACACGCTGAAACCTTGTCGTATGTATTTGCGATGAAACCCTTCCCGTGGACCATGTCATCAAACACTGAATAGTCTCTCATAATCAGATAGAGAATTGTCCTGTTTGTCAAGATCTTCAAAGCACCTCTTAGGTGTCTCCCACATCACGTTGAGGAGCATTTGTGGATTCAAAGTGAATTTTGCCATTTAGAAGCTTAAAGCTAATTTATCCGTACACTCTAGCATTCCATCTTAGTCTTATTTGAGTAGGCTCCAAAATTGCAGCTCGCAATATGTTCCCCATACAGAATACCTTACTATGTCTCTCAGTTCTAATTAGTCTGTAAGGCGATGTCAATACGCCGAGGATAGCTAATAGTCTATGGGACAAAGCAAAGACGCAAAGCAATCCTACTCGAATTAAGTGGCCCTCATGGCAGGCGACACGTCTCTCATCCTGTTTTCGCACGGACTGACAGGGACTGCATGCAAGACGTCAAGCCAAATCAGGATCGCAACACAGCCGGCAGGCCGTCCAACATATTTGAGTGAATCAAAAACGTGCATCCCATCAATTCGCTGCATCTCAGTCGTTCCAAGGCTTTCCAGTCCTCTTGGGTTCGCAACGGTGGCGAAAAAAAAAGAAAGGAGAGCCTCGTCAAGGCCTCGGACCGAAGCAGGCGGGTGAATATTGCAATTACAACTTGTCTTGCATTCTCTAATGCCAAGGTATGTTGCGCAACGTGCAAGCCTCACCGGACAACACAAGCCCGCTTTTCGTCATGCTGGTGGCGGGTACTGTGATGCAGGTCGCAGGTTTTTGTACAGGTACACGACTGTAGCGCGTCCTGCGATGTCTCAACTGAGACAACCTCAAGGGCAACCACAGACACGAGACAGGTAAAATAGGAGACACAAGAGAAAAAGGGCCCAGCAACAAGACTCCTCGTGCCTATGGAAATCGCAGACGGACGGAATGAGGTAATAGGACGGAGCAGTTGGCGAACTCTCTGCCTGTAGTGAGGGTAACCCCAGCACCGAAAAGCGGCCGAAGCTCACCAGCGCGGTCCGGAGGAAGGACAAAAAAAAGAAGAAACAAGAAAGGGATCTTAGATCCCTGGAATGTGACAAACAGGAGAAGCTGCCCGAGTATGCAGAGCGGTTAATACCCCCCTTTGCGGGCCCCATCCCTTCCTCGCGTTCTCGATCGGGCCAGAGATTGGATCTACTGGCCGGGTGCGACTGGGACTCTGCAATTGGAAGCATTTCGCCAGGTGTCGTAAAGTGCTGCTCCGTCGGGGCGGAGATGCTATGTTCCAATCGCGCTGGGTGTGTGGGCCACCTATTCATTCTAGGAGCCCTCCTATAACATTCCCTATTGAAGTCCTTAATTATTCCTCTAGAAAGTATCTATTAGGGGCTGGCTTTATTCACTATCTATTACGCACATTCACAAGGCAAGGATAGAAATGGGGCATTAATGTAGGAGAGCTCAAATTGTCTAAATAGTCCGAGGAGAGCTCTGAGTATCGAGTTATCCCGTGCTCAACTCAGCTCTCTTGGCAGCCTCTACAGCAACCACGCACTTCTCTGCAAAGAAAAAATAACATAGCTGCCTATCTATATAACCCCCAGCTATCCCGGCTCCCTAAATGCTGGGAACGATACCACAGCGGAGCCTAATATGCTTTCGTTTTTCTTGAAGGCTCTCGTAATCGTAGATCCTAGCTCAGATGGGATAGCGTCTGCCTGCGGACCTATTGCCTTGCGTTAATTAGCCCCGTTTTTCGATTGCTAAGAGTTAGCTGATCGGGGAGGAATTTATCTGTTTAACGATCCACATTATCGACCGTGGCAGGAAAGCCAGCAATTGGTTGACCAGTATGAATGGAGCTTAGTGGTAGAAGGGAGCGCGACGCGACCGTGACCAATCTCTTGTTTTGCAGCTGTACAAGATGGTTTATGTCGCTAGGAGAAGAAAACAAGAAACGCTGTTAACCAAAAGATTACATTTTAACAGCCCGCGGGAACAGAAACTTTACCTAGCCGCCATACGGGTTTCCATACGGCTTATCATACGGGCTTACAAGTCACACCATCCGGGTCCGAGCCTCAACCCACCACTTTTAGGAGATTTCTAACTGCAGGAAGATGATCCTTCCTGACACCATCAATCTACACACATTTATTTATTAGGCCTACGCCATTAAAACCCGGTGTGGGAGCTCTGCATGTGTGCTGCAGAGCCTGCCGAGCGCCTATTGTGGATTCCACGCCATTAACACCTTCCTCTTCCCGGGGCCCTGATCCATTCGTAGTATCTAAACAGAAAAATCCGACAGCATGTAAGGTAAGATAGGTACGCCTGATTAAGGTAGTTACAATGGTTGCGACAGATAGGGCGAGCAATGACTGGCAAAGGTGTAAGACTTCAACTTGGCCCTCGCAAAGGGAGGTGGGTGAGGGCCACTGCTTATATATAGAGTCAGAGGTCAGGGGCCCTTAACTTGGAAAGTACGCACAGGTTATGTAGTGACCACGTGCGGTGACCCATGTGGATTGTGTGTGTTGGGGTGCTCTTTCCTTATATAGTATTTCCATTAACCAGCTGTAGTACGGCGGCTTACAGCATCGCCTTTACGATCACGTTGTGTAATTATCAGGGAGTCTAGGGGGTTCAAATCCTAGTATAACCTCTTTGTTGCATTTCTGGCCCCTAAATACCGCCCCTAAATACCCATAGGAATAGCTGGCCTTCTAACGGTTTCTATATCGGCCGAATTGGTCATCAGTGGTCGACTTACAGGGGCCGTACAGGGCCTTTTTTCTTTTTTAAAAAAAATACAGCGCGTGCAACTAGACTCATCCAAAGTCGTCCTAACTCCTACATGTACGACACAGTCGTTCTCCTGATAACCTGGCCAGGCTTCGGCGCGGTGGCAGTAACAGCGCTGGACGGTCGTGATGTGGTCGTTCTACTACTGGTAGGCACCATTTGTACCGTTTTGCTTCTCACGATCTTCTTGGGGACAAAGCCTGAGGTGGAAACGGCCTTGGTTGTTGACCTGTAAATTAAAGATTAGCTCTCCTTTTCAATATATTCAATATACTCTATTTCTTTTATGCGGTATTCATTGTCTTTATTAATGCGCTTCTGGGGAACGGAGATCTACTGCTGGACTTACTTGTGCTGTTGCTGCGTAGAATACGCGGTTGGGCGTAAAGGAACCACCTGGGACTTTTTATTTTGTTGCATCATCGTGTTCTTCCTGTTGGCTTCCCTGCTGTCTGGTCGAGGGTTGATGTTTTGGACCAGGCCTAGCTGGATTTTGATTTCGAGTACGGCGGAAGAGACAAGTCAGTTCGAGAGTTCCTCTAAGCTGTCGAGACAGAAAGCTATCGATGTCGTTTACAGAACTGCTGTGTAAGTGCGAAAAGATTATGGGATTGTGGAGGGAATCCATGATTTATATGTTTAAAAAAAAACACATTCGCAACGACGTAGTCTTGGTGGACTTGAAGTTCCAGTTTTTTTTTTTAAAACTGGCCTGAGGAGATCATTTGTTGGCAGTTGTGGTCATTTCCCCACATTTGGTCTTCTAAAGTGGCTGCTAAACCTCTGATGGGTCGAGATCCCTGGGAAGGGGGGCTACGAAATGTGGCCAAACCTGGGCTTTTTGTCTGACCTTTTAATGAACACCCGACTTTGGAACTGGTCGCCAAGTCCTGGGCCGGTTTCACACAGCAGCAGGCCCGGCAAGATCAGGCACTTCCCTCGTCCAAATAAACCGTTTGAGGGTTTTGATCGATGTTTCCCAATCGTGAAAGTCCGCGCAGCACGCCCACATCCCGGACCTAAATACGGGGTAGTAAGAAAGAAGTGCACAAGAATCTTTTTCGGGAACTGCATTTCCAACATGGAACATGAATTTGCGGGCTGTAGTCCAGGTTGGCAGGCAACACGGAATGCCAGGGGACCCCCTAGTCGCCAACCACCCGATGCATAAGCTTGCCGATGCACAACTTGGGTGGGAAGGATTTCATTTGCCGGACGTAACCTGCTGCGCCACGAAACATACTCGCTAATGGCGGTTGAGTCCGTAGATTATTAATTGGAGTCTCAGTGGACGTGTTACAGTCAATCTCTCCCGCTGTCCTAATTCCACCTATTGGTTCTCTCGACAGGCACCTGCAGATCTCTGCGGCGCAGCAAATTCCTCGGTTGAGGATTACCATGGGTTTGTACAACCAGTGAGATCATGGAGTGGCTCAGCTTTTAAAAAAGGTTCAATGTCCAAGACAGTGCAGACTTGATCTGTCGCGGCGGACCGAATCGCAAACCAGTGCCATTGATGTCCCATAGACTCCTAATGGCCCCTCCATAATGTCGAACCAAACTGTGCAGACGGGGTTCTGGATCAACCACAATTCACCCGCAGTCTACGGGGCGACCATTACCATTCCCATCCGATGGGCCAACTATCTCATCGCTGCGTTGTCGTACCTCGTCGCCTGCGCCGGGATACACACCTGGAGCCTCTGTGCCTACTTCTTACACTAACAGTACGCAACAGGACAAAACAAGGATGTTCTCGATCACCAGCTTCGACTTCTCCTTCGTGGGCCTAGCGGTCCATATGACGTATTCGCCAGCACATTTAAGCTGCAGCGGGCCTGGAAAAAGACCAACATTCGATCCACAAAACGGACATTGCCCGTTCTTGTTGCTGCCTTCCTAGTGTTCACAATGTTTGCTGCTGCGGGAATTTTTGTTGCCGAGGTAGCGAGCAAATCATACGAGGACACACTCGTCCTGGCACAACCACTGTATTGTGGACGGCTCAACTTTGGTGGCCAGACAGCCCTGGGCGGGACTCCGGCAGAGAAAACAAGGAGATACGTCCAAAGTCTCCGCAAGTCGTCCAGAGAGTACGCTATGGCATGGTACGGCACCAAGACAATCGGTTCCAAGCCAGAATCCACCTTCTCCTCCATCACGATACCGTACAAGAGTGTTGCTGTGCCGTGTCCATACATCGCAGGCACCACGACATGCCTCGGGGCAAATCTCACACGCGACGCCGAAGCGTGGCAGATGGATACTGGCGCGCTCAACTCGTTTGACCACTTTGGCGTCAACGCCCCAGAACCAGACCGTATCACATGGCGGAAGATTACGACGTGCGCCGTGGTGAATGCTAGCGCCTTTATTGATTCCCCCTACCAGTATCCTGTCCCAGGAAACTGGGATCCCAACACTGACAAGAAGATCAACTTGACAGTTGTATCTGTGTACCTTGACCAAAATACCACCGAACCTCGTGTGTCGACGTTTGACTGGGTGACGAGCACCAAATGCACACCAATGGCTTTCGTTGTAATGTATGCCTCGTCCAGGTTCATAATTTCGATTCGCAGCCCAACTGACGGCCCCCTTTTTACAGGGCAGACACAACGTATGCAAATCCTCCGCCCGACCCGAATAGGGACAAGTGGTCTTGGGAGCCGGCCTTTCCATTCAACAATTCCAACGCCGACAAAGTGTTCTACCTGGTGTCGTCCGTGAATGCCCACTACTTCCAACCAGTCTATGACCCTCTCTTCTACGCCGACGTCTACAATCCCGACGAAGGCATTTACAGAGCGGCTTCAGACTTCAACATCTTGTCCTGCACTGACCAGTTTCAGCTGTGCAATCCCGGGAACGGAAAATGCACCCCTTTGTCAGGTGTATACGGGCTTGATCCCAGTCGTCAAAACCAAGACGTTGTTAAAACCCTTCAGTTGAGCCCAGCACAAAACGCTGCGGCCCGGCGCTTCTTTGAGAGCACTATTTTGGGGGGGAGCTTTATCCGCTTGCCGACGGGGGCAGTCCGAGTAAGTCCACTATCCTCCTACCTTCCCGACTCCTTGACATGCTATAACTGAAGACTCAACTAACTAAGCTCTATGGGATGAATAGCCCTGCTGGCAACCGAAGGAGCGAGTTTTGTTTCGTTTCCCGGCCTGCCCCCGAACCAGTGGCAACTCGAGGTCGAACTCATGTTCCAAACCTCCCTTGTTGGCTTTCAGAACGCACTGCTTACATGGGCGATCAAGCCGTGGATGACGGGTGATTATTCTACAAATAACAACAACTCCCAAGTCGTCGTCGGCCCAGCAGAGTCCTCTATCAACGCCACGGCGCTCACAAGCGACTACACGAGCCAAGGGCTTCAGGACTACCAGCAACGGCCCTGTTCCAACCAGCTTGTCAGAACCTCTGCGGCCGTTCAAAACTTTAGCGCTCTCGCCACGTTCCTGGTCATCGCGCTCATTGTGCTGATAATCTTGGCGGGAACGTTCTTACCGGCTTTGGTGAAACTGTCCCGCCACCGCCGGAAAGCGAGCCAGGCATGGACGGCAAAAGAGTTGGCTCGTGAGGCGGATGAGCAGTTCCAGGTCCTCAGAATGGCCCTCGAGACAGCGGGTGTCGGCGACTGGGAAGTCGGCCCAGGCGGGGTCCCCATTACTGCACAGCCGATACGGGTCTCGACCCCGGTGCAGCAGGAAAATGGTCTGCCGAGATACCTCTCTGGTATTATTAGAGGTAGGGAAAGTTTTGATGACGGCACTGAAGGGGCTTCAGTCGAGGGGCGAAGCATTCGGGGATCCCAGGATGACAAAGAAAGAACGGTAGTACGTCGGCATGAAAAAGTTTGACGGACGGTGAGACCGAAGCTGGTAATTAATTACCTCCCTTTCCCGGATGATGTCAAGTTGTTGAACAGGATTCAATAACATATTTACATTCAAGTGACGCTCTAATAAAACATGAGACTTGCTGTTTATCTATCCGTCCTCCAAGTGTCTCCTACCCCTATCTATCTACTAGACTAGTTATCCTCGCACCTCTCCTTCCCCCCACTGGTTCGATTACCAAAGGAACATGTTTAATTAGACAAATGTTCCCACCAACAGCACAGCGCCCCCCAAAACACCCGCCCCAGTCAACAGCAGCATGTCTCCTCTGCCACCGGAGCCGGCACCGCTCTTGCTTGTAGTGGCGCTCGCCGCCGCCGCGTTGGTCGGAGTCGTGGCGGCAGGTCCGGTTGCCGCTGGGGTAGTTGTCGCAAGGTTCCCGGCGGGGGTGGTGGTGCGTGCCGTGGTGGTAGTCGCGGCGGCCGTCTGGGCCCCTGGCGAGTTGGGGCAGCTCCATGAATTGAGCATGCCGTCGAAAACGTCGACGTAGATGTCGCTTGTGGTGCATAGCTTGGTGTAGCAGCTAAAGAGAACCAGGTTGGTCATGTGCTCTTCCTTCAATGTCGGCGGCATTGGTTTGTTTGGAGGGGAAGGAGGGTTTAATAAGTAATTACCTCTTGTGCAAGCTGAGGGTGCTGCAAAGACAGGCTGTCTTGACGACTTTGTCACTCAACGCCTCACATTGAGGCGTGACGGACCGGATGATGGAGACGGTGCAAGACACGAAAGAACTGAGAGACAAAAAAAAAGTAGAGTCAGTATCGCCAGGCATGATCTCGAGTATTCCTACTCTCATTCAGAGAAGATAGTGCCTGCCTACTCTTGATTGTGACACTGGGTCCCAACCGCGGCAGAAGCCACAGTTGCATAGACCAGGATGGCCGCGGTGAGGAAGATGGACCGGGGAGACATGTTTGTTCAAAGCAGACAGAGCAGAGCCAGAAGCACGAGTCCGAGGGTGGGGTGGTTCTGTTTTTTGTCAAGCTCTCACACATATATATCTATATTTTCCCATCTCACATTTACTCCGTCCCGCAATCCATGCCTCTCCCGGTCCGTCACGTCTCGATACTTGGGACAGGGGTAAGCGAGAGAAAAAGTGATCGCGTACAAAAAATGCAGGTCTTGAGATCTCGACTTTGGCCCTTAAAATTGTCCGCCTAGAACGCGGGAAGAGCTGGCGAACCAGAGCCCAGCTTTCAGGACGTGACTGTGAGCTAGAGAGGCGAGCAGGAGCTGCCAGGCTGGGGCTTGGCTGCATGGGGCGAAAGCCGATCAGGGGTTAACCTTCAGCCCGACAACTAAGAAAACCCAGACTAGCCAAGTGAGGAAGAAGGGTGAACCCATCCTCAGTCTGGAACTTGCTTAAACTGCTCGGAGCAAATAGCCCGCTAATTATTTCTCTCACCCCAAGGACACAAAATCCAAATCGAAATGTCAGTTGGACAGCGGGACTCTAGGCCTGGTTTTGATAATATCCTCACTTTGTGCACATAATTAATTACTACTGATATTCACCACTTGTATTGTATTATGCAATACATTGACTGTGGGGTGTGAAGAAAAGAAAGCAGCAAAATAAAATACCTAGCAATTCTGCAGATTATCTCTCTCATAATATCAGCGGCGCTGATGGAATCGCCCACTGCCTTGTCACTCTTTCCACGCTTGTTTACGGTAAAGTGTACAGCTCTGGCTGATCATCAGCTTTTGTTCCAGCCTTTATATTTCCTGTCAACTTCTTGTTTATTTGCCAAAGACGTGTAACATTTTTTGGGGGATATATGTACCTAGGTGCCTTAGGTACTGCATAGAATACGACCCCGAATTTTCATATCCTGGCCCACATGCTTGATTGCTCAGGTACCGCCTCTCTTTTTGCCTTGCTCACTATGATCAAGCAATGATGCCGCCATTTACCTGCAGAAACTCACACTCATGATGATCCGACATATTCTACGATTATCGTCCTGAAATGGGTTGGACAATAATGGACAACCTGCAGGGAGTGGAGTATTTCCTGCTTGCCACCGAGAAAGGGGGCAATTGTCTTTGCAGCCTCTGCTGTAATAGCTAATTAGCAAGTTCTTGCGGGAGCGATGAGCCAACCATCCTCCATGTATGCTATTATATATCAAGAGCACTTTTGCAGTATTTTTGGATGGGATCCGCACTTTCCCACACCCTTCCCTTGACATATAATGTTCAACATTACCTGAGCCAACCATAGGACCAGAAACAAAGCGAATCCCAAATATGCTGTCACGGTGTGAGTCATTGACCCTATCTACACTCTCCCTCTTCGTCACCCTACAATAAGACCTGCCTCCACTCAATTACCAACTGTTGATGTGGCTGACTCGGGCTTCTTTCACAGTTCCCAACCTCCCTCCCCCCCCTCCCCCCCTTTTTTTTTTCTTCTTCTTTTTTTTCTGCCCACGTGCGCGATGGACCAAAAGCTTACCAAGCCCATCGCGTCGTTCTTTGTCTTGCCGCTGGAGATCAGGCTAATGATTTACCGCCTTCTCCTCCTCCATGACGGCTTCATAGGACCTCAGGCTTTGCGTCGCGATTTTGGCCTGCACCCTGCGATTCTTCGCACGTGCCGCCACATCCTCTCCGAAGCGCGCCCCGTCCTCTACTGCGAGAATACCTGGAGCATGGCAATAGGCGAGTGGGGGGATTACCCCAAAGCATACACAAAATTCTTCGACGCGGATTCCTGAGGCGGCGGAAGTTTTGGGTGCCTCAACGCGCAGCGCACCAGACACCTGCAGAGATTCGACATCACGGTCGAAATCGACGACGAGTTGGATCTCCCCGCGGCGCGGCTGGCCATCCGCAAGGTCTGCGAATTCCTGGACGACATTCCCGACGTGCAGTACCTGCACCTCCGGCTTGACGACCGAGGGTCCCTCGGCTCGAGGGGCGCCCAGCCGTTCTGCACTATCCTACGAGAACTCGGCTGGCTGCGCAATGTCGGCAAGGTCGAGTTCACCCAGATCCCATCCGTGTATGCCGAGTTTCTGGCGTACAGGATGAACGGGGCCGCGCCGCTTGACCATCTCCCGAAAATGTTCGAGGCGCTAGACTAAACCGTTACGCGGGTCCCTTTGAGTTTTGCGACCAGCTTCTTCAGCGGAGCTGCATGGTGCTGGAATATGGCGATATCGGGTTGTTCAAGCGTCTAAGGGCACAGGTTGTTGAAAAGGTGACGCGCCATATGGGTGACATGGTCTGGCGCTTGTACGAGTATGATGTTCAGGGGGACTGCCCCGCAACGCCTTCCCCTTTTCCTTCGACTTTTATCCCTCAGACCAGCCCGTAATAATAATACTTGAGCCAAGTATATTTGATAGCGAACAAGCATCTGGAATAGGGGAAGAAAAAAAGAAAAAAAAAAGGGTCCAGTAATCAACCTATTGTAAACATAGAGATATTAGACTAGTTAGTAATTAGTAGGGGCAGAAGAATACCATTATGTCAACTCAAACTACATGTATATAACCTACCATCCTCTCCACGGGCCCTACCCTCTCCGACGCGTGCTCATGAATCGTCGCAACCGTATCCCTCTCCCCATACAGGTCGTGGCCCATCTCCTCATCCACGCAAAACACATTCACCACGCCACTGCCCACCAGCCCAACGCTCGGATATTAAGCCGTCTCATCAAAACAACTTTGATCTCGCCCTCTGCGCGACTGGTCGGGCCCTGTACTTTGGCCTGCCAGCCAGCTCGCCCCGACCAGCACCATTTTCGCCTCGGTAACTCAGCTCACCCCGCGCCCGATGTAGACGTCACAGGGAAATAATATTTCTCAGTGGTTTCCGATGAAGGAGGAAATGCAATAGCAGGAGCAGTTTCCTCCTCGGCTCTGAAATACCATCTTAACACCGTTCTCTCATCCATAAGTATTCAGAACCTCAAACCCTGGATTTAATTAATTACAAGAAGAAAAAAACAATAGCAGCGGGGACCTTCATTAGTAGGGACATTGATTGACCGTCATCCGCACAGCTACTAATTAGTACTGAGGAAGAAGCAATACTCGAACGGCCCGCCCAACCCAGCCCGTCCACGACCAGCTCGGGAGCCGCGCGGTCAATAGTCTGATCCACCTCCTTCCTGCCCGGTAATATATCAGCAGCAGCCGGATCAAAGACGAGGAGACTTGTCCACCGCATGTTCGTCTGCACCGCCCCTTGTTGAGCATCGCTCTGCTATGCAGACTTTGACTGCTAATAATTACCGTCCCAAAAGCTAAACTGACCAGGCGTCTTTTTTTACGCCGGGGTGTGGGTGCCGGCCCGCGGCGGGCGCCCACAGGAGAGGCGAGACTAGACCCCGCTGATGTGTCGGTCGGTGGTGGGTAATTAGACGATAATAAGCTCATCGTGGCATTTTTTTGAACGGTGGCGATGCATTGTTAAGCCGCCGAAAAGATGCCGCTGAACGCGTTTGATGATGTCGCCCGGCGTGGCTCAGCCGGCGGGTGGTGTATGTTTTCCCACCAGCTCCGTGTAGACGGTAGAGATATCTCGCCTGGCGACGCTGTTCGAGGGCGATGGGCATTCTTCTATGCTGCTAATTAGTAGAGTTTGGACAGCGGGTTGTCGAGCGAGGTCATCACTTTTTGGGGTCGGCGTCTCGAGGGAGGAGGAGGAGGAGTAGTTTCGGTGCCTTGCGTCATCGTCTTTTGGAATAGACACCTTCGAGGCCAGCCGCACTTGGAACGGAGACCAGAGGAGTTGGCCCTTGCTTGGTCCGCCGTTGCAGTGGAAGAAGTAATTAATTAGACGTAATATCGGCTCGTGAAAAAGAGGCACCGCCGCCCCAAGAGGAGCCACTCTTGGAACGTCCGCCCTCGGGGGTCAGGGCGAAGTGAAGGGGTGGCGGTGTTGCTGCCAGGCAAAACGTACATTTCTCCTCAGATGATGATGCCGGGCTGTATTAGTCGAGGTCTTTGCTCCCTGCATCGACTACCAGCGTTTCAACGTGTTATGGTGGGCCGCGAGTACGGCCTTACCCCGGGAAGCCCTGTATCCGCGTCGGCGCGGCTTGTGAGCGCCAGCAACGTGGCCAACGCTTTCGTGTAATTAATAGTTGACGTCCATGTGAGCGATGTCGAGCATCTTGCAGGCATTGTGACTTGTACATCAGCCCGGGGTGTTTTAGATCAGGAGGAGGTTAGATTGCTGCGGTAATAACTGCCTACTGGTAGCAACCTAAACAGGTGACTGTGCCAAGTCTAGGCAGCTATGAATAACCCTCGCGACTCCTGCTCTTTTTTTTTTTTTTTTTTTCTTTTTTTCTTCTCTCTTCCTCATACCAGATAATTAGTTGATACCGACCAATACTGGTACCCCCACCACCATCACCTCAGCCCACCAACCATTCTACGTGGCTTTTACACAGACAAAGTAGCCTAGGTACAACTCGTCGCACTTTGCACCAACTCTCTTGTTCCAAGCATAAAACTGTTCTAGGGCGATGCCGGCTCCCTGCGCAATGCTTGAGCAGGTGTCGCCTGAGCACACCTTGTAAAACTTGGTGCAGTCTTTAGCAACACCAGGTTGGGTAGGAGTTGCCTTAGCGATTTCGATTGTCGATGTGGAGGAGCCGTGGGGCACAGGGTGTGTATTGGTGGATGTGAAGTTGAGGCCACCCGATGAAGCACTTGGGGCTGCGACTGTTGACGCCGAGGAATCACTGCCAGAGGTTGCAGGGGATCGGATTATTATGGTGGTAGACGTCGAGATACCGCTGGATACAGGTATTACCGAGCTTGGTGTTGCAATCCCAGTTGTTGTTCCGCTCGCCCCCAAAACCCCAGGCTTTCCTAAAGCTTTGCATTCGGCAATGACCTTGGAGACATCTACTCGTCCCATGGTGCCCTTTATGGGAATCGAGTAGGTGCGGCCTGGGTTGTCAAGCGTGGCAATATTGAGAGTTCCGGTCCATGGAACTCCATCAAGTTCGCCCTTCCAATATGTTGCGGTGCAGCTGTGCGTTCGACCATAGTTGGTTAGCAAGACCCGCATATGCTCATACCGTAATTAGCATAAATTATGGCATACGCACCTTGATGCATCCTCAGGCTTGTTGATGGGGATGTCCAGAGACCAGCGGAGCAGTGTTGTTACTGTCTCGGAACCACCCTGGCTGCTTGAGTGGCCTACCTCCCAGTTTGCAGAGACCCCAACATTGATCATCGGGGGCCCAACATGAAACTCGAGGCCAAAGGTGAATTTCTCGGATTTTTCCGTGATCCACGACGTCGTTGTTGCTTGCGTTTGTTCGCCTCCAAAATGGAACGTATACGCCGTTCCATTCCACTTCGCATCCGCCTGCTCCAAAGTCTGGAGGGTGAGGCCCCGGTCCGAAGGGTAGGGTGCGACGACGACATCGCTCATGCTCTTGGTCAGCGGCTTCAAGAACACGGGCGAGAGGTTGTCCATGTTATTTCCGCTCCTGCCCAGGAAGCCGACAAGGATACCAGACCCCGTAGCCATGTCAAACACCCCTTGGCCCGTGGTGTCTTGTCCATAGTCGAACTCCTTGCCCTTGTTGGTTCGAAAGTAGATGCGGCCGGTGTGCTTCCCCACACCGTCGCCCCACAGCTTCATGGTCGCAATCTGCTCGTCGACGTCAAAGTCAAAGTCTTTGGACTCTTCCTGCTCCGCTCCAGCAGTCTGGTCCGTCTGGTCTGAGAAGAAGACTTTGATGCCACGCAGGTATTGCTTCGAGTTTCGTCGGCGGAAGACGCGGATCTTGGTGACAAAGGTGCCTGCCTCGCCCACCATGGTAAACGGGATGCCGCCGTTGCCTCCGATCTGGTAGGTTTTCTCCCAAAGGTCTTGCTCCCACATGGCAGCAAGTACCACAGAGGCATAGAGGAGAAGCAAGTGGAGCTGGCGACGCATGACGCCAACCTGCCCAGTGCCCGAGGGGGGAGGGGGATGAGAAGAAAGTGTTGAACAGAAAATGTTGAGGTGAAAGTGAAAGAGTGAAAGTGTTCAAGTCAGAGTGTTAAAGTGAAAGTGTTGAAGTAAAAGCGAGGGAGTGAACGTGGAGGAGTGATAGAATGGTAAGACGGCAGGTAATTGTTGATGGATCTGATGGGTTCAATGATGTAAACGAGAGTATAGAAGTGAGTGGTTGATAACGATTAAGCCCTTGGTCAATATCACAGACAGCAGCTTAGATAGGCTTTATAGTACAATAAGTAGACAAACCATGGGCCAGCCCGGACCACGAGGCTCTCAGCAACGTTTGCAGTAATTAATTTCAAGTTGAAGTACATTTACATAGTACCCAGTCACCGAGAATCTCAATTTCCCTGAAACATCACAGCCCTGTGCCAAGTGCAACAAGTGCAATTGCGAGACTGCACTACACCAAATCTGTGCTTCATCCATCGGCCAACATCAACGAGAACGAATTATTTTTGATCTGGAGAGTTTGAACCTCTCTCGAGGCCAGCTGAGCTCGGCGGTGTGTATGGGGGAAGGCGAAGTGAGGCTTGCGCATAATCTTGGCAGGGGCCGCGGGTGTTGAAACCGCCGTCCAGGCATCCAGCTACGCCCCAGTCGAACCTAGCCAAATTCAGACGAGCTTTCCTGCTGACGCACGGACGAATTTGTTCAAGAAGTCCGTACAGTACCCCCTAGGCTGGCCGCCTATCAGGCTGTATACCTACGTGTCTGCAGGTGCGCGACCGAGTCTGCTTCGGTGAGCACCGTTCCTGCATATGCAGGGGAATGGGAGCGAGTAGTTGTACTTGAATGCATGAAGAGAATCTGGACAAGAGCCTTCTTTTTCCATATAATTAAGCGAGTTTGGCTGAATGATTGCTCCTTTTCTTCCCCCCCCCCCTTTCCGTTTTTGTGAACCCTGATCTGTTAGATGAGACAAATCCAGACGACCGCACCCTGGTCTAGCCCAGTGATGCGTCGCCGCTTTTTCTTAGGCTTGTTTAGGTACTGCTCACCTTTGCTCACCTTGTCCACCTTTTGGGTAAGGGGCGTTACCGCCGCAGACTAGGAATTGCTTCAACTCTAGCCGAGAAAGAGGGGGGGGGGAAACAGTCCCTCCAAAGTGGCCCAAAATAAGTCCCTATCCGGACTCGATAAAAGGTACGACGTAGCACTGCCTTGTCTCTACATGTATTGTCCTCTTTTCTTCGTTCCCTCTGGTCACTACTGGAGATTTAAATATACCATACACCATCTCCCTCCTTACCCCCTTCCTTTTCCTCCCTACTCCTCACCCACTCCTCATCCACTTCTTGTCCACTCTATTTACTTAACGGAGGAACCGAGCTACAAACATAAACACAAGAACGAAGACATACAGCCGGGCGAAGAAACGGACTCATGGAGACGCCGTGATTGAACGGGCTGAAGGGAGAGGACGAGCTGTCCACTACCGATAGCTTGCGAGGCAAAATACGCCGATTCTACAACGCGTGGGAACGGCACTACAATTTGACGATATCTTTAAATATTAAACAGTTAATAAACCCAGTAAGTAGGACCTACTACACTACCAGTATATCTCGAGCTACAAATTTTCGTACGATTAATCTGCCATCTTTTCGGCACCGGGAAGTTCTCTACTGGCCCCAAAGACCTGGTCACCGGCGACGATAGGATCTCGTCTGTACTACTCGGATAGCTTAGCTAGGCTGTTAAGGGGCCCGGAACCTGGTCCGCGCCAAGTTCCCCAAACTTTGGCATTTTGACACTCCCTCCCATGCGTGCTGCCCCACGGGCGCTGACGACCTGTCGGCCATCCCGCAGTCCATGTTCTAGGTCACCTTCCTATATGGTTCCTCTGCCTTTGGGCCTTGTTCTGGGCCCTCCTCCTGTTCAGAATCCGTGGGAAGCCTCGGCAGGATGATCCTAGCGTCGATTCCGAAATGTTTTTTTCACCTCTTTTTCCCCCCAGAAATTCGAGGACCAGAACGCGTAGCATCACTTGCTGAAGCGCCAATCGACACGGGAACGGGCATGTGTGTGCGGGGTCTCTTGGCGACAAATCGTCGGTTGAGCCTGATATATAGACAGGATCGCAACCCGCGGTCCTTTATTGGGACTACTCGCGAACTGCGAGTAGACGGCGGCATCGAAGCTGGAATACGACTTTTCCTGTGGCCTGGCGCACTCATCAGAATTCTGTTCGGCAATGTAGCGAGACAGAGTTTACTTCTTTGTCTATTGGCTACAGTCGGTAGCGAAATCGGCTTTCCGCTTTTTTACTCATACAAATGGTTCACGCACGGACATTCTATGGCATCTAGCCGTTTACACTGTCCGCTCCACACATGCCGATATACGCATCGACCCGTTCCAGTTCTGGCCCCGAAAGCACGCCCCCGTATACTATTATTGGGCGTCAGCCATTGCATGCGTGGAGCATCCGGCGTCAGCCAAAGCTCGACAACTCTGGCCGCCCCTCCGGCCGGTAATGAACAAACTATCCCCCAGTTCAGCGGCATATTCATGTCGCCCGCTCTGACCCCTATTAATGGCGCAATTATGGGCCACGCTCGGCCTATGTATACGTCACACTTCCTTGGCAACTGATAAATGTATCCTCTGGCCAGTGTCAGCCTATACTACATACCATCGATAGATTCAGAGTTTGGCCGTCCTCTATTGCTCAGATCATGCCGCATGGTGGAAAGATTTTGCCCCCGACGGCCGCCATGGCTGAGGGGCTCTTGCGCTATTCGCTGCAGTCCATTCGAGTCTAGCTCCACAGCCCACGACCACTTGAACACTCCATCGACAGCTGAGATGTTGCTCAGGTCATGCCACATGGTGGAAATATTTTGCCCCCCGACAGCCACCGTGGCTGAGGGACTCTTGCGCTATTCGCTGTCGTCCATTAGCTCCACAGCCACGACCAGTTGAACACTCCATCGACAGCTATTGGTCTCGCAAACAGTGGTCTGACGAACTGGGCTTCGGTTGCTGTCTTCGATGACGTACTGTCTTAAGATAGCAGATAATAGCTCCGGTACAGTATGCCCGACAGTAATTATTCGACCTTGAAGTTCAGGCCCATCTCCTGCGGATGTACAGGTACTTTATCGTAAATACCAAACGGCTTGTTGATTTCTGTATCACTTCATTTATGATTCGCAACTTGTCAGTCGTACTATACTTTGGTATGGTGGCGCTCCAGGACGTCATAATTAGCAAGAAGTGTAGCCACGAAATAGACTAGACTGTGAGGAACTAGCAGTTTCGGTCCTCTCCGAGAGTCAGGTGGTTTCCTCTGGTCATACTAGACTAAAGCATCGAGTAGCGTTTTAATAAATCTTGTTCTACCCAGTGCACTGGAAGTAATAATCTCGAGCCGAGATCAAAGAGAAGCTTTTGAACTGCAATCATTATCATCACAGCCTTAATCACGCAGACGATCAATGGAGGCCAACTATGGTGTAAGTGAACCAAACCATATGAAATAATTAACCTAAACATCTAGAAAAGCATCCTAGGAGGTCGCTGACAACGAATAATATTCAGAATTCCTCCTACGGTAATCCCCGGAACCCGAGTTCAATCCAGGGATTTGCCTCGGACCCTGTAAATCGACCGAAGAACTCGAGATCATTGACGCGGCCCATCTTGGCGACGCTGCTTTGTTTTGGGGTGTCGGCTGTTCTGGTTGCGGTGGTCTTCACAACTCCTAAACTGACCGAGTACGGTACTTATACCTCAACCGAAAGAACCGTCTATGCCACCATAGTTACCATCATCGCCACCATCATTACTACCTCGATCCTCCAGGCTTTCCGTTTCCTCTATCTCGATGGTGTCGACGATAGGATCGCGACCTTCTTTCAGCGGCATGTTTCTGACGACGACAAGACGAAACTGGAATCTCGCTGGCAAACCACGCTGGCCATAAGTAGTTTCGCCAACTCGTTCCGAAACTGGGGCATGTACTTGACATTTCTCCTCGGCGCCCTCGTCACCACGTGCATCACGGCCGGGTTTACCGCCACGACCACGACTCGCAGCATTCCCTACTCGCCCTTCATATCCGCCGGAGACCCTTACATCTTCGCACGACCTTGGGACACCGAGGACGCCAGCGTCGGCTGCACCATCGACTGGAAGCTCAAAAACGGAAGCTTCTTCTGTTCGTGGGTTTGGCACGGCGGGTCTCCGCAACACCGGGCCTTCAAGCTCATGGATGGCATCAACGTCATCCGACCGGACATCTACGCCTACGCCGACATGGGCGTTGCCATACATTCCTCAGCTATGGGTGCACCCGTGACTCTTTACGACGCCCAGCGATCGGGATTCGGCATGCAGGAGCTGGCACAGAGGTACGAGTGGAATCTGAACACGGTGTCGGCTTGCGCGCCCGTCATGGTTCGCAACCCGGTCAAGTGGAGGAAGGGTGCATCTATCACGTACTCTGGTAATAATAGCGGTAACAACACCGTCATGAAGCTGACGTCAGACGACGGGTCCTGTAGCACTTCACAGCCTCTCACCAAGCCGCCGAAGGAGGCCGTGTACATGCTCAAGCACCAGTGCGCCCGCGGTGAGGTCGGTCAGGCCACCTACATCATCGGGGCAGCTAACTCCTACGCGAGATGGGTCGGCCTCAGTATCGGCGAGATCCTCGGTGACTGGTACGCCGGGCAAAAGTTCTCGGTCGAGTGCGACATCGACGTGCGGAACGGCGTGTTCGAATATCGAAACGTCACCCTGGCCCTCGGTCGTCAGCACTGGAATCAATCCGTGTCGGAAGAGATCGCCTTCAACCGCTTCCTCTCCGCCTCAGATAGATGCTCCCCGCCCCCCGGGGCATCGGCTATCACGGACGCCCTCTTTGCCACCGTGGCAACTGCACCCTACTTCACCGCTTACGAGGATGGAGGTGCCGGATGGGCTCAGTCGCTGGTCAACGTCATCAGCAAGTACGGCGACTACGGCCATCCCGTGAACGAGTGCGGTCGTACGCCGCCGTGGGCGTTTGCAGATTCGTCCAACGCGCTCGAAGACGTCCTGGGCTTGATAGGTGCACTTGCAGCATCTAGATCTGTCCTGAACATGTCCCTTATTCCCACTACTGGGTCGGCTCAGGTCAATTACATGCGAGTCGGTCCTGGCCAGACGTTTGCCGTTGTCTATGCCATTGTGCCGCTTTTTTTGGGATGGCTCATGCTGGCTCTCGTGATGAAGAGAAAGTGGACCGACTCGGAGTGGCACTCGTCCAAATTAATGGATCTCGTGAGCCTTGGACGTCATGGATTGCTTTCCTAGTTTCTGCTGCGGGATGCGGGTATGTTATTAGCACTGGCGGCAGCGTGGACATGAGTATGTGTGAGGCACATGGTGTAAGCACCCAAATGTTCATGTGGCTGTGCTTAGAACCGTTTCAAATTGACATGAAGGGCGGAAGCCACTTTCGTTAATCACTGTACATAATTATCAGCAACAGAACGATGAAGTCCCGCTAGCCGTGACGTAGGACATCACAAAATTGAATCACGTAATGTTTTGCCCCTCATTACCCAGCCACATGATGCATTTTGTCCTCGGACTTGCACGTCGAGTCGATAGCTTGTTCACAGCGCCCATCACTCCCCACGTATTCAACCAGGGAGGCATCACGATGTCTTTTACAATACGTGCTTTCGTCCAGTTTTTTCGAAAGGGAGCACCTCGAACGACCTTCATAAATCAGTGCTGGTGATACCCTTCCTTCCCCATGAGGAATCCCAAGCTCGAGCACCATCAGGTCGGGCAGTGGAATCGCGCGATCGACCGCCAATAATGGACCTGGCTGGAGCATATCCGGTGTTGCTGCGCCGACAGCCTTCAACGCCCTTAAGGTAGTACTTCCGTATTCTAATTACACCTATGCTTGGTCACTCACAGAGAGAAGGCTGACCCGAACGATTAATACCATTTAATCATCATCTAGACTACTACTTCACGCGGTCGTCCGTTTACGAACTCAATGTCGCAATTCCGATGCAGAAACGAGTCGTCGTTTTCGTCACTGAGAATATAATTAAACATCCAATGTCAAGGGGACTCGTTGGATAAATTCCTCGCCGCCAAGTTTGACGGTTTGTCTGCTGAGGAGAGGAAACTTTGCTCCAAGGTCGCAAGGCTTTGTGCGACTGGCAAAATCCGAAGCCTTCATCCGATCGACAACCCGTATAACAAAGAATCATATATCGCCGAGCTGGAAGTAGGGAGAGTGAAGAACTGGGCGGAGAATCGTGCAAGACCCTATTCCAGAGGAATGACTATCTTCACTAAGGAGCTGGATGACGGTGTAATAGTTCGGCTTTGCGAAGGACGATTAGAACGTTGGTGACGAACTGGGCTTGGGTGCCATTGGAACGGCTTGTGGCGGCTTGAACGTTCCATTGCTGTTCACCAGCCCTGTCCAGCCCAGCTGCCAAGCAGATAATAGCTCATGCTCGCGGTGCCAGCTGGGAATCGGAGCCCGATATCTAGACGGGATTGCAACCCGCGACCGTCCATCGCGATAGCTCCGTCCCTGCACCCCGCAGACCATCGCCAGTCCCCGCCAACCAGTGGAACTACGGGGCGCGGAAAGGGTAATGGTGATTATATCGAGATCTGGCTCGACCCCAACACCTGGGAGAACCCTTTGACGAGGTGCCTCTACTTCCGCATGACCGGCGATCTCTCGGCCCTGCCGCAGGACGGACTCGAAGCCCAAGGACGCCACCAACGTGCTCATCACCTATGACTCCGACAGCGGCGCCTACACGTGTACCACCACATCCCGCGTGTCATGACAGCCGACATCCGGGCCGGATTCCGTGGGTGCTGGCCACCAGGCGATGAGATCCTCGGCATCCCGCAAAAGACTTGGCGAACGAGATGTGGAAGTTCTAGGGCCGGGTGTGCCAAGGGGGCTTGGGTGCCTGGAGTGTAATTAGTTGCAACTATGTGAAGGCGGAGATCTGCGCGAAGCTTATTTTAACGTTGCAAGTAGTTAATATTACTTCAATCTAGTAGATAGTGTTTGTTGGCGGAGAGTGTGTTGCCACCCTCGCCCTTCCTAGCATGGTCCCCCCCCCCCCCCTTGAGCCACTGGAAATGCAGCGACGGCTGGGGTCATATCCACCAAGGCTGCCTGCTTTGAGAGTGCAGCTCTGTCCTCGTCCAGCCGGCGGGTGTGAGAACGTGTTGCGCCGTTATTCGGGCGAACATGATGGATGGCTCACTTTCGCCGTGCAGTATGTATAAAGTGGCCCAGAACAGGGTACCGCAGGATGGCGCAACAGGTGTCAGGCCGGTGGGGCAGCACATTTCATATGGGCCAACAGGGCCAGTGCCAGAATGCAAGGTTCCGGGCCTCCCAATAGGCCCAAAAGCTGTCCGAGCCGTCCAGACGAGATCCCACCGTCGCCCGATAATTAACTAAGTTTTTGGGGGAAGCTTATATAATTAATCTGTTTCTGGAGGTCCTAATGAAACCAATCAGGTTTCCTGCTGATACCGGTGGATTTTCCACCTCTCTCGGTGGGCCTGTCTATTTAAAATAGTCAATCTGACTTTATATACAACATTTAACAGGTGACGCAAACCGTAAGCAGTTTACCCAAAAGAGTCTCGAGGACCGAAGCTTGCTTTGGCAGTTTTTAATTATAGAAAATGGGGTCGATACGTCTAATCCTAAGCATCATTCATACCTGTTGGTCAAGCGTCGCTGGGCCGGTATTCCCTACTCCTTTACTCCTTCGCCCCTTACCTCTCTGGCCTCTCTCGCCTCCACCGAGACCGACATGTGATGGCATCGAGGTACCTTCTGATTCCTTTCTTATGACCAGTGGTTTGTTTGCGTCCAAGTTTAAGAATGAAGAGTCTGTGATAGTAGTTGGGATCATTCGATTGAAGTACCAAGGCTAGAGAAAATTATAAACTTTATATTACGTTTAAAGAGAATAAAAATTCATCAAAACATCACAATATGTTGGCTTTGGCAGTTGATGTGCGGTGCACAAGGTTCCCAAAACTGGGCTCATATTTTCGGCAGGGCAACTTCAGGCGAGGTGCCCAAATCAAGGATCACCAAGCTCAGCCCAGCTCAAGGCAGCTCGGGTTAAAGTCGCATCAACTCAGAGATCCTGCCGACAATGGAAACGGGGAACGTCTAGATTCTTCTCAGATAATGGGCTGTTATGGTCACTTGGAGCCTTGCCCGGCTAACACGCCTACCTAGTGACTTGGAAGCTGAAGCAAAATGGAAGGATCACTCACTCCCTCTGGCCAGTGCTCAAAGATTACAAATCCCAAACTGCTGCCAGTTCACACAAAGTCGTTCCCCTGCCAAAAAAGATTCCTGTCCATGTATTCTAAATGAAACTTGAAGATTTATATTAATATATCATTGTAAATTACGATCAAGATATCTACCTAACAAGCGAAGTTTGCTGTGGTATAAATACAAACAACAAACAGAATTCAGATCATGTTCGGGTTATCCGAAAAATTGACGACACCCGGAACCACAACAAACGACCCATCAGACAGCTGATGTCCTGACGGTGGTGGTGCGGGTGTGTAGACACCTTGATCATTCATCTGGAACTGCCCGCAAACTTCACCGTGGTGGTAGGAAATATTGTTGGTGTTAATCTGTGACGTATTCACATTCCGTTGCTGCTGTCGCGGCAGCAGATGGTGCGGCACAGACGGCTGCATCTGTACACGGCCATTTCCATTTCCATTTCCATTCCCAAAGGCGTTACCGTTATGGTTGTTGGCAATGCCCATGCCGACAAGCAACTGAGAGTCGTCAAGCATAGAGTGGTGGCCGTTCATGCTCACTGGGGTCTGCAGCATGGTCGACTGCTGCTGTTGCTGCTGCTGCTGCGGCCCGTAATAGCTGCCCGCGGCAGAGTGCGGTCCAGTCGTGTACAGACCATGCTGGTGGTTGTGGCTTCCTCCCACAATATTGTGGGGTGGAGGAAATCCTCTTGATGAGAATGGTGTCGAGAGGTTGTTGTGTGATGACATATCGAGGTTGATGTTATTGTTGGCGTTATCTTGGACCATTCCAACATCCAAGCTGAGTCCTGGTCGCATAAGGAACTGGTCGTGTCGGGCGGTGTTGATAACTGCCTCGTTTCTGGCGAGGTTTTCAGGGGTTAACTGGTGCTGGCTGGGCGGGGTGCTGCTAAGCAATGATCGGCTCATCATCTCTGGGAAGCTAGCGGAATGGTGAAGCTGGGATGACGGCCGCAGAGGCGTGGACATGGGGCCCATGTTATTATTATTATTATTATGCATGTTATTACCAAAGGACAGCCAATAATCCGAAGCGCGGTTCGACGATGTCTCGGTTCCAATAGCAGAGTCTCGCGGAGAGAACTGCCCGACAAGGTTCTGGAGGACAGAGATGACCTCGCTGCGTCTTTGTCCGGGGCGACTTCCGTTCTGGGCCTTGGGTCGGTTGTCGTAGCGGATTGTTCTGGCCTTGGCGCGGACAGTTTCGACGACCAAGTCCAGGTGCTCCAGCAGCACCATGCGCAGCTCTTCAGGAGCATCGCCGGTCAGCCCGAATTTCAGCTGCAGCTCGGCTGCGAGAAATGCAGACAGGCTCTTCCATTCGAGAGCAAATTCGCAGTCTTCCATGACTGCATGGTATTCTGCAGAAGAGAATGTGTCAAAGCCTCGCAGTATTGGAGAAATTAATTAAACTTACTGTACGAAGGGATGTCGTTCGGGTTGTCGTTGTGGAAGATCAGCATCCACAGCTCTGCCCATTGTTTCTCGACCAAGATCTCGCCACCGGACTTTGTTGTCTGTCGATGGCGGTCCAGGATTCTCATTATTGTCTCGCCGTCGACTCCGTCCTCGGGGTCGAGATCGCGGCTAGGGCATCCCTCAGGGCGCTTGATGTGCGTTTCTTGCTCCGACTTGGTCTCGAAGATGTCGTTACACCGCGGGCAGGAAAAGGTCGATGTGTCGTCACGGACATGCTTCTTCACCACGTGTTGTCTGGTACGTAATGATTCACAGTTAGTTTGATGCCTTGAACATGCCTTATGGTCAGTCTGAGAGGAGTGGGACTTGCCTTAGGTCTGACATGTATGAGAAGTAGGTCATGGCGCAGCCTTGGTGATCTCGGACGTTGAAGCGGTGTGGATTCCGCGCTCGATAGGGGCACCGGATCCGCAGACTTGGCCTGAGCCGTTTGGTGGCACTCGCAGCTGCCGTAGCAACATCAACACCATCTCCATTCCCTTGTTGAAGATGATGAGCTTCGACATCGCTCGCTCGCTTCCGCTTCCCAGCCGGCTTGTCGGATCTCCCCGGTTCCTCCCCGGTGAGGTCGTCGCCGCTGGGTGTTCTCGTTGTCGACGACGTGGGATACTGGTCCAAGTCTTCGGGGATAGCCATGTTCTCTACCAAGCCAGCCAACGTCTCGGCGAAGCGGAGTGTAAGACTGCGGCCCAGTTCTCGTCGGTTTTGTCCGAGATCAGCAAGCCCGACCCCAAGAACGGTGCGCAAGGCAAAGTTGAGAATTTTGTCAACTTGGGCCTCAGATACATCTTCGGTGATGGTAGCCTGGTCATCCGAGTCGAAATCAGGGACCGACGCCGGCTCAGGGGAGTCGTTCAAAGTCAGTCGGGCCATTTGCAAATTCGACAAGGCTTCGGACTCTAGGAGCTCATCGTCCGCGTCGGTTGGTACAGCGAAAGAATCCCAACGTCCCAGCCCCCGCTTCAGCTCCTGCTTGTGATGCCGCCATTCGGTGAAGCCATCTTGGTAGATGAGAGTCCATTTCTTCTCGCTCGAGTACGCCAGCATTGTCTGCTTTGCCGTCCATGGCAGATTGTCCCATCCTCGCTTCTGCATCAGAGCCGCAAACATCTGCTCAGTAATACGGTCATCGTCGGGCCTGGCCCATGAGAAGACATCAGAGCCGCCATCCATCAAGTCGTTGGAGGACTGGGACGAGGGTTCTTGCTCGAGGTACGATGTGCGGGAAGACGTGGCAGTGCCATACACAAGGGCCCCATTGCTGCTTCCAGCTCTGCAGTCATGTCAGCATCCAGGGCCATTTCAAAAGACTCGGGCACTGTGTGTGTCTTGAGGAGGTACATGCACTACATACATGGAGTTGGCATCACTGATGTCTGTCTCGGATTCATCGTCAGTGTCAAAGTAAGAGACGTCGTAATTGTGATAGCGTGGTCGGCTGTTCGTGGTGGCCGGCATGTCCTCGGAATCCATGATGACGCCCGAGTCCTTGGAACTGGACTGGACAGAATATCGAGCAGGTCTGGACACGGGAGCTTCTTCGTCAACGTCGGGGGACACTGGTCGGGCCGTATCCATGGAGCTCTGAGAGAAAAGCTCCTGAAACTCCCGATGTTGTGAAGCGGCGGAGCAGCTCTCCTGCATGGCGAACGACTCTTGCGGCGGTGGGTCCCAGCTAGTCTCTCCGTCACTGGCAACAGACGAATGTGGCTCTGGAAGGGGTTCGCCACATATCATGTCGTCCCGCCACTCATGTTTGTGGTGGTCTTGGAAGGGAGACATGCGGGGCATGGCGGTGGGCTCCTGCTTCTGCAGGGGGCCTTGCTGCATTGCTGTGCTTTTGTTTCCGGTGATACGGATCTCCTCATCAAAGGGGCTGACGGTCCGACTCGGGGCCGGGTAGCCGGCGCACATCTTCTTGGTGCGGATGCAGTTTGTGCACGAAGGGCGCTTCTCGTCGCATTTTATCCTCCGCTGCTTGCAGTGGTTGCATCCTGTCTTGATCTTGGGCGTGCTTGTTCTAGCACGCTTGGCGGAAGCAGCGACAACGGTCGACGTCAATGCCGGAGTCAACGACACCGGGGACATCATGCAATTGCCTTCCGGAGAGGACGACATGGGGGCGGTTGATACCATTGTTGCCGACCCAATTGGAACCACCGGAGTTGCTGATCTTGACTCGTGCGGCAGGAGTCTTGTAGGGATGGCTATGAGATTGTGGCGAAGGGAAGATGTTGCCCGGGGCAGTCCGGGGTGACAGACATACAGGTCTGACTCTGGATGGACTCTGTAATTCGTACAGTTTGAAAAGAAGCAAGACAAACAGACATCAAAGAATAATTAGTTGGGGAATAATTGGGGCATAGACATTTGGGTGACCCAGGACCTCCACCTTAGGCAGCCGCGCTCAAAGCTTGACTTATGAGACCTCAGGCTGTGTGCTCGAGGCCTCACGCTGCGCCCACCAAACCTGCTCCTTGCAGCTGATGTACCGTGTCCCCCAAGTTGCTGCTGCACTAACGGATGGTTTAAATTGGAGCTACTTTGATGTTTATCTCTTATAACTGCAGTTTTATAACTGAAAATAATTGAGAATCACAAGATTTGTAGTTACATTATCTCTTTAAAATAGACTGGGTTATACTCCATCAGGAAAGTTCTGGTATTTCCAAAATCAACAGTTGTTAGAGCCAGGAGAAGGCTCATGTACCTCTACTTCCAACAAGATCGCGAATCTGCAATGTGCCCAAGTTGATTGGTTCATGACGGCTGCCATGACAGAAAAGCCCCCACGACACCCCTGTCCTTCTTGCCCGCCCATGCACATCACGACGCAGGGGTAGCTCATAGATAAGACGCTAGCCACGCAACCCCGATGTTGGGAGCTTGACGTGACAGGCAGATCGATATGACAAGGCTCCCCCCTCCGACGACGAACGCAAGCAATCACCTGACCCATTGTTCACCACACCACAAGGAGCCACCGGCTAATTGTCAAGGTTGCCTACCAAGAAGGACTGCCGTTATCAACCCCAGCCTTATTACGGTGCCACGACTACCCCCCACCCCCTCATGAATCCAGTCGCCTGGGTATTGCCTGCATCGGGGGCCGCTGGCTCTCCCTTGGTCGATTTATTACCAGGGGAAGTTGAACAGCCGACCGTCTATATAACGCGTTGTATGTATGGCCAGAGTTGGTGCCTTGCCAGGGTTCCCTAGTAGTGCCTTGCAGCCTTTCTAGGAATTGAACATGACAACCGTCATGAGCCACGTATCTGAAGGGAATTCCACAGATTTCCTCTTCCCATGTTTTGTTCTTGGGATCATTAACACCATGTTGCGGCTCCGTTTCACCAGTTATCAGCGTCTGGTGGCGTCCCAGTGCCCATTTACCATTGCGATGTTGTTGATATATAAGACCGAGCCAGACCATGCTCTGCCTCAGGGTTCATATTCTCAAAGCACAATCGGACAACCAACCACTTCTCCTATCAAACTTCCTCTACAACAAAATAGCTGCCTGTGAAACCATCATTTCATACCAACGCAGTTTCAGCCCAACAGTTACCCCCTATTCCGGTCAACACTTTAGCAAGGGACTTACCTCAATTTTCCACATATAACATGTCTTCCACTATGGCTGAACTGTCAATCATTGAAGACAATGATAACATTCTAAGGTACATTTTGCAATCTAGACTAGTGTCGCTAAAGAATCACGCATTTTTTGTTAACCATTGAATGTTTTCAATAGCATAATATCAACACAAGAATCGTCATCAATGCTGCTTTCGTTCATTCAGGACACCAAGACTTGGCCAGATCGTCTTGTCCAGCTGCAGTTCCAGGGAGACAGCTCATTCAGCGCCGCCAGTATGGGATCGACTTGCTCAAGTTAGGTGCGACGCGTGAGAGGCCCCCCTGGTGGGGTGGGAGGCTCATGATAATTAATGTGTAAAATGACTGTATTATTGTCTCTTTTTTTTTTTCTGATGCCAGCCGCGATGGTTTGTTGTGGGGAGGGTTGTCGGTCGCGCGATAATTGTATTCTAGTTCCTTTCTTTGGCCGCATATGCCCTGGCTTGGTATTGGAAGTGGTATTATCACACCTTTCTCATCAACGAGATGGATATCAGTGGTCTGATGCATAATCTTTGTGCTTTTCTTTTCCTTTTCAGCCGTCTTCTTTGATAAAACGTTGTTGCCTCCGCATCAAAGAGCCCTGCTCCTCAATCTTTGCCAGGTCTTTTCCAGGGACGTGTCCTGGGTCATTTACTGGATACCAGTTTGAGTGAAGTGTCTTTTTCTCTCTGCTGAAGAGGGGTTTCGGGACCGTTGTTCTGGAGTTGACATGGATTGACAGTCGGCACTGGAGCGCGTGCCCATGGGCCTTGGCAAGTGTGAGGTCTCTGCACCATTCCCATGGGCTGTGATTCTTGACACGGGCGGAAGTCCTGTAAGGTCGCTTTGGACGACCTGTCTCGGTTCTTGCAATACTCGACGGCCAGAATGTGATTGCTGTCCAGGCCGCGGCAGCCCGGACAATACTGGAACTTGAGGATACACATCTACAAGACCAAACTTGTTAATTAGCAGCCAGCTGTGGACGGGAGGACATGCGGGAAACTGTACTGACAAGTCGATCTCTTTACTCAACACTCAAGGAAATGCGAATTGGGGGTGGTGCTTCGAGTTAATAACAATGGCTTTCGTAAATGGATGGATAGGTAAGGTAGCTATGTTTGTTGTTGACATTCCAATGGGGCATGTATGCAGGCAGTTTTAAAACACACATATGCCCAGAATTGTCAAGTTAGATGAGATACTGACAATGTAGTGTCTGAAAGAACACGAAATTGTAGACATGAGATGGGGTCATGGGACGACGGATAGATGAATTTTATTCCAGTCGTATTCCTGCCAGCATGCGCTGCTAGGAGATTCTGGAGCAAACTTTGCGACATGCGCAAGTCAAACAGAGACAAATATGAACCACGAAGTCTGCTAATAACTTTAGTTTGCTGCCCTGTGTAGAGATCCGATTCGGCAGGAAAACAAGCACGGCTTGAACCCCAAACATGCATTGAGGGTTCCGGGAACAAAAGGTTTGTTTCCGTGGTGATGCAGTCAGAGACCGCGACGGAGGCTCGGGCCAGATCAAAGTATCACTCTCCACAGTGCCTGAACATCCAAACCCATCAACTGCCTCGCCAACAAGCATAATATGGCTGGTCGATAAACGCAATAGGGCGTTCGGGGCTTCTCGCAATGCATTGTAAGAAATAGACGCTGCCTTGATACTGAGCAAACAGGCCAACACTATGGTAAATATTGGATGCTTGAGCATTGGACAGAGTGACCCTTTATTCTAGCCAAAGTCTGGGACTGCAATATTTACCTTGTATCTATGTCTCAAGGGCTCCTCAACACCTCTAGACGCCTCTAGAATCACATACATTCGCTTGCTCGCTTGCTTGCCCCACAATACTCTCATATCCCGTACTTGTTCGTCTTGGCAAAGTGAATCCCCGCCGCGAAATGGAACAGCTTGGCCGCCACCACTGTGCGGTCCTGTTTCGCGTACTCGACAAGCCTCTGGTAGAACTCGGACATGGGCACGATGACGCGCTGGATGTGCTCTCCGTCCTCGAGGCGCTGAAGCGGCGGCTCCTCGCTGTCGTCCTCGGCGAGCTGCACCTCCACCATGACCAGCTGCATATTGGCATTCGTCATGCCGGGATCGGCCGCCTGGATGGGGCTGACGCTCGTGACGGTGCAGTCGTAGCCCGTCTCCTCCTTGAACTCGCGCACCGCCGCGTCCTCAGCGGCTTCCCCGGCGTCGACGAGCCCCGCCGGCCACTCGACCGTGTAGGCATCTAGGGGTGGACGGTACTGGATCACGAGCAGCGTGGCGGGCGCGCGCGACGGGTGGATCAGGATGTTCCCCATGGCGACGGCGTCGACTCCCGCCTTGGCTGACCGCGTCTTGCGCATCGCGACTTCCCAGGTCCGCGCTTTGCCGACTTGGTCCAAGTACTCGACTTTCTTGAGGGTGACCCATTTTGCTTCCGAGGTGGGCAAGTCCGACACCCGCGTGATGACGGGCTCCTGGGTTTTGGTAGTCATGCTGAAGGGCCGGGTAAGCGCGAGGGCTGCTGCTGATCTGGGGGGGTTTTTGGCGGCGAATGCGAGAGCGGGGCGGAGCGGGAGAATCCTCTGCATGGGTGTGCCTTGCTTCTTAATCTTTTGGTGGAGGACGAGTTCGTGAGAAGTCATGGGAAGGAGGGACGCGGGGTCGTTGCATTCGCCTCCACCATTTCCATTCACTTGGCATGTCATCCGGGTTAGGGTTAATGGGTTGTTTGTCGATGAATCAGGGGTAGCTATCCATAGCTCAAAACCCATAGACGAGAGAGTTACACAAAGAAGGAAAAACAGCACAATGACATCATTTACAAGACGGCCAGACTTCTCAGACAGTCTTATTTTTTGCCTTTTATCAGATGGAACTGCGGGTTACGGATATGTTCAGGTTTATCGTTGGTTCAATCGATTCTGGCTGTGATTTATTGCCGGCTGCCTGCCACCTGTCAGGCTGTGTTGAAGCTCTTGGGCTGGTGGGGCGCATTGATACGGTGTGCGAGCATTGATGAAGAATATTGATAGTTTCGGCAATTCATCCTGTTTCAAATCCAACTGGATCACGAGAGAAGCACAGCTGCCAGTGGTCGGCCATCCCGTGCTCCGCGGGCCAAAAGGAGATATCTGACGTCGTCGTGGCGGGGTGCAAACTTGTGGTCTCAACGACAATTTTGTCCAAAAATGGAAGCAAATTCCACTTTGGGCCTGGGTTGATGCTTATCCGAAGCCAACCGTGCGGAATATATGCTTTGTCGTTCTCGTGACACCACCACCTAGCTGAGGGCCAATTTGACGCGCAAAGGCATATTTCTCTTGAAGGCCGAAAATTGTGAGATGTGATATTATTGACGAATTTTTTCCATTCGATCGTTCAAGTGCGCGCGCAAAGAAACCAAAAAAAGAGTTTACTTTGTTGGCTGTTGGAGTGGTGTTGTCGAGCTACGGTTCTTGGTGTGCACGGTTGCCAGGGTGCCGGACGCGGATTTTTAGCGCCATGCGATGGCAAGGAGCGACACAAACGAACGCCAAGGAAAACACCCTCAACCTCAAGGTCCTCCTTCCCGCAACATCGACGACATCGACAACCGCCAACGACGACAACGGCCGCCAACAGGTAGGTAAGACGGCCGCCGGCTTCGACATCGACGCCATCGCCCACCACCAAACGACGCGACTCGCTATCCAAAGCGACTTTTGGACACGCAATCCGGCGACGCCTTGTCGGGTACGTGGCTCCCCTCACCAGTCCCAAATTGCGGTTGTTGACGTCTGACTCGACCCAGAAAATCGCACCACAGCAATCCACGAATCGACCACGAAAACGAACGCTCCCCCTAATACCTAATACCCCTCAATAGCCTCTTGTTCGCTTTACGATAACGACGCACGACTTGCATTTTTCTTTTGTTGCGCGACCGACCGACCAACCCATCTCACCACTCGCTTCCCCAAACGACTTTTCCTTTGCTTCAATCACATGCGAGATCGCCCAGCGGAGCGAGTCGCGACGTAAACAAGCCAAATGGCCGAACCACCATCGTCCCCCCCCAGCGCCGAAGCCACCACCGAGGATGCCCTGGCCTGGTACAAGTCGCAATACGAGTATCTAGAGCACGAACTTTCGGAATTCCAAGCCTCCAGCAAGGAACTCGAAGCCGAGCTCGAGAAAGACCTTGACGCGGCCGACAAGCGGGAGAGGTCACTACAGGAGAAGGCAGAGGCGCTCAGCTACGAGGTTGAGGAGTGGAAGGTATGTCGACAGTTCAGCATGGTTCTCCCTCCCCCGCCATCACCTAATCAGGCCCCCCTGCCCCGAGGCAGTCAAGTTAACCCACGGACCCGCGACAGAGGAAATACAAGGAGGCCAAAACCGAATCCAACGCGGCCCAAGGCGTGCTCGAGAAGGAGGTCACGACGCTGCGCGATTCCAACAGAACCCTCCAGCTCAAACTACGCGATATTGAAGTTGCCAACGATGATTTTGAACGCCAGGCGCGGACTACGACCTCGTCGCTGGAGGATCTTGAATCGAAATACAATGTCGCCATCGAACGCGCCGTCATGATGGAGGAGGAGATCAAGATTGGCGAGCAAGAAAGAGAACACCTGCGCGTCGAGACGCAAAGGCTCCGTGAAGAGCTTGCTGACCTCAAGATCGAGGCCGAGATTCTGCAGGACAAGATTAGGAAACAAGAGTCCCGCCATCTGTCGGCCATTTCCACCGACCTCTCCATCCTCGAGTCGCCAACCTTTGATAATTCTCCAAACTCGACGGCGAGCTCTCCCATGGTTACAACCCCGCCTGACACCAAGTCCATCACGACCGTCGACACGATATCCGAGATCCAAGACCCTCCGTCGCCGCCCATGTCGGATGCCTCTGTGCCTATGCCTATGCCCAAGCCCAAGCCCACGGCTGTCAAGACACCTGCTTCGATAGCGCAACGGCAACCCCGCTTCCCCTCGGCCGACAACAGCGTCACGCCCAAGCCGAAACAATTCAACACTGCGCGCCCCCTCGGGAGCCGCGTCGCTACGACCGTAAACCCGCTGCGGACTCCAGCCCCGCGGACCACGACAACAGCCAAGACATCTCGCGCAACGTCACACCGAATCCCTCCCTCCAACTCCCTCACCCACATTCGCAGTCTCACCGCTCAGATGCAGCGCCTGGAAGCCCGCGTGCACTCGGCCCGCTCCAAGCTCCCGGCGCCAGTCAACACGCCGCCCCGCGCGTCCCCCCGTTCCTCAGTCAGCATCCCATCAACCATCACGGTTCGGAGCCGCAAGCGGACTGTGGGGTCTACAGCCTCGTCTAGTGTAGCGACGGATGACGCGACACCCACGGCCAACCACCACCATATCCCCGACTTCCGCAGCAGCATATCATCGAGCAGCACAGCCAGCAAGCACGTCTCCCGACTTAGTACGTCGGGCGTGTCTCGATTGTCGTTCGGCCCTCTTCCCAATCGCAACCCCGGAGGCAGTACAACGATGGACTCGGATATGTCGCGGCCCAGCAGCCGAGCTAGCGTCTCGAGCTATGCGCGGCCGGCCAGCCGGACCGACTCGCACGCCGGCGAGAGCAGGATCATGCCGCCTCCGCGGCCCATGAGCCGATCAAGTCTGGGCGGTGCGCGGACCCCGCTCGGGCGGCCGAGGAGCAGTCTGGGCGGTAGTATGCACGGACACAGCCAGAGCGTCAGCTACAGCACCGCCGAGGTCGACGAACTAGTGGGGGCCGATGGGGAGCTCCGGACCCCCAGCAGGCGAGGCACCTACAGCCGGCTCGAGCTGGACGCCATGGCAGCAGCGGGTGCGAGCGGTATCCCTGCCCCCAGCGGCATCCCCATGCCCTCGAGCACCGCGAGGAGACAGAGCGGTGGCTCGTCCGTGGCGGCCATCAATAGGAGAACAAGTTCCGGCGCCGGGCCTGGTGGGACAGTAAACAGGCTCCCAGATGTGGGCGAGACATACTGAAAGTGATTGGGGGGAGAGGGGGTTTTCCAAACAGATACCACACCTTTGTTTCTCTTTCGTCCGTTTTTCTCACAGCCACATCCTCATACCCACAAACCAATGTTTACCAATTACTACCATTACTATTACTACTACTACGACTTCTTATTTAACGCTAGCGATGAGAGATTCACTCCTGTTACTGCTTGCTTGCTTGCTTGCTTTGCCTGCGGGGTTACATACAAGGAAAGCGACGCAAAGGGTTTTCCGGCTGGAGTGTGGGTTGGCTTTGCTGCTTTTGTTGCTGTTGTTGTCGCTAGTGTTTATCCTATGAAACGAAATACATACCTCTTGATGCTTTTTTTTTTGGGGGGGGGGGGGGGGACAGGAGTTGGGACACGGAGGCGACAAGGTGGTGGGGGGGTTCAGTACGTTTTCTATTTTCGCTTCTTTTTTATTCCTCTTTGTTGCATTGTTGTTACCACCACCACTACCACCACTACCACCACCAGCAGCGCTCTCTTGAAGCAGAGCAAGACAGACAGACAGACGATGGGACGCATACATAAGTCGGGGTTATTTTGGGGTATTTTGGTTTAACTTGCCTTCCTTGTCTTGATTGGGTTGTAAAGAGGGAGATGAGGATGAGGACGGATCGTGAAAGGGAGGGAGGGAGGGGAGCTTGAAGAGAGAAAGGGCGAAGAAACCAAGCAGAGGAGAGGAGAGACGAGAGGAAAGGAGATGATAGAAGATGAGGGGGGATAATTACTCGTCTGTCCTACTACCATTCCCACCCACCCACATCACATCACATCACATCCCATACCCGTAACGTAACAAACAATGCCTATCTATCTTCTATATATCTGTCTCAATGTCTAGATATCCACCATGGTTTCCTGATTTTGGTTTGAGGATTGAGTTGTAGAAGGATCTCCTCCCGGTCAGTCTTCTGCCGCGAATGGTGTGCTGCTACTGAATACGTCAACGTGATATTTAGGTATGCTTGCAACTTCCACACCATATGTGTCTGCCTGTTAACCAGCCAGTGCATCGCATGTGCCGCCGCCATTCATGATGGGACGGACGGAACCCGTGATCCGTTTTGGCAGGGCCGAATCTCACCGCATGTGCATACTCTGCTCTACTACTACATAAATGGGTAATCATGGGCAGCGGTGCAGGTCCAAGTCGTCGTTGACCGCCAGGCGCATGTGGTTGGTCCCTAGCCGGTGGCTTGATGAGTCTAGATCACAGCCACCCCCCCCCCCCCCCCCCTCCAGCTCTAGTATAGTCGGGAAGTCGTACGATTCTGATGTCAGTGGTGGTGAAGTGGGTCACGGGAAGGGGAAGGGAAAGGGAAAGGAAAGGATGAAATCCGGGGAAAGGGCACTTTTAAGTGTATTTTACCTGATGCGGCGCACCGTCCAGCAGATCTACGCCACTGGATTCCAGGGGCCTGGTCATGTTTGTATCCGGGAAAGGATATGTGCAGGTAAAAGATGGGGGGGGGGGGCATGTGCAATTGGGTACTTTCCCAAGAAAAATTGTATGGATAAGGGATGGGAAGTGAGGGCTGCTAGGGTCTAAATATGTGACTGTAAATGACATGTAATGCGATGAAGAGCATAGCAGCCCTGGTCCCTCTTCAGGGGCAGAGATCTTTATATCGGCATAATCAACATGTCATATACAGGTGCAGAAGAGAAATTGGTATCAAATGCATGGTTGGGAGGGAGGAACTGGGCTCCTCATTATTGAACATGTTACTTTGTTTTAGAAGCATCTCTTTCACATGGGTCATGGATGAAGACACACTTGCAAAAAGACATACATACCTTCAAAGTATTACACTCAACGGATGTTAGAAGAAAATCACAAGGTGTGTACTAGAGAAAAAAAAAACTCGGTTGTGCACTTTGCCTGTCGAGATCTTGATGTCGGTGGCGGCAGTAATCGGGTCTTCCCAGTTTTGGAAACTTCACGGATACTAGGATGGATTCATATCCTGGCCGAAACGAGACAAATCATGTTCAGTGGGGTTTCCAAGAAGTGGAATAGCGGAGTTGGGAAGATAGGCGACAGTCTGCTCCTTGCACCAATAATTTGTCCTGGTGTAACCAGTCTGTGTGCTGTGCTTTACAGGTGCAGCATGCTGCTCTCTCCAAGAAACCTCAATACGGATCCGGTCACTACCGAGGGAACCGAGTCAGCGGGAAGAAAAACCCACAGGCGTGAAGCCAGCTGCAGTCCCGTCCCGTCCGTCGTTAACCAAAGTTTCGGAGGCGCAAAAAGCACAAGCAAGAGGAAGTGTACATGCCGAAATGGGAAATTTTGGGTTTCCAAACAACGAATTCAATGAAAACACTTCAAGCAGGCGCGTTCGGGAGTGTTCCTTCTGCTCGGCCGTCGCGGACAACATGTTGGGGATCTGCGGGTCCGGTTCCCCCCTGCGCTAACAAATCGTCTTTCTATTTCGCTGACGATCATGTGGATACCGCCCTCAGCCGGGGGCGCCGCACCGTCACAGAACGAACAGCAACTCAACAATTGGGGAAGCTGCCGCCCATGGTCCGCCCCTCCAATCGACGAAACTGGGACATTCGTCGGCTCGACTGCCACTTCATGACGGTGTGCGTGCTGCCCAGCGAGCATGAAATCAGTTCTGACATGGCTTCGGGTAAAAAGACGCGCACACAACACGGCGACTTCATTTCAATGCAATGAATTGCGATGAACAGACACGTCTGGGATTTCCGACAATGCCATGGGGTTTCTGCAGGCGCTGTCGCTGAACGCCCATCTCGTTTCCCCGGGTTCCGCTAGGCTGAAATCAGACTGGGGCCTGGAGTTAGGGGAGGCAACGAAAAAGGGTTGAACCGGCGCCGTCTCTTGTTGAGATTCTCCAAGTCCCTCCTGTTAGTGTTGTGCTCGACGCAGGTACCTACATTGCACCACTGACTCGATCATTGACTCGATCATTGACGACAATGCAACCCCGAATGCTGCAACTGCAGAGCATAATAGGTTGCCTGGGACACAAGGTGATCAGCCATTTGATATTGAGCATCTTGAGCAATAAAGTGTGCAGAAGAATATCCAGTTGCCAGGGCCCGAGGTCTATCAGCAAACTCTGCTCAAGGATTTTGGGGCGCCCGATGGTTTGCATGGCCAGAGTCCCGCGGAAGCCCCGATCCAATCCAAATCCATGTCCCGCGTCCTGCCGATGTCTTGGAATAAACCTTTGCAGCTGTGTCCAACACCGACAAATTCAGATTGAGGGAGTTGAGTATGCTTTCCCAAACAAATCAATATTTTCTGCCAATCTCAAGACAGTGAGTGGTAATGCAAGCAATTGAATTATCAAAAAGACAATGTCGAACCGGTCGTCGAGATGGTTGTTTCTCGGTCACCTCGGTGTTGGTCGGGCCGGTGAGCGTGAATCGTGGTGTCTCGACACAAATGCGTGGATGCATTAACGGGGATACTTGGCCGAAGCCCGGCTGACAGCAGTGGGCCTGAAAGGCTTAGCCTGCTGCTTCACCACTTCTGCAAGCTGACGTTCGCGTGGCCCTGGTCGCGGTAGGGGAGAGACTTGGGCTTTGGAGAATTTTGGGGCTTCCCCAACGCTCCAGTAAATGCGCGCTGTGATTGGTTGGCTTGGCTGAATTCAGTTCGGCTGGCTGAATTCTCGCCGTCGTCGTCGTCGAGCCAAATGGTCGCAATCTTGAGCACAACCCCCTGTAAAACTAGATACGCATACAGTAGATGAGGGTCGGACGCGGGAAAGGCAGGGGCAGGAAGATAGAGGGATGGACGATGGACGATGGGCGTGGAAGACGGTGTTACGGTGGGAGAATTGGGCAGGTGTCGGTCGGCGGGCGGGCGAGCAGCTCAGGGTGCATGGCCATGCGCTGTAGGGGACCCGAGGGACCCTCTGAACTTTTTTTTCTGTGACGTTCGGAGAACAATTTGGACCCCAGTCGCTCGCTCCCCACTTACTGCTCATCAGCTTCAACCCACGGCTTTTGCAAGCGCGCCTCGCCCGAACTCAACATTGCCAGTGGCTTCATCTACCCGGCTCCTCCCCCCAAATCTCGTTACATGCTGCTCCTCCCTCTAAGATTCCTTTCCTCCCTTTTCCCCCCCTCTCCTCCCTCCTCTCTCCACATGACTCCCTGCATCACGCGAGGCCCACGACGACCAACTCCTTCTCTTCTTCCTGTAGATTTGCTTTTGCGCTACGGGGTCCGCATTCCAGCCGCGAAATAGACGAGACGAGTACTGCATCCCTTGCAAGAGATACCCCGTGCGATTATCTCCTGTTCGTTCTGCGTCTTTTTCTGTTTTGCTCCTCCCTGGCAACACGATCGCGGCCAGCTACAAGGAAAACAACTGAGCTGTGCCAGCGCCTGCCCTTGATTGACATCAGCAACATACAGCGTGCAGCGCGTGCAACCACTGCCAGCCACAGCGCAGCTCCGAAGAGTTCTCCCGACAGCCAATTGGGCATTACTTCGGCTGACGACGCAGCGTTACACCTCCCACCGCTCCAGTCCCGTAAGCGGCGCCGTCCTTGCAGCCCGCTATTACCGAAGGGATTCGTCGGACTCCGAATTCGGTAAATATCCGCCGTCTTCTGTCGACTCGTTCCAGCGCCAGCCTCAACTCCGGCTGTTACTGCCCCCCCACCCTACTACATGAAAGCGCAGAACCCGCTCTGTGTCCTTCCTCTATTCTAGGCCTCCATCGTGCCAGATTCGCACCACCGCAGCAGCGATGGCAGAGTCAAACGGTCACAGCGCCGCCAATGGCTCCAGCAGCCATCGGAATGGCGTCACGGTGCCACACGTCAATGGGAAAGCTACCTACGCTGAGAAGCGAAAAGTGGCCGCCCATTTCATTGGCGGCAACAAGCTGTCCAATGCGCCTTCGTCCAAGGTGAAGGACTTCGTTGCTAGCAACGATGGCCACACTGTAATCACAAACGTGAGTTGCTGCCCTGAAATGCAATTGAAAACTCTCGCTGCTTGCTTGACCCGAGGAATTGGCTTGGCTAACTGTTGCTTGCGACGACTAGGTTCTGATCGCCAACAACGGTATCGCAGCCGTCAAGGAGATCCGATCAGTACGGAAATGGGCATATGAGACGTTTGGCGACGAGCGAGCCATCAAATTTACCGTTATGGCCACACCCGAAGATCTCCAGGCCAACGCCGATTATATCCGAATGGCAGACCACTACGTCGAAGTACCAGGCGGCACCAACAATCACAATTATGCCAATGTCGAGCTTATCGTCGATATCGCGGAACGTATGGATGTCCATGCCGTCTGGGCAGGATGGTAAGTTTGCCAATGGTGCAGAGAGACGAGGATTGACGATACTAATTCCTGTGTAACAGGGGACACGCGTCAGAAAACCCAAAACTCCCCGAGTCGCTCGCGGCATCGCCAAAGAAGATTGTGTTCATCGGCCCCCCCGGGTCGGCAATGCGATCTCTCGGCGACAAGATCTCCTCGACCATCGTCGCTCAACATGCCCAAGTTCCTTGTATTCCGTGGTCCGGAACCGGTGTTGACAAGGTCACTGTCGATGAGGATGGCATTGTCACCGTTCCCGATGATGTCTACCTCAAAGGCTGCGTGAGCTCTTGGGAAGAAGGTCTCCAGAAGGCCAAGGAGATTGGTTTCCCCGTCATGGTTAAGGCCTCCGAGGGTGGTGGTGGCAAGGGCATTCGCAAGGTGCTGAGCGAAGACGGCTTCGAGGAGCTGTACAAAGCGGCAGCGAGCGAAATCCCCGGCTCTCCCATCTTCATCATGAAGCTGGCCGATAGTGCCAGGCACTTGGAGGTTCAATTACTTGCGGATCAGTACGGCAACAACATTTCCCTCTTTGGCAGAGATTGCTCGGTTCAGCGGAGGCATCAAAAGATTATCGAGGAAGCCCCTGTCACCATTGCCAAGCCCAACACATTCAAGGCGATGGAGGACGCTGCCGTTCGGCTTGGAAGACTTGTCGGCTACGTCTCCGCCGGAACTGTGGAATACCTTTATTCCCATGCCGACGACAAGTTCTATTTCTTGGAACTGAACCCGCGTCTGCAGGTCGAGCATCCCACCACTGAGATGGTCAGCGGAGTTAACCTCCCCGCAGCCCAGCTTCAAGTCGCCATGGGTCTCCCGCTGCACAGGATCCGCGATATCCGACTTCTCTATGGAGTCGACCCTAAGACGTCGACAGAGATTGACTTCGAGTTCAAGGACCCAGAGAGCGAGAAGACACAGAGACGTCCCACACCCAAGGGTCACACCACGGCTTGCCGTATCACCTCTGAAGATCCCGGCGAGGGGTTCAAGCCGTCGAACGGTGTACTCCACGATTTGAACTTCCGTTCCAGCTCAAACGTTTGGGGATATTTCTCCGTCGGTTCCGCTGGCGGTATTCACAGCTTTTCAGACTCTCAATTTGGTCATATCTTTGCCTATGGAGAGAACCGTGCTGCATCGCGGAAACACATGGTTGTGGCGCTGAAGGAGCTGAGCATTCGTGGTGACTTCCGCACGACTGTTGAGTACCTCATTAAACTTCTTGAGACCGAGGCGTTCGAGGACAACACCATCACAACCGGCTGGCTTGATGAGCTCATCTCCAACAAGCTCACCGCCGAGCGGCCAGACCCCATGCTCGCTGTCGTGTGTGGCGCTATCACAAAGGCACATGTTGCAAGCGAGCTGGGCATGGCAGAGTACCGGGCCGGTTTGGAGAAGGGTCAAGTGCCTGCCAAGGACATCTTGAAGTCCGTGTTCCCTGTCGACTTCATCTACGAGGGTTACCGCTACAAGTTTACCGTCACCCGGTCCAGCTCCGACAGCTATCACCTCTTTATCAACGGTTCCAAGTGCTCCGTCGGCGTTCGTGCTCTCAGCGATGGTGGTCTTTTGATCCTCCTCAATGGACGCAGTCACAATGTGTACTGGAAGGAGGAGGTTGCCGCAACTCGGATATCTGTCGACAGCAAGACTTGCTTGCTCGAGCAGGAAAACGACCCCACCCAGCTGCGGACTCCTTCTCCTGGCAAGCTTGTCAAGTACTCTGTGGAGAACGGTTCGCATGTCAAGGCTGGTCAGACCTTCGCAGAGGTGGAGGTCATGAAGATGTACATGCCCCTCATCGCGCAAGAGGATGGTATTGTGCAGCTCATCAAGCAGCCTGGTGCCACGCTTGAGGCCGGAGACATTCTTGGAATACTTGCTCTGGATGATCCGAGCCGTGTCAAGCAAGCCCAGTCCTTCATCGGTCAGCTCCCCGAGTATGGCCCGCCAGTCATCCAAGGCAGCAAACCCTCCCAGCGATTCACGGTTCTCTTCAACACACTGAAGAACATATTCATGGGCTTTGATAACCAGGTCATCATGATCCCAACCTTGAAGGAGCTGATCGAGGTTCTCCGGGACCCGAAACTCCCATACAGCGAGTTTTCGGCGCAATTCTCCGCGCTTCATGCTCGAATGCCCCAGAAGCTTGACGCACAGTTGACGCAGGTTCTCGAGCGTGCCGCCCAGAGGCAGGGCGAGTTCCCTGCACGAAACTTGGCCAAGGTGTTCCAGAAGTTCCTGGATGACAATATTCCCTCCAAGGCGGATGCCGATTTGCTAAAGACAACCCTTCAGCCTCTCACCGATGTTCTTGACATGTACGCCGAGGGCCAAAAGTCTAGAGAGCTGAGCGTCATCTCGGATCTGCTGTTCATGTACGCAGATATCGAACAGCTCTTTTCGGGCCGCAGGTTGCAGGACGAGGAAGTCATTCTCAAGCTTCGCGACGAAAACAAGGAAGAGACCCAAAAGGTTGTCTTGACCGTTCTGTCCCACAGTAGGGTGTCGGCGAAGAACTCTCTTGTCCTGGCAATTCTGGAGGAGTACCGTCCTAACAAGCCAAATGTCGGCAATGTTGCCAAGGCCCTCCGGCCCGTTCTCCGCAAAATGGCGGAATTGGAGTCTCGGCAAACGGCAAAGGTCTCGCTGAAGGCTCGTGAAATTCTCATCCAGTGTGCTCTGCCCTCCCTCGAGGAGCGGACAGCGCAGATGGAACACATCCTCCGGTCGTCGGTCGTGGAGTCTCGCTATGGTGAGACCGGTTGGGATCACCGGGAACCCAGCTTGGAGGTCATCAAGGAGGTTGTTGACTCCAAGTACACAGTTTTCGATGTACTTACCCTTTTCTTTGCCCACGAGGACTCGTGGGTGTCGTTGGCCGCTCTTGAGGTCTACGTTCGCCGAGCATACCGAGCATATGTCCTCAAGAAGATTGAGTACCACACTGATGAGACAGACACGCCGTCCTTTGTGTCTTGGGACTTCTCTCTTCGCAAGATTGGCCAATCAGAGTTCGGGTTGCCCCTCATGTCTGCCGCCCCATCATCCCCGGCCACGCCCGTCGACCACAGCTTCAAGCGCATCCACTCGATCAGCGACATGTCCTATCTGACTCAGAAGACTTCAGAGGAACCGACCCGTAAGGGCGTGATTGTTCCCTGCAAATATGTCGACGACGCCGAAGAGCTGTTGGCACGGGCTCTCGAGACCCTCCCTGTGGCTGGAGGCCATCGGAAGAAGAGCGCAAGCGGTCTTATTCCCGACCTCAACGGCAAGCGACGACCGGCGCCTCCCCCGCGTCTTGACAGCATCGATGAGCTGTCCGCTGTCGTGAATGTGGCCATCCGGGACGCAGAAGGTCGAAGCGACGACGAGGTTCTCAAGGACATCCTGCCCGTTGTTCACCAGTTCAAGGATGAGCTTTTTGCTCGCCGTGTGCGTCGCCTTACTTTTATCTGCGGCCGCAATGACGGATCTTACCCAGGTTACTATACCTTCCGTGGCCCCGAGTACATCGAAGATGACAGCATCCGTCATATCGAACCCTCTCTCGCCTTCCAGCTTGAGCTCGGACGTCTTTCCAAGTTCAAGATCAAGCCCGTGTTCACGGAGAACAAGAACATTCACGTGTACGAGGCCATTGGCAAGGGCGTTGAGACGGACAAGCGCTACTTCACCCGTGCTGTTATCCGACCTGGTCGTCTTCGGGACGAGATCCCCACAGCCGAATATCTGATCTCGGAAGCTGACCGTGTTGTCAATGATATCTTCGATGCTCTCGAGATCATTGGTAACAACAACTCGGATCTGAACCACATGTTCATCAACTTCGCTCCCGTTTTCCAGCTTCAGCCACAGGAGGTAGAGCAGTCACTGCAGGGCTTCCTCGACCGTTTCGGCCCCCGCGCATGGCGCCTTCGTGTTGCCCAGGTCGAGATTCGCATTATTTGCACGGACCCGACGACAGGCATGCCGTATCCCCTCCGAGTCATCATTACCAACACGTCTGGCTATGTCATTCAGATTGAGATGTACGCCGAGCGCAAGTCCGAGAAAGGTGAATGGGTCTTCCACTCAATTGGCGGCACCACCAAGATTGGCTCGATGCACCTGCTCCCCGTCGGAACGCCTTATCCGACCAAGAACTGGCTCCAGCCCAAGCGTTATAAGGCGCACTTGATGGGTACCCAGTTCGTCTACGATTTCCCCGAGCTCTTCCGCCAAGCTATCCAGAACAGCTGGACCAAGGCCGTCAAGAAGCATCCGGCTCTTGCAGACAAGCAGCCCCCTGTCGGCGAGTGCATCGACTTTAGCGAGCTTGTCCTCGACGACCAGGATAACTTGGCTGAGGTGGCTCGCGACCCCGGTACTAACAGCTGCGGCATGGTTGGCTGGCTCATCAATGCCCGCACACCCGAGTATCCGAAGGGCCGTAAGTTCATGGTTGTTGCCAACGATATCACGTACAATATCGGCTCCTTCGGACCCAAAGAGGACAACTACTTCTTCAAGTGCACAGAATTGGCCCGCAAACTTGGTATCCCGCGCATTTACCTATCTGCCAACTCGGGTGCTCGTTTGGGCCTTGCCACTGAGCTGATGCCTCACTTCAGCGTGGCCTGGAATGATGCAGACAAGCCGGATGCTGGGTTCAAGTATCTCTACCTCAGCGACGAGAACAAGAAGCGCTTTGAGAACTCGGTTATCACCGAGGAAATCACCGAAGGCGGTGAGAGGCGTCACAAGATTGTCACGATTGTTGGTGCCGAGGACGGTCTTGGTGTTGAATGCTTGCGCGGCTCCGGCTTGATCGCTGGCGCAACGAGCAGAGCATACAACGACATCTTCACCTGCACTCTCGTGACCTGCCGCTCTGTTGGTAAGTTCATCGTGATATCCCCCCCCCTAGTTACGTTTATGGCTTATGCTTACTTTTGTTAGGTATCGGTGCCTACCTTGTCCGCCTCGGCCAGCGTGCCGTCCAGATCGAGGGCCAGCCCATTATTCTCACTGGCGCGCCTGCGCTCAACAACCTGCTGGGCCGTGAGGTGTACACTTCCAATCTTCAACTCGGTGGAACTCAGATCATGTACCGCAACGGTGTCTCGCATCTGACCGCTAATGACGACTTCGCCGGTGTGTCCAAGATTGTTGAGTGGATGTCCTTTGTCCCCGACAAGCGCAACAACCCTGTTCCCATCAGCCCGAGCGTGGATAACTGGGACCGCGATGTCACCTACACCCCGCCACAGAAGCAGCCTTATGATGTGAGATGGATGATCGGCGGCAAGCAGGACGAAGATGGCTTCCAGCCTGGTCTGTTCGACAAGGACTCGTTTGTCGAAACGCTGGGAGGATGGGCTCGCACGGTTGTTGTGGGCCGCGCTCGCCTGGGTGGCATCCCCATGGGTGTCATCGCTGTCGAGACTCGGTCCGTGGAGAACATCACCCCCGCCGACCCTGCCAATCCCGACTCCATCGAACAGGTGACCAATGAAGCTGGTGGTGTTTGGTATCCCAACTCAGCGTTCAAGACCGCCCAGGCCATCAATGACTTCAACTACGGCGAGCAGCTTCCGCTCATGATCCTTGCCAACTGGCGTGGTTTCTCTGGCGGTCAGCGCGATATGTACAACGAGGTGCTCAAGTACGGCTCCTACATCGTGGACGCCCTTGTCAAGTTTGAACAGCCCGTTTTCATCTACATCCCGCCCTTTGGGGAACTCCGAGGTGGCTCGTGGGTTGTTGTCGATCCAACCATCAACCCCACCGCCATGGAGATGTATGCCGATGTTGAGGCTCGCGGTGGTGTTCTGGAGCCTGAGGGCATTGTTGGCATCAAATATCGCAAGGACAAGCAGCTTGAGACGATGGTTCGCCTCGATCCCATCTACGCCAATCTCAAGAAGCGCATGTCAGATACTACTCTTTCCAAGGAAGAGACGGCCGAGATCAAGAAGAAGATGCATGCTCGTGAGCAGCAGCTCCTCCCCGTCTACGCCCAGATCAGTATTCAGTTTGCCGACCTTCACGACCGTGCTGGTCGCATGAAAGCCAAGGGTGTCATTCGTGAGGTTCTGGAGTGGCGCAACGCCCGCCGCTTCTTCTACTGGCGTGCGCGTAGAAGGTTGAATGAGGAGTACATTCTCCGACGCATCGCTGCTTCAACCACCGCTGCAGGAATCCACAGCAAGGCTACGACGGCATCGACTACTCCCCAGACGCGTGCTCGTCACCTCCATCTCCTGGAGGCTTGGTGTGGCATTCCAAACTTCGACAAGAGCGATCGTGAGGTAGCTGTTTGGTACGAAGAGAACCGGAAGGTAGTCCACGACAAGGTGGAGCACCTCCAGGCCGAGGCCATTGCCGCTGAGATGCGAGACCTCATCCGCGTGAGCGTTGCCTCGAATAAGGAGCCTGGCGACGGCGCCGCGTGGAAGGGTGTCCGCGAGATGTTGCGGGTGATGCCGGTGGAAGAGAGGGACAAGGTTCTCAAGTTCCTTTCGCATACGTAAAAGGACGCTAGACAGGGAATTTGATGGCACGCTCAACGACTGTGCCGGGGGACCATGTGGTTGACGTAGATAGATGTGACGGGTGGCCTGTACTTTTTTGGGTTGTGAGCATACACTTTAATCGGCTGGTCTGGGTGGAGGTTGGGAGTTAACGCACCGGATGTCTCTTGGTGCACTACGGGGCTTACTTGAGCATTCATTTCATCTACATTGTCATTTATTTATATTTTATTTTGTTGCACGTCTCGTGTTCAGCTTTAACAGCGAATCCTGGCGCTTTGGTTTTACATTATCTGTTACTGACAACATCATGTCGACGTAAAAAAGAATAGACCCTCAGCGCTTTGCTATGATATCCACTGCTTTGTTTTCCCCTTGTTCTGGTGCGTGACTTTACTAGATGCGAATGCGAGATGACTCGTGATAATTAGTGGACGAAACACATCACCCATGACCGAAAAGCAACGGACCCAAAAAAAGAGGTTCGTTCTACCGAATACCTTAGGAGTACTAGAGGATAATTAAATGCCACAATGCTGGCATATGTACTACTAGTTAAGTGTCAAGGGCCGTTCATATCCCCGACGAGGCGTGGAGAGAACCTGGAAGCCGTGAATGTCTCGTCTAGCTGCGCACACTCAAAGGTCTCGATATCGGCTTTGGGGTCACCGATGACCTATGACACGGTTGGCGCATCCGGGCAGTGCGGCTTAGTTCAGACTGTACCCCTCTCTCTTTCTCTCTTGAATGGTTTGAGCCAAAGAAAGATATTTGCACTCTCGATCACTGTTTCCATCGTTGAGGTGCTGAGAGGTTTACTGGTGCAGGTGCAGTTGACGGAGGCTTATCTTTTGGGAGCACGCACGAAACGTGGGGAGGAATAAATTGAACATGACATGTTGCCAGTTAGGGTGGTCTTTGTGCTGTTGTTTTAGCCTACCTATGTGGCGACAGGACTCGAGATAATACGTACTCACTCGATTGGTGAGAGGTGGGCTTCTTCCAGGTGTTTGAGTCCACGGGAAGTGGTTGGCCGTTCACGTTCAGAGTGAATTGAATCACCGCCCCTAATGATCCGTTTCTCGACTATCTGCCATGTGGTTTGACGACCAACCACAGTTGATGAGTCTGTGAATTGATGAAAGTTTAGGCCTAATTACACTATGAAGGGTAACACATTCTTTGTGGCCTAGTAGGATAATTAAGCCCTCCGTAGCCAAGTACAGTGTACACCACAAAACAACAGCTCAACTCGTTTCCTGGCAGTTCCTATGCTGCGGTGGCGGGCTTGGTGGAGGTGGTGGTTGGTAGTTTGACGCATTTATCTTTTGGGATCCGCTCGTTTTGATCCCACTAATTATGAAAATATTGCGTTAATTAGTATATGTTCTTCTTTTTTTCGGTTTCAAGAGTTGGAGAGAGAGAGAGAGAGATACAGAGATGGATAGGATTAAGGAGGTAGACTTGCGTGCTCGTGGACGCAGCCATCGACCCAGCGCCATCGGTCTGTCGTCGAGTACTGCGCATAGGACATGTTGGTGCTGGCGTCGAAGCACCAAGACGTGCTGGACTCGCTGCCGATTTTCTTGCCGTTGCAGAAGAGCGACCAGATTGCGTTGGGGCCGCTTGAGTACCCGGCGTGATGTTGCTATTGGTTCATGTTAAGTATTTGCCTTTTATTGTAATTATTGCGGGAAAAAACTGGATCTGGATTTCTTACGATATAGCTAGAGTCCATGAGGGAGAACATGGTTCTCGGGTCTCCATCAACCACGAACGCGCGATAGAACTTGTAGGCCCTCAGGGCTGTCTCGTCCACGGTTACCGAGGCGTTGGGTGTGCACAGAACGGGCGGCGCCTTCAAGCTGCACAGGTTCTCTCTGCTGCTGAGGGCTCCGTCGCGTGGCCACAGCCAAGAGGGGGCAGCGAGCCCGGTGATGGGGGCAAGGATGCCTGCGGCGAGCAACGGTAAGAAATGCATCTTTCGTGGTGTAGCCGACCTTGAAATTGCTTAAACGGTCGGGATCGGGGGGGGACTTTTCAGTGAACATTGTTTAATGGAAATACGCAATGACTATATAGCCCCATCCCCAGGTATGGGGTGATGATGCCGACTGTTATTAATATGACGCGGGTAAATAGTCCAATAACCAAGAGTCTTGGTGACGTTATTAGTAATTAGGCACATGTGGTTTTAATTTGCGTCGACAGCCTCCGAATGAAACCTAAGCGTGTTTGTATCAGGGGAAGATGAGGGGTATTGTGGCATGGGAGACGCCCACAGCTGTACCACGAGCACCTATCGCGACGACTTCTTGGGCACCGCAAGGTTTGCCAAGTGTATCGAGAAGATCCATCCAACTCTGTCATGTATTTTGAGATCCGCCAGTGCACGTAAGAAAGTGCCCAGCGATGCAATAGTCATACAACTGTCCCGGTTAATCTTCCTCGCCATCAACGATTTGCCTTGAATGTCTTTCGCTGGCCAAGACCGAGCTCAAATTACGGGTTGATACCACGATAAGAGCCTTGGCAGGCGTTTGATACCTTCTTACTGGAGGAAGATCACTCGCAAAGCTGGGAACGAAAAGGCACCCGAAGTGAGCCAAGGTCTAACGGTGTCAAGCCAAGGCCAATGGCAATTATTTTAAGCTAGCTGCCTTTAACAGCACGCCCCTCTAATTGGTTCATCCTATCAACTGCGTAACTGTGATGTCGACCTCCTAACTATGACTTGGCAGATGACTGTCAAAGGAAAGCTGCTGACGTGGGGTCAGGGTCTATGAGGGCAAGACGGATCGGTGAGGGGCCGGGGTGTCACATGGAGGGGCGCGGGCGCATGAGAATTCGAACGACGAGAAGTCGGCAACAAAGGAGAAGTATGGATGGCCGAATAATGTGAGTCAGCCAGGAAAGAGTGAAACTGCGGTGGCAGTGACGTGACCTGTTCTACGGATGAACCAAAGTGCCAGGCTAGCTTGGCGAGAAACTCTTGCCATGAGGCTGGGCTTTGTTGGAAGAGATCTGAAATGTGGTTGGCTGGACACAATGGTTGGCCTTGAGGGCGGCCGGGCTTCTCGACGTCTGATGTCGTGGGGGGAAAGAAGGACATGTGAGGGTTCAAAAGTGGGACACGCATGGCAGATGTCGCGTGCCTTGGTCGGGAGCTTTGCCAGGGCAGTTGGTTCATCGGTTTGTCAGAGAGCCAGTGGCGAGGAAGGAGCTGCATGGAGTTGAATTTGAGTTGTGTGCCCGAGGGTGTGCAGATCGCTCAATGATTGTGCATATGCAACTCGGCCACTACGGAGATTACTTGTGGTAAGTAGTTCGTCCCATCATCCGTCTCACAGCCCGGCTGGGTTGGAGAGACCACTGATTCAGCGTCTCGTAGGGCTGGTTGCGTCAGGCGCGGATGCAGTTTTGTGTTGCTAACCTGCAGCCCGGGGATCCTCAGATACCCGAGAGCTGTTCAGCCAGGGTCCTTGGCATATTTTACTTTTGGTATGGTGGTTGACCTTGTGTATCTCCATCCGCCAAGTCATCACTCCTGCCTTGATCAATCCTGGCTGAAGCCCAAGGGATGTGACATAGGTTGCAACAAACTTGGACGTGTCAAGGCTCAAACATATTTAGGGTTCTTTTTTGGCCAATCGATGTGCAGGAGAATGGGTCACATTGCGGAAAAGTTGTGCAAATGTTGGCGTTTAATAGTCGTAGACATCCAACACCGAATTTGTAGCGTGAAAACGAAAGAGAAAAGAAAAGAAAATATGAACCACATCACTTGTTTCTTTGCCAGCGCCAAGACATGGGGGCCCTCAAAATCCATTCCGAGCAGGCCCAACAAAGGCAGGCAAGGGGCAAGTGGCCAACATGTTTCCGAGGTAGAAGCGGTTTTGGGCAGGATTTCCCCTGATCTGAGCTTACGACGCCACAGATCTGGATCGATGTTTGGTCGAGCGGAAGGCTTGCAGCCTTGCATCACAGTTGCACCAGGGGTTTTGATGTCGATCGCCGGCTCGTTTGTTCTTGCCATTTTTGTCCCAAGTTCGAGTCCCTGTTTCTATTTCTGGTCGATGACGAAAAAAACAGCCCTTCTTGGGTTAAGCGTTCTATTGCGCGTTTCTGGCGCTATTTGGTGCGGCGGCATCCCAACCATGTGGAAGCCTCCTTATTATTGGTTGTCATATCACTCGCTATGGCCAGCTACACCAAAGAAATGCCAGCCTTCTCAATAACCAGGCGAACAAATGTCAAGTTATATGCCCGTGTGCCAAGGCAAGCTCTACGGCCTCTTTAATTCCTAGCGATTGGTTGTGAGAAGCCCTGAACGCCTCTGGTTTCACTGTATGCATCCAGGGACTTGTAGATGCCCCTCCCGTTTTGCCCAAGCCTTCTAACTCATGCTTGGCGCTAATAGGTCGACAGATGATCTTCATCCCAAAGGACTTTTGAAGATCGGCAAAGTTCGGTGCAGAAGCAAGGACCCCTGGTCAACCACAGAACCATGGCATCAGTTACGTGGGGTGGACTGCGTGTCTTCACCGCCAACAAGTCCACACAACACCAATGTACATTGGCGCCCGGGAGTACGTTTTCCGACCTTTTGGTTTTCGTTTTTTCATCTCAAAGCCTGCGGTTCGGTGTTTCAACTTATCTCACATAAATGTCGGGTAGGACACACATGTACCGGCACCGACCGAGTGGCGCGGTGAAGCTCACTTACCGAGACGGAAAGCATTTCGCAAAGGGTCTTGCCAAGGGGGGTAGATCATCAGTATGTCCAAGACACTCTCCTCCTCTGAGTTCTATAGTCGAGCGGCGCGTGTGACATGTTCGTTGGTTGCATGGCATATTGTTCAGCAAACGTCACCCTGGCCCTCGTGTTTTGAAATCGACCAATCTTACAAGCTATGAAACGATCCCTGGCCTGAACGACAAAGAACACTGGCAGTATCCGTGTAACAGCGCTCTCGGCTCGCTCTTCGCTCATGTGAGATTCCCGGCCATCGTGATCTCCCGCTGGGGAGCAGGAGTTCGACAATCTGAAAGTGAAGAGCGCTTGGTTTTGTTAGGTAGTTTCAAATAATTAACAGGCCCAAGTCAAATCCAAACGTCACTTGCTCACTCTGCTCTTGTGCTTCGAATCCTTTATGCCAGACTCCCACGAGGCACGAGGCATGATTTGTGTGGTGTGATACCCAACAAGAATCGGATTGTTACGAACTTGACCAAGATTCCCATAGATCCACCTGCCTTTGTCCCACACATCCACATTGTCGAGGAACCAGCCCTTCACTTTCCCCATGCATAAGTACCCCCCCAAACTCTACCCTCTTCCCTGACACCTTTTCACTATTCCACACCAACGCAATCAACCAAGAGCCTCTTCAGTTACATACCCCAAACCTCTCTCAGCATTGCAACAATTTTTTAGTCTACGCACAGCGCTCAGGCGCACACCGCGGATCACCAACCTCCTGCCTCCCTTCCCGCTCCTGGAGACGTCGTTATCCACATTCAAAATGCGTTTGACCATAAGATTCTTAGGCGTACCGCCTGACACAGAGTCTGACGCCAAATTCGCAGTGGTCTCAAACAAAGATAAGAAAACTAAGCTCTCCCTTGTTAGCAAGAAGAAACGCCCTTTGCCGTCGCCACCGCCGGGGTTGAAACCACCCCCCACCGACCAAGATGATGGAGCCAATGTCATTGCCGCCCAGGACCTTGGTCGGCGGCGTAATACGGGGCGAGTTCCAGTCAGCCCGGCAGCGGTCCCCTCAGCCACCGCAGAACCAGAGCCAGAAGATGCTGGCAACAGAACATCCAGAGGACGTGTCACCAAAACATCATCCAAGGGGAAAAAGACTTCTCAGACCGCCGGCGGTAGTGGTACTGGTGGAGGCAGTAGTGGAGGTGGTCAAGCCAGTGGAAGTGCTGCTGGTGGTGGTGGTGATGGTGGCGGCGGCGGTGATGACGGCGACGGCGACGATGACGACGATGACGATGACGATGACGATGACGATGGTGACGATGGCACCCCCGTTGGAAGCAGAATTCACCGCAACTTCCCAGAACCCCATTTGAATGTCGAGCTGCCCATTGAAGTCCCCGTTCATATCGAGCTCGGCGCCGCCCACCCTACCCCGGTCGTAGTCACCATCCCTCAGAACGAGACGCGGCAATTTTCTCCACCCCTGACTGCTTCGGCTCTGATCCTCGACCACGCTGGCGAGCCAGCATCTAGCATGGTGCATGCGTCGACCGAGGCCATGCGCAATACCGACTACTTTGTCTTTTCTGGTTTCGGAGGAGACATCACGGACGAGGGCTACTATAGCATGCGGATTTTCATCTTTGCATGGGACAACGAGGGCAATTTGACCACCATAATTACCATAAACTCTCAATGGATATGGATAGGACATCTCGACACGACGACCAATCCCGCACTTAGTAAGTAGACTTAGCACTTCTTCCCCGGTATTCAACAAATCGCAGCTCTTCTGGCCTCGCATCACTCTTGAGCCAGAGTGGTGATTTCTTTTATTTGCAGATGTTTATGCCCTGGATTTTGAAACTGACCTGGCCAATTACACTTTTTAGGTTCAGGCGAACAGGCTCTCATAGAGCGACTGAGAGCACGCGGCCACAACGTTTAGAGTGGCGGATGGCCAGGTCTTGATCACGAGAGTTATGAGCTTTTTGGTATCTTGGACGAGCAGCACTTCACAGCACAAGACGCAATATGGTTTTGGTATCTTGGACGAGCAGCACTTCACAGCACAAGACGCAATATGGCTATGGTGAATCAAGGGGTGTCTAGACCCTCATGACATGGTTATTGGCGCATTTTTCAGATAGTGATTGGCTACAGGTTGGCCGTCATGATTATTATTATTATTGGACAGCCAGTGAAGGATGGGAGTGAGGGTTTCGTACATCTGATGACTGGGTTATGCGAAAGCATATTTTTTTTTTTTGGTCAGGTATTGCTTTGAAAGCACACCCGCGATTTGCAATTAGACCGTCTACCAACTCAATACATTCGTTATGATGGCAAACCCCCCCAAATCCTAATTACACCAAGTACTCGCGGTCAGGAGACGCATGCTTTTTTCAGCAGATGACTAACATGAGAATGAGGCTCCGTGTGTGACCCCACCATCCATGCAACGGAAAAAGCAACCCAGAGATCGACAATGTGTCTCGGCTATCCAACGCCCCGGACGGCACCTCCTTTCAAGTGCTATTATCGTATCGTATTACACGTCATCCTAGGGGCGCGCGCGATCTTGTGTGACTTGTCTTGACCCTGCCCAAAGAAGAAACAACCCCCGATGCCACACTGATACGAGGGAAGAGAGAAAAAGTCACAAAGCCACTGACGTAGGAGGGCGTAGAAAACGCCTTCATCGCGTTGCCAATGGTCCGCGCTCACTGGGCGTTTGTGGAAAGGCTCTTGCCCTCCTTCCCTTGTTCACTCATCTTATCGGATATGAGGGAAACCTCAATATATACCCAGATGTCCCTAAAACTGACGGTCCTTGTCGATGCCCAAACTTTTATGACACCGCAAGATCGAGTAACTGGAGGTTTTGTTCTATTCTTTCGAGGTTATGTAGAAGAAAAAGTTGCCCGACCACCAACAAACACACTGTCCGGTCAATAGGTCATCTATCCCCATGGCGCCGGTGGCGTCTGTTGCTTACGACTATCACAATGCTGACACATGACGCCCCTGTTAGTAACCCAAGACGCCAAAGTCACCGCAAAAAAAAAAAACAAAAAAAAAAAGCAAGGTAGCTTTGACAAAAATGTGGATTCTTTTCAACGCTCGGCATATTCCGATTTTACTTTTTCATGTCGGTGTTGCTGAGTGGACTTTGCCAGCCTTGCCGCCTTGTGCACCCACCATCTCTTCGGTCTTGGGAAATGCCGGCGGAAACTTGTACTTCCGATGCATCTTCAAAGTCTAGCGACCCAAACGCGAAAAGTAAGCAGACAAAATAGGGGAAGATCGTCCAAACTGGACTGGAAACGAGCCGATGGCTGAGTTTGGAGTGTTGGTTCTTGCCATGGAGTGAGTGCACTAGCGACTGGACGGAAAAGGCCCGAAAGAACGGGCAGCCAATCGATGAGAATGATGGACAGGGGTGAATGACTATCGATCAGTTTGCTGCCCGCTGAGCTTGGATTTTGCGAACAGGGGAATGTTCACCTGGGCAAACAAGGTTTTTCGACCCTCGCTCCCATGCGCGTTCTATCTAAGGGGGGGTGCATGGTGGGGACAGGGCTGTTGGCGAGCACTCTGCTCCCACATTGGGAATGGGATCAGCCTGTAGGTAAGCTAGTTTATGAACGGAATAGGCTGGGCACCATCCAACTAATTGGGGCTCAAAGCTCTAAGTGGTATCAACCAAATGATGAAACAGGTATTCTAATGTCAGTTCCACAGTGTCTGACGGTAGCGAAATTCGAGAACAAATGCGTTACAATGCCAACCGAAACATTGAAAACCTGAACACATCATACAGTCATCCGGCGTGCCGGTAACACTACCCAGCCGTTACAGTGGCTCTCGCTCGTGGGCGTTCGCAGACTTCCGCCGTGCCCTCTATGTACCAATGTAAAATTACCTAGACCATAGGGCATAAGACAAACAATAAACGCCTTTACATCTTCACTGACTCGAAAATTTCTAAAACAAGGAACCAAAATGCTTGAGGCCAACGATTTTCGTATATATCCATAATATATGTCCAAGGTTTTAGTTGTATTTGTTTCCATTCCGTGCGTGTTGGCAGGATTCAGTCCATGGATGGCAGTTATGAATATATGTAGCGCACGAATCTTGGGTGTTGGGGTTTCCGCCCAGGTATTTGAAATCTTTCTTACAGAGGCTCTGGGCAAAAAAACTGGGCCAGCTTCTGAGGGCCCGGACGTACACAGTGTCTGATTAAAGAACCTCGCTGCGCGACTAATATGCCATCCAATCTTCGAGGATTTCTTCGTGTCATTATGTTGAGGTGGCTACCTAGAGATGTGCAGCCTGATCGCTTGGCACCCAAGGCCAGGAACCTGTGCTTTTGACTGGGCGGTCAGATGGTTGTGACACCTTATGATGAACACAGACGGGCATGACAGCTAGCATATCACCGGGTTATCTTTGGGCTAGGGTGACTCTATCTTCTTGTCCAGGCCTTTGTAGGGGTGGGAATGCCCCCCAAAACCCAGCCCCTCTCCCTACTATGGTTGGCCAGAGTGTCAGATTATATCACTCACACCATCTTTTCTAGACTTCTGGCAGGCGGTGCTATCTCGGACCCAGCTGGTAGTACACACCATGGCTTCACGGGGGGCCTCTCTGCATTCAAGGGCTGACTGATCATCGGGCGAATTTACTCAGGACTCCCCAAAACCGCAGCTACTTCCGCTGAGCTTATCCAAGTACGGCCAAGCATACAATCGCCAAGATTCTGGTGATGCTAGGTCCGCCATGTAGTCAGATCAAAGGAGGCTTGGAGGAATGTTGGTTGGCAGGTACGTACGCAGATCGCGACGGGATCTCTGAGTCTACCTCCCACTTCTGCGGGTTTCTTGGTCCCGAAACTGACTCGGCTGTTAGGGTTCCCACTGCCCCATCCGAGAGTGCCAGCGCATGGTTGCTCGGCTTCCTTCGCGCAGATGGGTCTCTCGGAATTTCATTCTCGTGCAACCCACTACATGTTGTCATACCCCAGTGCGGAATCACGGCCTCGAGACATTAATTACATTTACACGCATTACATTTACGCGAACTATTACGGAGAATCTTCCACTGAGAATTTGCCACGAAATGGAAGTGGGTTTGAGAGTCGTTACTCATTGGATTTGGGGGCAGACTGAACTGAACTGGGCTTGGACAATGGAAGCTAAGGGAATGTATGTTTTGCCCCCCCCCCCCCAAGGCAGCAAAGCAGGTCAGCGGGGCGACGGCGTGGTATTTGTGCAGCAAATAGCACCAAAGAGCCCACATCTGCCGTTTTAATGGCTGATTGGAAATTTTGATACCGAATGCTACGGGGAAGCCAGCGAGAGAAAGTGCCTTGATATCAATTCTTGGTCTCGAATGACTTTTTGCTGGCCAAGACTATGATGATCTCAATTCTAGGTCTCGACGGACTTCTTGTTGGCTGAGACCATGCAGTGCTGAAATGCAGCCGTCAGAAGCCATTGACTCTGAAATTGCACATACGGGCCACCACATTCCCACTACGAAACCTTTTGAAAAACCACTTGCACAATAGGTAATTAGGTACTTGTGATACCACGAGCTTGTTCCTGGCCGAGACTCCGATTTCGGGGGTCAGGTCAAGTCGGTAGTTACTAGGTTTGTTTACTTTACCCCTGAGTTTATCCACCTCTTTTTATCCAGCACTACCTATGTCAGCACTACCTATGTCAGCACTACCTATGTCAGCACTACCTATGTCCTCGAAACAAACTTCCAATCTACCCATTAACCTAGGTAAGAATCAAGCAAAAGCAACCCCCCCCCTTTTTTTCGGTTCTCATCAACACGTCTTCACCGGAACTTCGGCACACGAATCCGGCCCAGCCCACCACTGATCACAAAGCACATCGCACTCGCGCCCGGGCTTGACATAGACGCGATGCTCATGGCCCGCCACCGACCAATTCAACCTCCACTGCTCCTCGTCCGCCCCCGCAGCAGCTTTATACCCAGGGCGGCATGTACACATGGTGCCGTAGTCAGTCGGCGAGCACGACGTGGTGATATGGCACAAGTTCAGCCCGGGGGCCGGATCGCACGCCGTGCATTTGCTTGGCGTCCGGGTAGCTTGGACGGCCACTGGGTCGCGGCCGGGCTGGGTGATAATCACAGGCAGAGAACCGGAAGGCGTACCTCCGGAGCAAGAAACAGGCACGCTGTATGACCCGTCGCCGTTGTCGACGATGGGCCCCGTGATGGTCGTGCCAGTCCCGCCGCTGACAGTAAACAAATCCCCTTTTCCCGGGCCCAGCGCGTTGCCGTACTTGTCTTTGGGGGTTAGGACGACAATTCCGACACACCCTGGACCAGTGGTAGTCAGGACAGCTGTGGTCGTCAACGGGTCGATCCCGACCTCGACGTGCACGCTCCACAGCAGCTCGCGCGCGTACGCACACGTTCTTGCGGACACGCCGCCCTTGGCGCGGAAGTGCAGCGTGTATTCGCCCTCGGTCCGCAGCACGTCAGCGGGAAGATACTTCCCAAAGACGCCCGTCTCTTCAAAGAAGCCTGTGTTATTCGCGTTGTTGCCGAGCTTAAATGTCTGGTCAACCACGGGGATGGCAGTGAAGTTCCGCGCCGACGCCTGCCGCGCGGGGATAGTGTCCCCTGCCACCGTGACAGGCTTTCCAAGTCCAGACTGCGACAAGAGGGACCCGATGCTCGCGTTGGGGCGGGACAGTGTCATCTCGACGGTTGTCGTCGCCGGCCACGAGCCATCCGCAAAGCTGAACAGCACCAGCGGGTTGAGCGTGTCGCCCGTGTAGTACGTCCGCGTGTCGGGCAGCTTGCGGAGCCGTGGCCCGCCAGAGGGGATGACGTTGACAAAGTACTCGAGCGCCGGAGAGCGCGACGTCTGACGGGCAGCGAAAAGGCGGCGCCAGAGTGTCCAAAGCTGCCGGGGAATGACCTGGGGTGGTGGTGGGGGGGGCCTGTACACGGTGACGTTCCACCTGCCCGCCTGTTCGCCAAAGACGGGCAGCGGCACGCGGAGAAACGTCCACGTCCGGCCGGTGGCAGTCTCGGCACCGAAAACGTCAAACGAAATCGGCATGCCGCCGGGCGAAGTCAGATTGACGGCGAGCGTGCCGTTGACATTGTCCCAGCCCACGGCCACTGTGACGGCGTTCTCGTTGCAGATGGAAAAGCTCAGCCGCGACCGCGCAATGTTGACGCCCGCGGGGAGCGTGAAATCCGGGTCCGCCAGGAGGCCCGTCTCAAAGATGTTGCCAAAGGCCTGCGAGAAGAACTTTTGCAGCGCGACGCCCGTGCTGGCGTACGAGTAGATGCCACCATGGGTCGACGCGAGATCCTGCAGCTTGGCGGCGTCGAGGTTGGCCGCGGTCCCGAACCCGATGGCGTTGACGCTGATCCCGGTGAGACTGCCGGCGATCGACGAGATCATGGGCACCGTGTTCTCCATGCCGTCGGTGAGGAGCAGGATGGCGCGGTCGTTTTTGCCTCCGGCTGGCAGCTGCAGACGGGCCTTGTCCAAACCGTCGCCGATGCTCGTCAACCCGTTGGGCTGTAAGGTGCCGACCTTGCCACCGGAAAAGGGGGACACGCCGATGAGCGCCGTTTTAGTTGCGTCGTCGAGCGCCGTGAGCGCCAGGTCGGCCGGAGAGCTTGCCGCTGTGCTGAACGAGACGAGACCAACCCGGTTGCCAACCCCTGAACGGATGAGTTGGATGAACAAGGACACAGCGTCCCGGGCGGCGGCGATCTTGGTCTTGTGGGTGAGTGCGTCCATCTCCAACATGCTGCCTGATTTGTCAAAGACGACTACGACGTCCTTGGTCTCTGGGGTGGCGGGTCGGGGTGCCAATTGCTGCAGCAGGGTGGTCGAGGGATAGTACCTGAGGAGGTACCCGTCGCACGGCGATCCGTTCGAGAGCACGCCGAGACACCGTCCGGCGGTATCAAACAGACAGCTCCCCGAGCTTCCCCCGGACACGTGGAAGTTCTTTGGCACAGTGATGGCCCCCGCATCAGCTGAAACCACCTGTGAAAAGCCAGCAGCCGCCGGCGGCGACATCTTCTTGACGGCGCCGTTGGGGTGGTGAATCCCAAACACCTGATCCCCAGCCACGGGCAGCGTAGGGCGCAGCTGGATAGGCGGCACGCCCACAACCGACTCGGCAAGTTTGAGCCGCGCAAAGTCGTGCCCGTCCTCGAGACCGACCCGGTTGAGCTTTTTGACCACCTTGTAGAAGCGCGGGTTGTACCCAGTCAGCCTGTTGCCGTTGCAGTCAACCTCGTAGTCGAATGTGACCGAGCTCCCCAGGATCTCCAGCTCGGGATCGTTCTCGAAGCAGTGGCCGGCCAGGATGATCTCGTCGGGGGCGATGAGCGTTGTTGTGCACGAGCTCACTTTGGTGCTCGACAGCGGCTTGTGGTCCTTGTCGAGCCACGACGGGATGATCAGTATGCCCACGCTGGGTCTCACGCGCGCCCGCACGTCGGCCGCGTCGGTGACACACCGCGCGTTGTCCCAGCTGGGCGGGTCCTTGCAGTACCAGAACGGGTCGTACGTGGGCTCCGTGTACTGGGCGCCGGACAGGAAGGGGTCAGAGTTGGAGATGCTGGCGTGGCCCGGCTCGCCGACGTGGCGCTCGCCGATGCCGATGTAGTCGATCTGCGCTTTCCCGGTGGTGGCGCCGTCGGTGATGTACCGCACCACGATGGGTGCTGGGACAAGTCGCTTGCTGTCGATGGGCCGGGTCCAGAAATCGGTCATGTCTGCGCCCTTGAAGACATCGGTGGCGTACCCGAGATCGACTTCGATCCGGTTGTTGCCTGGTAGGCTGACGCCGGTGAAGTGTATCATGATGAATTTTGTGTCAGTGAGCGGGTTCGAGGGGACGTTCATGGTCCAGGTTCCGCTGGAGGAGGACGGAAGACCCGAATCTGGTCCCGTGATTAGGGGCGTCGAGGGTGTTCCAACTACTCCGATGATATGGCTTAGGGGCCGGGAGATGGTCAAATTGTCGGCCATGTTTCGGGCATGGCAGCCCATGGCGGCAGGATTGATGTCCAGGTCAACCTGCCACTCGCTTGCGGCGGCGAGGGCCACCCCCAAAAGGGAGGAAACAAACCCCCAGATTTTCATAATGTATGTTTGGTGATTGAAGACGACGATACCCGTGAGCCAAGAGGCAAACGTCCTTGGACAACGACAACACACATGGTTATATACGTAACTATAGCAAAACACACCGCCGCCCTGGAGCTCTGCTCATGCACGTAGGTTTGAGCATGCATCGTGACCAAACAGCTTCGGAGGGGTTGAGCTGCACCGCCTATCCCGACGCGGTTTGAAAAAATAAAAGGTAAAAAACAGATGTTACGCACATTTCGGTGAAAAAGGTCACAAGATAGGGCCAAGCAAACCCCTCACACATCGGGGAAAGCCAAGCCGATGTTTGCCTGTTGTTCAGTGTTAATTGGACACCAAGTCTCCCGCAACCGTCTTAGCGTGACGCCCCTTTTCCTGCCGCAGACGCTATACGAACACCATGAGCCCACTCTCATATGATATATTCAAGTCATTACATTTTTGAACTGATGTGTGCAGGGTTTTTACTTGTTAAACTGGCGCAATAAGTGCTTCTCTACTGCAAAACAAACCTTTATACTCCCGAAGTGGTAATAATATTTAGAGCCGGGGGGGGGGAAGCGATTGACGAAGTTCGTGAATATGATGTGATGACCCCTCACGGCTCCTGATTGGGCAAAATCATGTCCATCACCACCAAGAAATATACGTATTTGAAATGTTTTTATCGTCCATCGCTCACTCACTACCGGTACCAACTCACTCCACTTCTCTCTCGGTGACACAGAAGATCTAATCCTGACCATGTAGAGAAAGAACCACCAACTTAATAACCTATAGAGAGAAATATGACGTTTAATATGATTTTGCTTTCTCCCTCCACGAGTCCACTCCAACCTGGGTTACCCAGGTTGAATGGTAAATCATGCCTTCTTCGTAGTATCATACGACGGCCAGTCTCAGCCGCTGTCCTGCACGTCGTCGTCAGACGTATACCTTGCCTGCATAAGCCTTTCTCGGCAGTGAGATCAGTGGTCACTCTATTACAACTGACATGGCATGGACGAGTAAGGCCATGAACACCTACCTACCTACCCGATGAAACAGCCAGCAGGTTTAAACGGGGCAGAAGATGAGTTAGGTGTTGGTGATACAGCGTAACTCGTTCAGACATAATTATATCTCCACTTGTATTCAGACCTTTTTTTTACAATTCAAAACTCACTTATAGTTTTGGTGAGATCTGTAAGATGATCCGGAAAACTCGAGTAAACTGTTAACCGATTGTCCACAAAGATTTTGTTGCGGTGGCCTGCTGTTTAGATCACCTAGACACGACTATCTATATCGCTTGGCTCCAGGGCCAGGTACCTGTGCATTTGGCCCAGCGGTTTAATCGTGTAGAGGTGATCTGGGCGGCAGGCCACCGCAACACATTTCCCTTACCTCCCCCAAGAACCGTAAAACGGCACCTTCAAGTTCCCAGTTTGTTATTTTAAACAGAGACAGAAGCGCCTTATTTTCAACTTGATGTCCATAAACTGAATCAACCCCCCCTTTCACAACATCATGAAGTTGGGCTTTCCTATCATACACATACCCCATCACCAAAAACACAGCAGAAAATATCAATTGACTTTTTATGTTTTTGCTATCGTGATCCCATACCATACAAACCCCCGCCTAAATTTGCAAACTTGTCAAAGCAGCTAGCTTGGGGCTGGTCACAACGGAAAGAAGAAGTTGATTTTCCTACTACATATTACATACTCCATCACCAAAGCACAGCAGGACATATCAGTTAACTTTTTATGTTTTTGCTATCGTGATCCTAAACTATACACACCCCCGCTTTAAATCTGCAAAGCAGCCAACTGGGGGGCTTGCTTTTCCCCACCGGCAAAGAAACCGGTAACTCCAGCCCATCCATGATTATTAGATATGCGAGCGAGAAGGGAGAGACCAAGGGAGAGAGAGAGAGAGAGAAAACCGGTATAATTAGACGAAAGAAATAAAGGAAAACGCCTTCCTCCATCCCTTGATCCGTCCCATTGCGCACACTCCTTCATCCCAAAATTTCGCCCAACCTTTTTGTGTTGCGGGCGGATAGAATAACTCTTATCCCCTTGCGGCTGCTTCTAGTGAACTGGAAAGCAATCATAAAGGAAGAGCAATGCTGCTGTATCGGAGCCAACTCCAACCAGAGAAAAAAGGACAAAAAAAAATAAAATAAAAGAGTTTCTTCGTCCGGGGTTCACCCGCGTTTCTTTCGTACACAAGGCAAAAAAGTATAGATCGTGTTGGCAACTGCGTCTTCTGCTGCGCGTAAATGGCGAGCGGTCCACAGCATTGCCGGGTCATTCGAACGTGAGGTGGCTGCCCTTCTCTGGGATGGTATAGACTGTGGTTTCATCGGAAAGTGTATAGAGCCGGGGAGGGACGGTCGGCGGGGAGGAAGCTGTTTTATTCCTTGGTCCCCCTTTTCGCCTTCTTCTTGTGCTCGCTCTCCTAGGCGGCGGCAGTGCTGCTGTGGCGAGGGCGCTTGCGCGCGCTGCTGGAGCCGGGGAGCAGCTTCTCGTTGCGCTCGCGTTTGAGCTTCTCGTCGAGGACGCGGGCTGGAGGACAAGGATGTTAGCAGTGCGACGGACAAGATGGCAAAATGGGCCGAGGGACTTACTGAGAACGTCGTAACCGAACTGGGGGAACTCCAAGCAGAGGCTGCGGAACTCGCTCTCGGCCTCGGAGCGCAGTGTGTGGCTGCGAGTCGCCCAGAAGTTTGCGACGGGGGCACGGATGGAGCTGTCGTCCTTAGCGGTGAACTCGTAGACATAACGTGCGTATGCGATCTCGCCCTTAGCGGTCGAACTGACGAGATGAATCTTGCTCGACGCCAGGTTCTTGAGGTGGTTCAGACCAAACTTCTCGGCGAGGGTGTAGACCTTTGCGTGCTTGAGGAGCTGCTCCCCATTTGCGTCGACGTCGGGGATGGACGAGTCCTTCTCAAGGGCGCGTTGCCCAGGAACCTTCTTGGGGAAGTAGTCGCCTGTGTAGAGGAACTCGAGGAAGCAGCCCATGGCGTCGATGTCTTCGCCGGGGAGCTCAATTTGGCGCGGCTATAGATAGGCGGTCATCAGTCAATCAATGGGGGCGCCCGAGATGTTGGAGGCGCGGGGACGTACGCTGCTGCCATCGTCGGTAAACTCGGCGCAGGCATCGGCGAAGAAGGAGCTTTGTGTCAGGAGGCCCTGGTGGGCTGTGAGGATGGTCTCGCTGTCGCCAGACCCAACCAGAAGTGTGATGATGGGGCTCGTCAGGTACTGGAGGAAGGTGATGCGCGGAGCTGGGGGGCCCTCCGCGGTGGACTCGGCGAAGGGGAGCACTGCGCCATTGGCAACCGCATCGTCGTCGGCGCCCTCGATCATCTCCACGTCAGCGCCCGAGTTGGCGGGCGCATCCTCAATCATCTCCTCAGGCAAGCTGCCCGCCATTGTGGAAGATCAAGAAGGGTCGACGACTGTTTCGTGTGGTAGTTTCGATGCGTGTTTGCGACGGGGCGGAAGGAGAGACGTTTGGCCAGGCGGGGGATTTGATGATTTGATGGGGGGAAAGAAAGTATTCAGACGAATCGGACAATGGAAGTTAAAATACGAATGGAAGGGGTAGATAATGCACCGAGTCGGATCCAATCAGTCCAATTAATTGAAGGAGAGTGAGAAAGCGGGAATACTCTAGAAAATGATGCTTGGGGTTGTGGGGTGATGCGTCAAACTCGGGATGGTGGAGGATGAAGCTAGCTAGTGAAGCTGTCGCAAAGGCGTCGAGAGGCTGGGGCTATGAGCTCTTTCTGCCTTGCGCAGACAGCAATTGTTGCCCAGGTCACCAAAAAGGGCCCCGGTGAGCGCAACAGACAGCCAATGACCTGTCAGGCTAGGAGCTTGGACCAACCGACATGGACCTGCCACAGTTCATCCGCATGTCAACAATATCAATATCCATGTCTTCCGTTTCTTATTTCAAGGGCTCACTGTACGAATATTAACGGACGAGTTTATTGTTCGATATATACCATTCAGCTCAACTCGTCTCTCCGCTACTTGTTATTGCCATATGTTCTATAAGGACATGCGTAGTGGTTAGACGCTGTTGTCAAAAGAAAAAAAATGTAATTGCCCCAAGTTTCGCAAGGACATGCATGGCGGTTGACGCTGATGCCAAAAGAAAGGGAAAATAAGACCCCGATGTAATGTAATGTAATGTACAGGTTGACCAAATTATCGACTAAATCGTCTGGTCCCGGCCACCCCATCTGTTCGCTCTGTAACCCGGATGAATCCCAGCGAAGAAACACCGAAACTCCTCTGTCATGTAATGCGAGGACGCCGCCGACGCGCAACCAAGAAAAAGAAGCCCGTATAATATACGTGGTGCGCCCGTGGTGTTGAAACATCCGACCCTTCTGCCCATCTCTACTACTCCCCAACGATCTTGGCACTCGCCTTTCGAGCCCGGCCACTACGCCGGAGCCCAAGAGCCGCCGCCTCGTCTACTCCCTGTCGCGCTGCTCCATCCCTTGTCGTACTCCGGCCGCGTACCTCGAACTTGTCTTCCACGTACATCTGCCCGGACTGCGGCGTTGAAGCTTTATCGGTGCCCAGCCGATCCTTCCAGTGCTGTCGTCCGCGAATCTTGGCCTCCTCTTCGGAGCCTAGAAAGCGATTGATAACCCTATGATCGAGAATGCGCTCCTCCTTGTCTCCCCGCCCCGCAGACTGCGTCTTGGGCCAGATGTACCCGTAAAGCTTGGAGTGCCGCTCGCATCGGGGGCAGTTGCATCGAGTGTAGTACGCGTCCCTCTGGATGAACGCGGTGGTGCAGTTTGTGCAGTGGATCCATGCAGTTGTTGACTCCGCAAGCAGGAGCGGCGTTAAAGTGTAGTCTCCCGGAACACGGCGGTTTCCTGACGTAGGAGCTGATGGCGCTTTCTGGCTTGTTCCAGCCCGCTTTGCCTTGACTGTTGAAGTTGGCGTCACCGGCGCGAGCTCGACTAGTTGCTGAGCCGGTGCCTTGGTCGGTGTCACCTCCATCACATCAGTATCGGTCGAGTCAATCATTTCTGCGATGCTCATGACAGAGGTTCTCTGTTTTGGAGACACAACGGACGAAGGAGACTGTAGATATGTCACATCTGCGACCAAATCTGCCGGAGGATGAGCTGTTGGAACCGCGGTAAGTGTCAGGTCGGCTGAATCATCTGGGGGTGCAGAAGTCTCGATTGTCGGAATAACAGTTGGAAAGCCACCAGCTCCAGCACTGAGCGACACGACGTCGGGAATTTGCTGAACATGAACCTCGTTGACGCCCTCTTCACGTTTGAGCGTCTCAAATGGATGCTTCATCGGTGTTGGGTCGGGCGAGAGGATTGGAGGTTCCGGGCTCTCCGCTCCCGGAGACGTGACGTCAGTAACGTTGCCATTGCCAGCATCAGACGAGAGCGGACTGCGGCCAAGTTCTGTCACCGAGCTCCCTCTGGATATGGCGGATCCGAATGGAATGGGGGCAATATCGTAATGTGTTGTCTTCAGTCGCTTTGCAGGTGTGATTGGCGGCGTGCCAAGCACTGTCATCTCGCGTTTCCGCTTCTGGGAATTACCGGAAGACTCGGATCGCTCTGGGCCGGCCGAGTCAGTTGTCGACGCCCTCTCTCCCAGCTTCATTTGGCTCTTGTATTTCCGCATCACGCGGGGCCGGATGTCTGGCGTGACTGAAGGTGTCCGGGATCCAGCCCCCGTGGCACTGTCGTCTCGCCTCCGCCGACGCAGTGCGTAGCCTCGGGCAGAACTAATCACATCTTCCTCGATGCTCCTCTTCACCGAAGGGGTGCCGTCCTCCGGTTTCCAACCGTTTGCCAGGTTGTCCTCGCAGGTCTGGCAAAGACACTCGCAGTTGTCTTCGCCAAAGTAGCTCTCGCCGTATGTGACGGTAATCTCCTCCCCGAGCTCGATATCCCGACTCGCAATAATCTCAATCCCTGCCTGGCCTCTCGTAATAAGCCTGGCATTCGCGTTGCAGTCGTGGTTGGCGAATCGAGCGGGGCCCATGAACAAGCTGGTGGATTTGCTCCTGCTGCTCACGACGATGCTGAAGTCCTTCTTTCGCAAAGCCATCTCGGCCTCCTCCTCTGGGGTAATCACCACCTGGATTCCTGAGAGGTACTTGATCGTCTCATTGCGCTTGATAAAACGGCGAGCCGTGATGCTAGCTTCGTATGTGACGACTGTGTAGCGGTTCGTTGCATTGACCTCCCAGGGGCAGTCGGGCAGGTAGATGGACATGTACCGTCGCAGGTGCGCCTTGAAGTCTTCCCGTTCTTTGGGCGTTCTAAGCCCATTATAGAACTTCTTGAGACCGGCGGTTTCGAGCAGCTTCTCTTCGGCAGTAGCGATGTTCGGGTTGGTAATGAGATGTGATTGGATTGTTTTCGTGATCTCCTCCTCCCTGATGCCACGGGAAGGGTGGTACGAAGTGCGATTTTTTGGAATGGTTGTCCAGTAGTAGGTCTATTGAAGTTGGTCAGTACGGCATGCGCTGCGCAACGAAAAGCGCCCTCGGGGACAGCCAAACTCAAGCTATTTGGCAAAAGCAGACTCACATGATCGACGAGCGCATCCGTCAGGATGTCATCGTAAGCAGCCAGTTGTTTAAGCGTCAGCTGCTTCTTTTTGGCAACCGACGCAGGTGTTCGCGGCATGATTAATATAGAAGGGGCGGGTGTGTTGTATTATGTCGTTGGATATTAATGAGTGAGTTTCCCGTCCGGGTCGACTGTCGAGAAAGATCGAGGCACGAGGAGAGACGGAAACTGGGGGAAAGGACGGGTGATATGAAGACCGCCTTTTGGCTGGATTAAAAAAGGAGTGGATGCGATGCGATGCGATGCGCTGCGCTAAATCGAGTGAGTGTTGCAGAATGAAGGAATGGACGAAGGTCAGCGGCTGATGCGAGACCTCCTTCATGCGACCAAGAGGTCAAAGCTAGGGGAGACGAGAGGAATTTGCAGTTGGAGCCAACAACGGGAAGGGCGGCGGCTGGCTGAGGGTGGTGGTGAGAAGAAACTCAGCCTCCAGCTGCAATTGAAGGAAAATTGTTGGACGACGAGATTGGATCGGAGGGGGGGCTGCTGCAAGGGAAAGGAGCGGCGGAGCGGTTCTTTCTTTGCTCAGCACAATCCAATTGAAAGGGAGACGGCCAGACCGGCTGTCGTCATGTCTTTTAGTTTTGGGGGCTCCAACTTCTGGCTGGCGGGGTGACGAGAAAGTGGCAGGGATGGATGCGATATGAGAAAGGTTCCAGGTTCCTTTGGGTAGGGGGAGACTAGTATGGGGGAATTAATTCGGGCACCAAGCGGCGTCGAGCAGAGAGAGGAGACGCGAGAAAGAGGAACGAACCCTGGAAGTTTAAACTGCCACAAAGAGGGCAGAACCGAGAGACGCGACTGGGTTCCACGTCTTTCAGAAACCAAGTTGACAAGAGGGAAGGAAGCGGCAGGATTGCTGGGCAGGATTGTGTATGCAATGCGGTGTGCATTCTCCCTACTCCCTTCCCTCTCTGCTGTTTCGAACTCGAGATGATAGGTAGCCTCCCTCCCTCCCTGAAAAATTCGGGGGGCTAGGCGAGTTGACACGCCAAATCTGATCTGCAGCTGTGGGTCTTGCGACGGCTAGCTCATTGGGCAAGATGTGTTTGCCCGCATCAGGTACAAAGGTACAAGCTAAAGCGCATGCATGGTGCTTCCCGATTGGACACGATGCAGATGGGGGCTGACTTGGCTTACCTAACCATTGGCTGGCGCGCGAGCAATTTTCGACAACAGCAACAGCAAGGCACGCATCTGAATTGGAGCTCCTGGACTGTCTTGGGCTGGCCGCTGACGAATTTCGACGACGAAACCCAACGGCACAGCCAGATCGCACCCCTCTTGACAGCATAGTCGGCAGGCAAACTGCCGGAGCTGGGGCAGAGACACACAAACCGACAAGATGATTCAACTAAAGGTATATTCTACCATCGGCACGAGACCGCCAACGTCCCCCCCAGCTGACAGCTCGACGCAGACGATGCTTAACTGCATCGATAACTCTGGCGCCGCCATTGTGGAATGCGTCATGGTCGTGGGCCAGAAGAGACACGCCTCAATCGGTACGTACACCGCCTCTGCGACAGTGCCCCCTCTGCCACGGGTACTGACTATCCCCCCCCGTCTCAACAGGTGACCGGATAGTCGCCGTCGTCCAGAAACAGAGAGGTGCCCAGGCCGCCGGTATGGCTGCCTCATCCGCCGCCACCAAGGTCAAGCGAGGTGATATCCGGCACGCCATCGTTGTGCGGACAAAACAGAAGGTTTCGCGGAGGGATGGGAGTGTGGTGCGGTTCGACGACAACGCCTGTGTCCTGATCAACAAGGCCGGAGATCCCATCGGAACACGAATCAACGGCATCGTGGGCCAGGAGTTGCGGACCAAGAAGTGGAGCAAGATTCTCAGTATGGCGCCGATGCAGGCGTAGAGAGCTGGCAAGATAGGGGGCAAAGGCTATTCATGTCTCGAGGCTGAGATGCCACGGCGACTAGGGTTAGTTCACAGTGAATCTCCCATTAGCTCAATGTCCCCCCGCCCCTGGGCGTGACGTTTGATTCAAGGGGACAACAGGAAGACAAAGGGAGGGGCTAGTCTGAGCTTAGACGAACCTGTATGTATATCTTGACATATTGTCGAATTGCATCACGGCCGCGTTGCTCGGCGCCGTGGACACTAGAATATTGTACAAATATAAAACCATCTAGAACCAAAAACACTGAATCGTCACGAAATAGAGTTGATCGTATCTGATTCATATCATTCCCCTAAGTCAAAGCTCTAATGCGCCCCAATTGCACATACCGTGCTCAAATAAATAACCATGTCCCAGAACGTGCCACTTCGCCAAACGCCGCCCCTATATGCAATGTCCGTTGAGGACAACCAGGCCGAGGATATCGTCAAAAAGCCCAGCTCCTCTACTGGAAAATGTTACCGCAGTCGCAGCACACGTAGAAGAGTTTCTAGCTGGGCATGAGCATGAATGATCAAGAGCTGAGTGAGAGGGCTGGGTTTGTTTCTCACCATTCCCGTCTCCGATGTACGCTGCTGTGACTGAAAGAACACAGCCTCTTCGTGCTTGCAGACAGGGCAGGTCTTATTAGATCGAGGGAGCTAAAGCGGAAGAGCCAGAGTCAGCCAGCGGTTCAGAATGAGGAAAGCCGGCCGGATCCTGTCAACACAGAAAGAAGCCATTCCATTCTCTGCCACCGGTAGACAGCCAACTCGGAAATCATGTTGTGTAAAAGGAAAATGCTGGGATATATGGCAAGACTATGCAGCGAAGATGTTCCGTGAAAATGTATGGATGTACGTTGAGAATGGAGATGCTGGAAATCAGACGTTGTGGCAGGCACAGTCGGCGTCATCGTAGTCGGCGTCGCAGTCGTCGTGATGCTTGACGGGGATCCACATGACATCGAGGAAGTCCAAGTCAGTGATAGCCTTGCTCTCCCCAGAACAGTCCTTGACCTTGGGGGCATGCTCGATGCGGCCCATCGTGGTATGCCTGCAAGGCGCGACGTCCGCCTCTTCAAATTTCATCTCGTCGAGTTCAGTCGGGTGTGTCCAGGTGTCGCCGAGAAGGCCGTCGTGAGGAGCCCGAGCTAGAATGTGGCCCTTGCGGGCGTCGACCATGTCGCCGCAGCACAAGCAGTAGAAATAGGGCATGTCATTTCGGTCCTGGGCTGGCATTGCACCATCAGAAGCAAAAGGAGATGCACCCACCGTCGGATCAGAGCCCACATCCTGGGTCACACCAGCAGTCTCGCCGGCGGCGTTGTTCAAGATGTTGCGGAAAATGCAAGACGACGTGGCCACCTCGTTGTAGTTGCAAGTGCGGCACGTAAACAACAGCTTATGCTCGTTCTCGTCCTCCTTGGGGTACAGCATGTTACTGCATTCGGCGCAGAATCGAAAGGTAATTTGTTCGAGAGGCTTCTTGGGGCCATCGCCGCTGGAGGAGGGGGGGGGAGAAGACATTTCGATTTAGCCTGTCTGAAGCTTTTTTAGGTATGGGTGGAATGAATTCTTGATGGTGGGGGAGGGAGGTGCTCGATGCGCGCGACGGAGGGTGACGGTCGTGACAACTGCGACGAAAAGGTAGCAAGTCGGCGAGGAGTGGTTGAAGAGGTCAAGGCAACTGATTGAAGGTGAGCTTGCCTTTTGGCGGGATTACCTTGGGGGTGGAGCAAGTGTTGGAAGAGCAAGCGCAAAGGTCGGGGGGAATGCGTTGTGGTTGATGGTTGCGACCTGATAATCTTCAAAATTGCGTGGCGGAACCAGGTGAATGTGGAAAAGTCAAAAGCTTATGACAGACATTAGGATGTGACTCCACTGCCTGGGCTGTGACTGGATCCGCGAAAAAGGACTGGGCCTTGCCGTTTGCGGCTGCGATCCAGTCTCGGTCAGCCCCTCATTTGCCTCGGCCTCCTTCTGAGCCCCTAGCCCCTCCATTGTCTCTCTCCCACCTCGCCCTGCAAGGCTTCATCCTGTGAGACACAAACCAACACAGCATTACAAAGAAAGTTGCCTCCGTTCTGGAAATCGAACACAAATTGTGCAAATAACCAAGGTAACCTTTCATACAAAACCATGCCCTAGTACTACTAAAGACACTTTGCTAGCAGAGATGCGTTTCAAATGGAGAACGCTGTGAGAGCGGGAATATCCGTCTGTACGACAGGTTATGCGAGCATCCGCAGCCAACTTGCAGGCGCTAGGAGGTTTGAATATTAACGGAATGTTAGCGTGAGAAGGTGAAATGAGTGATCTTGTATGTTTGCTAGGTAACTAAGCAATGCTAAGGCACTACCATCTCTTCCCCATCTAGGCACCTAGGACCTAGGTATCGATTTGCCGGCAAGCCGGGTACTTCATCAGGCACCCTCGATCCTCGAGGCACCTATGGGATCCAGCTCGTTGCACCCCACTCCAGGTTGGTGCTGCCATGGCACCGGTTGCAGTGCTTCACGGCGGGGCAATGGGGGTGCACTGGGGGGGCATTCTGGGGCAAAACAAGCAATAATTGTCCATTTGCAAGATGCCGTTGCAGAAATATGCCCCACGCAACATGGTTTTGGGAACTCGTGATGCGCCGTACATAGATTGCCTGCACACCTTAGGATAGTGCTTGGTCAGGTCATGGAGGGTGTCGGTGCAGCCAGAGATGCGCTCTGGGCCAGTAATCTTCCAGGGAATCAGGGAATCGGGCCTGCAATGGAGATCCGTGCCCTGGCCACCCTGGCAACCCGCCGTGCAAAGTGGTGCCAAGCCTGAGACAACATGAACACCACCAGGCCCCCTTCAAATCCACCCCGCCTTTTGTCGCAAAGGGCCGCACTCCGCTACCAACAAAAGGTGCTTCGAGTTGTTCCCATCCCACCTTGCCATTACTTCCCGCTCCTCGTCATTCTGCCGACCCTTATCTTCTTGAAGAGTTACACACGCGCGCTTGCCGGCTTGCTCTTCGGACTTGTTTCTTTCTTTTGCTTTCCGTCTAGTTATAGAACGACGATCTACCTACCTACAATACCTATAGATTTGGGGTTGTCCACCAGTCGCAGGACAAAAACATCAACCCCCGTATTGCCAGCGCGCAAGCACAACACATCCCGTAGCATTCAATCATGGGCGATGTGGGTATAATAATCCATTGTCTATGCCGGTTTACCCGCCCGTTATCATGCCTTCTACCCCTATTCGCCTTGTTCCCTCCCCCCCCATCATGGCTGGCTGGCTTCTTTGGATCCCCCTTATCCCTCGATTCGCACTTTCTGCTACCTAATTGCTAACCCTGTCCTCTATAGCAAGTCGATACCGGCCTGCCCGAGGACTGGGAAGTCCGCCACAGCCAGAGCAAGAACTTGCCGTACTACTTCAACTTCCGCGAGAAGGTATCGCGATGGGAGCCGCCCGCGGGCACCGACACCGAGAAGCTCAAGACGTACATGGCCAAGTACCACAGCGGTAGCCTGGTGACGGAGGGTGCGCAGCCGGGCAAGATCCGCGCTGCACATTTACTGGTCAAGCACAGGGACAGCCGGCGACCGTCGAGCTGGAGAGAGGTGAGTAAAGCACAGCCATTTTCTCCTATCCACATGGTATGGTACTGGGGCAACCAGAAGACTGACAAGAAAAAACAGGCAGAAATTACCCGCTCCAAAGAAGAAGCATACGCCATCATCCAAGGCTACGAGCAACGCATCCAAAACGGCGAGGTGGCGCTGGGCGAGCTGGCGCTGACCGAGTCGGACTGCAGCAGCGCGCGCAAGCGCGGCGACCTGGGCTACTTTGGGCGGGGCGACATGCAAAAGGAGTTTGAGGAAGCGGCGTTTGCGCTCAAGCCGTCCGAGATCTCGGGCGTGGTGGACACGGCGAGTGGGCTGCACTTGATTGAGAGGTTCGTCCGTTTTTATATCTTGTGTCTCAGTCTTATTACCCCCTTTTTTTCCCCTTCAGATACACTAACCGATCGATCGAAACAGACTCGAGTAAAGAACAATTTGCGACGATGTGGACATGTATGGCTATAAAAAGGAGGCAGAAAAAGAAATCCTCTTCTAAAAAAAAAAATTAAAAAAAAAGAACGCCGAAAACGATATTCGCGCCAGGTGGACAAACAGACGGGCATGTAAAGAAGGACCGAAAGAAAGAACTGCTTGATTTTTTTCACCAAGAAACTTTTCCCAAAAAAGAGTAAAAAGGTGGCAAGGGGAGAAAAGGCCATGATCTATCTCACGAACAGTCTTTGTGGCTCTGTCGCTACTCACAAACCACAATAATGAGAAAACGCACATATCATTACCATAGCGGGAAATAAACCGTGTCCACTTCATTTGTATTTCATGCTGATGTTTCCACTGCCCCGGCAGTTGTCTACGTGCCTGTGCCATGAACAAATACCTAGCCTCGATAACCTGATCTAGCCTTTCTCTCTCCGAGAACCCTTAAAAAAAAAGCAATTATGCCACACCTGCCCTCTTTTTCTTAATTGAATGTTCTTCCAAACGAAAATAGTGATGTGATGATGATGCAAACAAGAAATCTCATTTCCCCCCTGGAAACCATTGACAAAAAAAGATGAAAAAAAGATGAAAAAAATAACCATACTAAAAACTTGAATGAACCACACGGGAGCCAGGGCTCAACCGTCCGTCCTGTCTAGAAAATGGGAAGGGGTATATAACGCCTGTAAAATAAAATGTAAAACCAAAAAAAGCAAAACCGAATAGTCCGTCATTTGACATCGTTTTATCGTTCGCCATTGCCGTCATTTCCATTTCCGCCATGTAACTCATATCATACTGTACCATACCATGTCTCTTCTCCTCCATGAACCGATAACTCGCCAGGAAACCAGCCTAGGAGCTTGTGACTCATGTAATAAAATCCAATAAATCCCCTTTCATAAAACAACATAACCTCTCTTTTTTCGTCTTTCTCTTCTCTTTTTTTTTGTCCATTTATTGGCTTCCTTGAAGACAAGCACGCATGTTTTATGCAGCGGCGACACTGGCAACGACCCAATGGGCAAGCGGCTGGATCGTCGAGAACACGACCGTCATGATGCCCAACGTCATCATGGACAGCGCCGCGTACGGGGCCGCCTCGCTCTTGACCTCGTACAGGTATGCCGTGCCCATGGCCGCGGCGTTGATGCCAATGGTCACCCCCGCCGCGACCGTGCAGGGCTCGTCGTCTATGCCCCCCCTGCTGTTCCCGGTGGCCCGCCGGGCGGCCCTCGTGGCCGCAGGGTTGTTGATATTAAGATTATTATTGTGGTGGTTTTGCGCCTCAATGTCGTCATCATGGTCGTAACTGTGGGCCGGTGATGTGGTAGTTATGGTGGTAGTGGTAATAAGGACTCCCCCGTGCGGGCCGGCGGCGGCGGCGGCGGCGGCGGGCGCGGCACAGTGCTGTTGCTGCTGTTGCTGCTTCTGCTGCTGTAACTCTGCCGCGGAGGGCAAGAAAAAGCTAGATCCGACGACGCCGCGTGTAGGTTCCTCCTTCACAAACAACAGGCGGACCTTCTTTTCCATCCAGGCCCCGAAGCCGAAGCCAAGGCCCATCTGGAACATGATGCCGCTGACGACCACCATGGTAGCGTTGAGCCCCGAATCGCCACCCAGCATCCTAATGACGGGGTTTCCAAGTGCAAGCGTGACACTACGCGCAGCGAACGCAAGTTCCCGGCCCGCCGGCCCGAGTCCCACGGCGTGTGCTAGCAGCGGCCCACACACGACGTTGCCTAGCGCCATAAGCGAAGATACCGCGAACACGGTCAACCCTGCTCGTGAAAGCAGCTGCTGTCGGTACTCATATAACTTCAGACCCCATGATACTAGGCCTGCGTTGAGCAAGGAGAGAGCGATATCGCCGGCAGCCATGGAGTGGTTGGCAACGGGAGGGGTATCAGAGCCGCTTTCGGCAGCTTGGAGAATGAAGGTCGAAAACGTGGTGTTTGTTTGCAGCGCTTCGAGCATAACGTGTAGAGGCCGGTTGCTGATGGCGCCGTCGGCGAAGATATAGGTGATCATGGCGAGGGACGTCCAAAGCACAGCGTTGAACATGCCCGAGAAAAGCGTGCGGAGCCAAGGGCGAATTCGTTGGTCTGTCTTGATTCCCGCCTGGATCGCCAGCGTCGACATCCATATCGCAAAAAGGAGGCAGGTTGCCAGGACTGCATCGTTGCTTGCCGAGTATCGAAGTGGGAGGCCAACAACAATCGTAAGCAGCCAGCACAGAAGCAGCATGGGATTGCGGAGAGCCCAGGTGCCGAGTTGACCAAATCGAGTCGAGGGACATCTGTGCTCATGCGATGAGCTCTTCTCGTTTGAGATTGGGCTGAGTTCGGGCAACGTCCCCTCGCTGGTCCCATCGAGGCCAACGTCCACAGAGCTTGATAGGGATGAAGATCCGCAGATGGATTTGATCGGCTTTCGCAGTTCTCGAACTCTTCGCCCCTGAATCTCCTCGACTTCGACAAGCCCGCAGTTCCAGGAACGCTTGTCCCATCGGACCATCAGACTCTGGAGAGGCAGACTCAGGGAGTAGGCAGAAATGGTGTTTAGAACACCAGTCAAAACTAGAATGCAGTGTTAGCAAGTTCGACCTAAGCAGAAAGGGATACCGGGCTTGCTTACGAAAACACGCAATAATCAACCCGATTGTCCTGCCATCGGCGAGCGGGCTTCGGCAGATCATGACGAATGGAATGGTGAAGCCTATGGACATGTGACGATTCAACAGATCGGCCTGTGCTCTCTCTGGTTAGCACCGTACAACAAAAGAAGGAACAAACGATATGGGACCGATGGAGCGAATCCTCTCCAGGTTAGACCAAAGGGGAGGGGGAGGACACTTCATACCGAGCATCTTAACCAGCTCCGATAAAAGTCCTCGACATCTGGCAGAATACAACCGCACACCCAAAACAGCAGAAAGACACCTGCCATGGCGAGTATGGAGGGGGGGAAGTCGACACCGTTGTTGTCCAGTACGTACTGGATGCCGGCTATGAGAACTTGGGCCACCACGGTAATGACAACAACCATGAATCCGTCCCAAAGTTTCGACATGTCCAAGAACGGCCCGCGCACTAGGGTGGTGGACGAGTGTGTTGTTGCAGCAGACTTGGAAGGGTTAGGCGAGGAACAGGCCGCAGTCGAACGATGTGACGACGCCATGATCATGATCGACTTGTTGCCACCCGACACCACGGCAGCGGCGCTTGGAGGTGAGGGGGGGTATTATCCGTACTCTGGAAGCGAGCTTGCAAGTGGACGGACTTGTGTGAGTGCGTTTGCTTTTCACATAGACAACTGCGCACCTGCCAGGCAGTGAGACATGGCCAGAACGGGACTTGGGAAGAGCAATAGGAGAAGGCAACAGTCGCACTTAAAGAGACTGCATTGGCAGCCGTCTACCTCGTGGTGTCTGGGACACACACTGCAGGAGCCCCTCGCGGCGCAGAGTCTCGCGTTTGTACGCCCCGCACCATGTGGTCGCTGCCCGAAGTCAATAACATTGCTGCTCCGGCTCGGCAGGTGGTGGTGGAGGCGGCTTTGGGTCAATGGCCCCTTCCCATCGCCAATATTCTCAGCCAACAGGAGACATGCTGGCGCAGCGGACGTTGTGTTCTTGCTGATCAGGGGTCTCTCGGTGCTATTATCCTTGGATGTTGACGAGGCCTGTTACCCAGTCACACGGTAGCAACTCCTAAGGCGTCCACGGATCGAGCGAATGGCTGCACGGGAAAGACAGCAAGGCAGGCCTGGTGCGTTACTGCATTTCCCGGACTGGGCCCACTGCATGGCTGCAGGTGATGTAATCTCCAGCGACACGTCAACATGTCGGTGAAGAGGACCTACCTATTCAGGGTGTTTTTGGGGAGGGAAGGGGTTATCTGGCAGTACGTGGTCCCTGAGCAGATATCCGCCGCGGGCGCGATGACCTGCATGCTTGGGGTCAAACAGAGACGGACACACCAAGACTAAGCCAGGAACAGCTCACCAAACACGAAGCGAGTGTTTGTACTCTCCCCACGCAGCGTATAGGAGGTACTCCTGCTTCTTTTTTCTTTGATCGCCAGGGAGAGCCTGGGAATAGCGATCTACACGGAAAGGATATAGGTACTAGCTAGGGGAAGTGTTGGCTCAAGAAGTGACGTCTCGGTTTATCGCGGGCGTGCGGTGTAAGGATGCTGCAATTAAGGAGGCTCCGTTGGTCCCATGCAAGAGACCCAAGAGGCTTCCTAAGCGGGACGACTTGTCTTGACTGTCAAGTGGATGACGGGCAGCCACCCCACATCCAAAGCAGGGCTCGGGAAGAAGCCGAGCAAGCCCACACCCACATGCCGCGGAGCGCCACCGCGCCCCTCCGCGCAAACGGACGCATGGGCCAAGCAGAAGACCAGCCCTTTTTTGGCTGGATGCTGGATACCTCCCCAACTCCCTCGCCACGGCTTGGCACGTCCAAACGACGGAGCAAGCTGTGCTGGGAGAGGTCGATGAGGCCAGGGGCCCGGCAGGTGTCAGATTTGACAAGTGACCAAGCAGCAGCTAAGGGCTAGCAGGAGCCGTGGGTTCCCGTAGCCGTCCCTGGGCTGGGCGGCGGGCACGCCCCCAGCGATCGAGCTTGGTGCCCGATTGGGGAAGTCTGGCGCTGCGAAGCAAACAAGTCCCCGGCAGCCACCCAGGACCATGGTGGTTGGGGCGGGTCGGCCGCAAACGAAAAGGAAAGCTGGGAATGGGACGGGCCAAGCGGAAGCTGCAGACTTGCAGCAGCGGGCCAGCATCCCAGTTCAGTAGGGATGTTGAGTGGTCCAAAGGGTGGGCTTGTGTTAATGGAGATGCATCTTTCCGCCGCTGAAACAACGGTTGGCTGCGACTCGAGCCACGGCCTGGCCCAAGCTTGCAAACAGCACGTTTTTTTCGATGGGCACAAGAAAGAAGGAGGAGGATATAGGATATACCAGCTGTGGTGCGCTGGAGACGGCGGGTGGCTGAGATAGACCCCGAGTGAGGGACAAAAAAAAAGGGAACAAAAAAGGAAGGGTCATGGTTATCCAGGGCCATGGGAGGAAACGTTCCACGTTGTCAACGTTGTCCACATCGGCTGTGCTTGTGTGCTCTCCACCAAAGCTAATCTGGATGATCGCTGCTCTTTTCTTGCGTGGTGGCCAAGGCATGAAGAGCCGAAGCGGAGGCGTTGGGCGGTCCGGTCCTTCCAGCATCATACAAAGTCGGCCAGTCCGTGGTGCTATTACCCACCGAGAGCAGCCAGCTGTTGTGCTCGGGAACTAACCACCAACCCAACTAGTGGCACCGATGGCTGAAGCTATTCCGGCTGCTCGTCTGCCGGCCAACCTCGAGCTGCCTTCCTACCCTAAACGCCGGACATGATCCGTGCATGTAGCTCTATTGCTCGCCAAAGCTCGAGTTGACGTTTGCAAAGTCCCCTGTCGGGGCGCACAACGCCGCTGTACCCAGGGTCCAGTGGTGCTTAGGCGTCTGCAGCCACTGCGTGGCCGATGCCAGTCGCAGCCCTGCAGCCCGACACAGCGCCCCGGAGGTTTCGTCCGGCCAAAGACGGGCAGACTGTTGCTGGGTAGGTGAAGTCCGGGGGTTTCCAACTCCCAGGGGCTCTGGCCAAGTCCGAATGTGGCCGACATCCGAACAGTTGACCTTCCCCTCCTATTTTCCCCCCAGTGAAGATGGAGACGTGCTGAGAAAGCTGGTCCTTGTCTTCTTCGTTCGCGGTTACCAGAAGACAAATAGATTAACAGGACCCTTGGATCAGCGAGTGCCCACTTGGTCAGGGATTGTCGCTGCTCGGCTAGATTTGCTCAATCGCTTGCTGCAGAGTTCCAAATCCATCCATCGATCGTGAGCGAAGGCCAAGGTTCTGTGGCCTACCTGAAGACGCAGGAGATCGGTTCGTCCGTTCTTGGTGTGGGAAGAAGAGTACGAGCTGAACATCGGTCCGGTCCCTACGTGAGACGATGAGATAGGAGATGATGATATGGTGATGATGATGGGGGCTGCAAATTGCAAATTGAAGATCTCTGTCAATCTGAGGAACATGACAATGACAGCGACAGCGACAGCGACAGCGACCACTTGGCCCAACGAAAACGAGGCTCATGAAACGATGGAAATAGGCAGCAAATTTTGCATGCAGAGAGAGATTTGGTGTTTGGCACCAAGGTATCTGCCCGTTATGTCGGTGCTGGGGCAATCTGGGCGACCGCAGGGCGATACTCTGGGTGAAGGTTGCCGTACGTCCGTAAAGAGGATTTCCAGAGAATGTCGTGTTCAGCGAACACAACTCGCAGCAATCCAAACCTTCCACGGCGGCGGCCTGATGCGCGAGGAGTCGAAAGCAAGGGCCACCTGGTGCTCCTCGCGTGCAGCGTGCACCGTGCAGCGGGCAGCGTGCAGGGGCCTTGGGCCGTGGGCTTAGTCTGGGGCGCTCGCTCCACACAGTCCACTGGAAGTTTGGAGATTGGCGGGCAAGCGGGCAAGCGGGTCCAAAAAAAGAGAAGACTGCAGATGGCAGGTACATCCATACCAGCTCAATTACTATGGTAGACTAGGTAACTCGTAACACAACCTACTCGAACCAACTAGATACATTCTACCATTTGGTCATCTGCCCTTCATGCACTATCAAATCGTGCATTCGCTCTACCATAGAACCCACCCTCTTGTTGATAGTCTCCTTGGTGATTCTTTCCCAACCGTCGATAATCAGTTGGCGATACCCAGCCTTTCTTGCAAGCGATGCACGTTCTATACTTTAACGTGCCCATAGCTGCTGAAATCGTATGCGTGCAGCACTTTGGTATGCCTGGTTCGTAGGCTAGAGCTTGCTAAATAAGTTTCCAACCTTTAAAGCCATTTCCACATTACTTCCTCCATTGCTCGTAAATACTTAGCATCGTTTTGCGGCCGCGGGTGTCTTGGCCATCAAATGCTGACGTACGCGCTTAGGGTAAGCTAAAATAGCCCAGCCAGCTGCTTTAAACATTTGGAAACAGCGAAAAACGTCATTATAATAAAATGGTATATTCCTCTCCTTATATGTCTCTATTTTGTGAAGCAATCTGAGCTTCGCTTTAGCATGATGGGAGAGGTGTTGAAATTAGTGTGTGGGGGTGGGATGCATCGAAGTTGGTAGATTTGTTAGCATTTTGTTAGGTGATGTTAGTGGCGTTGGTACAGGTGACTCGACCACACCACAACACGCTATTGCAGGCCAGTTTTGCAGTCTTCTCTTTTTTTGGACCCGCTTGGCGGGGTACATATTGGGGGGATGAGGATGGAAGCCGCCTGGAGGGTGGGGCATCTGGAGGGGTCAGGGGAGTCGCCGCCAGGGCCAAAACAACCGACCTGGAACCTCACTCATCACCACATTAAGATTTTGGGGAACAACTTGACGCTCGCGTCTTTTGTGGTCTGTCTGATTGTGATCTTTTCTGCTCAGAGCCAACATTGAACCCCCAAACATGGACTCAGACTCGCTGGTCAGAATTCTGCGAGGGTACGACGCGTCCATTGACACAGCGTCGGTGAAGGCGGCTTTTGACGACAATCAGACGAAACCCAACGCCCTCGTGGACTGGGTCGCACTGCATCTCGGCCCAGACACGCTGCTTTCAGCGAGCGAGCTAAGCCAGTGAGGATCCCCGTTTCGCCCTATCATTCAATTCTATGCTATTCCCAATTCCCAGTACCAGAAACTGGCGCTAAATCGCCGCTCATCGCGCACCAGATTCGCCGCTCTCGAGAAGTCTGGCCTGGCCGCCAAGTTGGCGTCGTCGGCAGATCTCGCTGCCGTGCAAGCCTTCAGCGACCAGGAGATCAAGGACGCCATCGAGGAGCTGGATCGCTCTACCGATGCCATCTCCAAGCAGACCGAGGCCTTGAAGCAGCAGCAGGAGGCTCTTGATCGCCTCGTCAATGGCACCAAAAGGGACTCGGAGGCGCGCGCCAATCTCGAGTCCAGACAGGCCCAGAAATGGGACGCGCACAGAAGATCCGTCGCACTGGCGGTACGTGTCAGGGACGGGCCGCCCGTTTTCTTCCTTCAGGGTTTTCTAACTTGTTCCTCCAGGTTGAAGAGCTGTCCCAAGCGTTGGCCTCGAGTATTGTTGACTTGGAGCAGCAAGGCAGGGGTGCTGGCGCCGACATCCAAAAGACGGTTGATATCCTGTTCCATTCCGACGACAAGCTGCTCTCGAGTCTCCAGAAACTTGGATGGGAGCTAGAGACAGAAGATCCCCAGGAACAAGACAATGTCGTCATGTTGCGTGAGACATGCGCCAGGTTAGCAGCACCACCTTGCAGGACCCTGAAGAACCAAAAAAAAAAAAAAAAAAAAAACTAATGCTGTAGCAGGTTGATCAAGTTTACTGTCGAGGGACTCCGAACAAAACTCGATCGCATCTACCTCGAATCTCTCGAGGCATCGATACGATCGGGCACCACCAACCGTGTTTCTGTCGACGAAGTCTCTGCCCTCCAGGACGAACTCGAATCCTTGTACGCCGAAATCCTCCCAGTCGCCCAGATGTCCGCCGAGCAGCAGTTTCTCGAGCCGGCTCTCAGCAAGCTCGCGACTGAGAATGTCCAAAGCTTTGCACGATCCAACCAGGCGGTCAGATATGTATGTGATGTGTGCAATGTGATGTTCAAAACCGAAAATCCCTTTTTTTTTTTTTTTGCTTCCTTTCTTCTTTTTCCCTGACACAATACAGATTCATGACTGCCTTGGTTACCTGCTGGACCACACACAAGTTCTGTCAGACCGAATCGAGGCGTTCCAAGCATACCAGCTCGCTTCTACCGCTCTCGTGGACGTTGCACGGTCCGAGTTGACCACCGAGGTTGCACCGGCAGCAAAGAGAGAACGGCGTCCCACTGTCGGAGCATCTCCCACACGGCAGGGCAACAACTCGGTAGTATCTCCAGTTCGCCCAGCGGCGGCGAGATCCCGCCCAAGGCGCTCGTCCGGGATTGGGAGTGGTGGTGCAGCTGGCGATGACCCGCCGCTCGACGAGCTCCTGAGAACTCTTGCCATCAGCCTTCCTCAAGCAGACGATACGTCATCATCGCCTACTGCAGTTCAAGCGCATGTCAGAGCGCTGGCGTTAACCCTTGCCGAGCGCCAAGTCAAGGCGAGCGATGTCGCTCGGAACGTTCAAGAGTCCTTTGAAGGCGCTGCCACCAAGCAGATCGCCGACGCGAGGCTAGCAATTCAGATGGTACGAGACTCAGTCTTGGCCGAGAGTCCCTTTAGTGAGGTCCGACTTGTTGACCCCGAGATCGAGGGGTCCATTGCCGTGCTCTCCCAGGAGCTGGATAATGTCAAAGTGAAGTTGGATGGCATTGACACAGGTCTGGTCAAGGTTCGAGGCAAAAGCACGAAGAAAGAGGAGCTCATAACCCGGTGGGGGTCGTGAGAATGAATGTCTACCTACCTTATGTACTGTTCTTGGTTGACGTCTGTTATAATTACAATACAAGCCACTCCCTTAATCATACAGGCAGGCATAACTAACAGACTTGATCAGATGCTTGCTGAGCTCGCACACCTTGGTATTTGATCAAGGCCGCCAGAATGACAACAAGACAGGGATATCTTTTTATTTTTATTTTTTGTATGGCAGCAGGCACCATGAAGGGGATACCGAGGCGTTTGTTTTGTTTGTTGGGTCATTGACGGCAGGGCTTCGTTAGATCACGGTCAAGGCTCACATACAGCCCGAGACCAAAGAGGGCCCGCAAGGCAGACAAGGAGATCTGTTACCATTTTCTGCCTCCTTTCAACTTGTTATCACCAAATTGACTGCTATTGTATCTATGAATTGATACCGCTGTTGTCAATACCAATCGCTTCTTCGCTATTATCTCGGGTTCTCCGACCCGTCAGAATACGAACCTCAGAGAACCCTCTCAAGTTGGCTTGTAATCATGTCCCCGGTGTCCTTTTTTGGTGTCAACCTTCCACATCTGGTTCCACCCTTTCCTGTCTGGCACTGGAAGCCTTCCAGATGGCTTGTATTTCCTCAATGTCGATTTTGGGGCCACCTTCCGAACCCAGTGCCGCTATTCTCCGTGTGGTATTGACATTGAAGGTCGGCAGCGCCCTGCTTACCTCGGCCGCATGTTCCCTTTGGGCCGCTTCGTAACTCTCCATGCCGCCCCTGAAGGTGTACGTCCATCGGCCCCAGGAGTAAGGCAAGTGTGGTTTTGTGCTCCACAACTCATCAACCACTTCCTCGAGACGTTCGGCCACTCGGAGTCGAGCCTCGGATTCGCTGTCGCGAGGGAGACCGAACAACTCATTTATATAGCTCTCATCTCCTCGAGGACCAAGAATCGCATCAGCCAGTGACGCGATGGCGGGGCGGGATTTCGTAAAGTGAAAGTGCAGGTCACACATGCTCGGTATCTCCGTTCTTTTGAGTTCTGGCACCGTCAAAGGTATGATTTTGGCGTAGGATTTTGACTTGTCAAAGCCGTGAAACGTCGACAGCGGCGCGCCAAACATGTGGTGCTCGCAGCTGTCGTATTTCAACAGGAGCCCGCAACAGGGACAGTTGAGGTACGTTTGGCGGAGGAACCTTTCACGAGCAGCTTCGTCGTATTCGACGCCGACGGGGACCCCGCCCGGCCCGCCGCTCCCGGAAAAGACTGCGGCGGCCTCTTTCTTCATGCAGGGATAGCAGAACATGTGCGAGCATGGCAGCACGAGGCCCAACAGCCGCGCCCCAGGCTTGTCCATCTCGTCAGACGACGGCCGGATCTCCCACATGAACAGCTCTGCCGAGCAGAGGCTGCATTCCGCGATCGGTGCTGGCCATCGAAATTTGATACCGCTGGCGATGTCAATGAGGTACTGCCGAATGATGTGAAACCAGGGCACCCGCAACCGCCCACCTGTTGATGTCTCGGGGAACCATCGGCTTGGTAGTCTTCTGTGCCGCGTTGTCTGTGTTGCTTGATTCCATCTCCGCCGCTTTACATTGCTCACCGAGTTAAACAGCCCGTTTTCAGTTTGGGAGATCCTCCGGCCGCTCATTTCAGCCACGGTCCAGCCGCCGCGCCGGCAGCCCTTGGCCAAGTCGTCAAAGATCCCAGAAGTGGCGTGGATATCACCGTCATATATGGACTTGGCCATCCTCAGCAGTGGTGTATTGTTGGGTCTGACAACCGTAGCGTCGTTGTCGTCATTGCCATCGTCATCGTTGCCGTCGTGATCGTTGCCCTCATCGTTAAAGTCGGGGCTGGCCCAGTCGGGAATGGGGCAGTCAGATTGCTCAATCAGGTCCTCGGGGGGGATGACAGAACTGCGTTTTCTCGTGCGTTCGCCCGGTGCTGAGCTGGCGATGGAAGAAGGGGGTTGAGTGCCGAATTCCACCTCGGTGTTGGAGCCTATTTCGGGAACATCTCGGAGGAATCGCTCAACAGCAGCTTGTTGTTGAACGGGAGGTTGTTGAACTGGAGCATGTTGAACGGGAGGTTGTTGAACGGGAGATTGTTGAACGGGAATGGCCCAGCGCGGGTTGGGTGACTTGAGTTGCTCGCTGATAGTAGCCGAGCGAGGAAGATCCCCGCCCGATGTTGTGCTGGGCTGGGAGGTGTTCAGTGGCTGGACTGGGACTGAATTTGTGACGCCCATCTCGGCAGCAGCTGGGAGTGCAGTTTCTACTCAGCAAAACGAAAGTCGGAATTTTCCGAAAAGATGCTTGTGCGAATGGATGTTTTCGTGTTTTGTGGAATGAATGTTTACGAAGGCGTCCAAGAAGACCGAAATGTGGTGTAAGGTTCACGAGAATCTAAAAGAAAAGTCCTCGCCAGACCCAGCAGGTTCTCCCTCCCAAAATTGGCTGGAAGGAGAGAGGGAACTATCGTCGCCCGTGCGGAAGGCACGTTGCGTGATGTCCAACCACAACCTGCAAGAGTTCTGACGCGCCCATTCTTTCCTCAATTTTTGAACTGGAGCTTTTGCAAGTGCGTCTTGCGGGCTTGCCTTGCGCACCACATTTATCAGGGTGTTTCTACGCAGTCGCACATCCGTCAAGTGGTATCCTGCATTGTGAATTGATCCTTTCGTCATATTCCTGACATCAGACGAACTTCATTTTCAGTGGTCAATACCAATACCTGGTAGGTAGTCACTGGGCCCCTCATTGTTAAACATTCTGCCGTTACCAATGGGTGGACTTTTGGTGCAACAGGACGACGGCGGGATGGAAACTTGTTCCAACATTATCCACATATGTTCGGTGTGACTATATAGGGATTTTGACTGGAATACGTGCGTGTGACGATTGCTCCAGTCATCATCCCAACACTATATACAGAGGCTCGGGCCAAAAGAAAGGGTCATCCTGCCCAGTGCTCAGGGGAACAAATAATTAGCACAGCGCTCGCCCGCGTGATTCGTCTCAGGGGCCGTTTATATTTCTAGCAAGGCATTACGAGAAACCCCGAATACCTAGATGCGGGCCCTTTAAGCTATCCAGCAATGCATGGCAAAATGCCTTGCATGCCGACCGTGTGGTTGATGAGGCATATTGACCAGGCAGTTGATGAGCCTGCGATACCAAATTCAGGCCTGCACTGTAGTGTGGAGCGTGACCCTTTCTTTTGGCCCGAGCCTCCGTACCCCGTCGTTAGCTCATCATGATGATATCATACTCGTAATGAGGAGCGGCCAGAAAAGGATTGACCTGGGAAGACCTGGGCAACAAAAGCTGGCTGGCTGGCATATATAAGGGATGCCATCGTCCGACCCTCGCCTCTCTTTGCATTCTTCATTTCAATCAAAACTCACTCTCGAATTCATTTCGTCCACCCTTTCCTCGGTATGGATAAGATCAAGGAAACTATGAGAAAGTCGTTCGAGAAGGCGACGAGGATTGACGAAGAACGTGAGGGGATTTTCTAGCTGTCGCCAAGGCATTCATTTCTCTGACTGATGGTTGCGCCTCTCACAGCGACTCCTGAAAAGAGAAGGGATCCACTTCCAACAACCTGGCCGACGCGAGAGCATCATCCAACCATGACTGGCGGTGTGTCGTCGCATCGGGAACATAACACCAAAGAGCCGACGCACAATGTAGCCGGTGGACTCGGTGGTGGCGCCGCCGGCGTGGGCAGAGCAGGCACGCTGGAGCAGCAACAAAGCAGCAGCAGCAGCAGTAAGCCTTGATGACCAATCTATTTTCCTCCCTCGCATCGACGAAAGTGTACGGGGATGACATATCAAAATCAACGACAGACAATGCTGGTCGACAGTATCAGCCTGAGAGGCGGCCACAGGCCGCAAACCGCACCGACACCCCCGCGTGGCAGTTGATGGGAGAGCATTTCGGGTCTTGAAGAGGCCGAGAAAATGATACAATCTGTCTGCGGATATGATAAGGTGGAATTATAGATCTTCAAGGAAAGGGTTGAAGCAAAGGGCCATGCAAATGGAGGGGCTTTATATAGGTAGCTTAGTATTCGGCTCGGGATAGGAGTAAACAAACATAGCTTCAGACTTGACTCCAAATCACCACGAAAGTAGTGAAGCGGTAATGAGAATAGCTCTTTTAAAGAATGGGCTATGAACAGGAGAGCTTCTGGGCAGTAGGCAGAAGACTTGGGCAATATGAGATTTGATACTAAATATGGAGACGTCATGCACCCTGTCAGAATCTTTGGGAACTATCCTCTCATATTCCCCCTTTGGTGGCCCCTGCCATTATTTGAAAGAGCACTGCTACTAGCAGTAACGAGAAGCAACCTTGACTCGTAAATACGACGGAGATCAGTGATTGTGGACAACCTCTCGATGGCAACAACTGACGAGAGAGCATTGTGAATTTCGGAAAGGTTGACCCGAATTGCAATGTTTCCCGGAGCGGTTACGCCCGTGTAGGAAGGTAATTGGCCGATACCCCGGCCAATGTCACTCACGCGGGTCAGGCCACGCGTTCATGTTCTCCTCGCTTATAACCTCAACGAAGGCCGGAGGCTATGCAGCCAAAAGTTAGGGTTGCAGGTGATAATCACTTTCCATTGAAGTCATGGAGTATCTGCTAGATCTATATATCGTTTTTTTTTTCCTGGGAGCGTCTAGCCTGCTCAATGTGATGGGGCGCAGGGATTGTAAGGAGAGGTGGGGGACTGTTGAGGCTCCGCCAAGGGCCGCTTTGATACTACCCTGATTGCTTGCACAATATATTAGTCTAGCCATCCAGTTTTGCATGGAAATATCGGTGGACCCCCAAACGGGGTAATATACAAGTACAGAAGCAAAAGACCTGCCAAACGGATGCAGTCTTTTAGCTGTCCCTTCCTCGCCCCCCATTTACCCGGCGACAATAATAATAATTACTAGAAAGCCACGATGATGCGCCTCGCCATCGCCAGCCTTCTGCTACCAGCTGCGTGCTTGGCATACTGCCCCTATGCAGAGTCGAAAGGCCAGGAATCCCGGGATCTCGATGTCAGAGCATGTCCACATGCTGGTGCTCAGGCACGCGGCCTTCCCGCGCCGGGGAAACAGGGCGTGCTTCTGATGAACCGGATCGCCCCATCGACGTCCCAGTTGTACATAGCAAATGCGGACGGCTCCGACGAGCGCCTGCTGCTCGACAAAGACTCAGCATACGAGTACCACGCGTCCTTTTCCCCGGATGGCCGGTCTGTCGCCTTCACCTCGGAGCGCAACGGCGACGGCAACTCGGATCTGTTCATGGTCCAAATCGACCTCAACGGACGAGTTGCCAACGGCAAGGGGCTCAAGGCCATCGCTACCACACCTGCGGTAGAAGATGCTGTGGCTATCTCGCCCAACGGGAGATATGCCGCCTACGCGTCAACAGCAGACGTATACACCTCCAACATTTGGCTGACGGATCTCGAGACGGGCAAGGCGCGGACGCTGACCAACCAGACCGGTGTTACGGGCAACCCCGAGTCGCCAAACGGCTTCTTCGCGCCAAGTTGGTCGCCCGATGGCAAGTGGCTGGTCTTTTCGTCTGATCGAAACACGGGGTGGACGGGACACGACAATGGGGCCGGCTGGGAACACACCCAGAACCTGTCCATCTATACCATCGGCGTTGATGGGCGGGGCTTCCGCAAGGTCTTCAGCCATCCGACCTTGATGACTGGTTCTCCCAAGTTCTCGCCCGACGGAAAGCGTGTCGTCTTCTACCAGATGACGCTGCAGCAGACGTGGGACTCGCGGGGGTCCTTTGCTGTCAACAACACGGTCAACCAAATCGCGTCCGTCGACTTCGCGACGGGGACTGATTACATCCAGCACACCAACACCCCGGGGTGCAAGATCTACCCGCAGTACGTGTCCAAGGACAACATCGGCTATCTGGTCAAGGGCGGGGGGACAGCAGGTATTCACTACACAGGCAACAGCAGTTTGTCGATTCCAGGGGGAATGCGCTCGCCGGCATGGTCACCAGACGGCAAACTGGTGGTGTACGAGAAGACTGGCTGGGCCACGCGAGCACTCGAGAAGAAGCTCTTCAGCTGGGATCCTGCCTGGGAGTACCGCTTCATCGACGTATTTCCAGATCTTTCACTACAGGGGAAGCTTGCCTACACGTCCAAGCAGTCAGGTAACTCGTCCATCATGACGTCGAACCCCGACGGTTCAGACCGCAAGCTCGTGTTCGACGTCGGTGGCGGCGACATAAGTCCGGGGAGCATCGCGTCAGGCGGGGCGGGGGCCTTCCAGCCGTCGTGGTCGTACGACGGGCAGTGGATCACCTTCGCGCTGGGGTACTGGTTCCAGAGCCGCGGGACCAAGACGGCGCAGATCTACCGCACCACGGCCAACGGCACCAACTACGTGGAGCAGCTGACCAACATCACGGGCGGCAACGTGGGCTTCCCTAGCTACTCACCCGACGGCACCAAGATCGTGTACCGCCAGTGGACGCCCGAGGTGGGGCTGCGCGTGCTGGACCTTGCCACGCGCACGACACAGGTGCTGACCACAGAGCGCGACAACCTGCCCTGGTTCGCCCCGGACGGCAAGTCGATCCTGTTCACGCGCAATGTCACCAACGCGGCCACGGGCGAGAACTCCAACTATCAGGTGTGCACCATCAAGCCCGACGGGACAGGGCTCAAGGTGCTCACGACGTCATGGGCCAATGACGCGCACGCTGTGTGGACCGCCGACGGCCGCATCTTGTGGTCGAGCGGCGTCTACGGCTTCCAGGCGGAGGCGGCCATTTATGACAACACGTTCCAGCCATACGGCCAGATCATGGCCATGAACGCCGATGGCTCTGACAAGAAGCTGCTCACAAACAGCCTGTGGGAGGACTCGATGCCGCAGTACCTCCCCAACTCGATACTGAAAAAGTGAAAGCTAATTAAGTGCAGCTAGAAAAGGTGGGGAGTAACGAGTTATACAACGAATCTCAAATATATATTTAGTCTAGTTCTAAGGATCTCAGCTTGGTACATTAGTATACACACGCACAGAGATGTTCACGGATAATATATCTTGTAAACCTGCAAAGCCCCCTCCACGCACTGCACTACCCCCAGAAACGTCGTGATGATCAGCACCACGATTGCCACCCGAAAAGTGTACCACTGGACACCGTTACGCCGGTCATGCCACCACTGCGACAGCGTGTTGGGCGTAGCGTCGTCGTATGCCTGCTTGAGAATGACCAGACGATCGCGCCAGAAGTGGAAGCATTCAATTTGCCGATCCTCAGCTTGGAGGTTCCCGCAGAGTGTCAGGCGTTGATCGATAATTGTAAAATGTTCTTGCTTTGTGCGAAGGTTCCGAAACCAGTGTCGCTTCTGTTTCTTGACGCGTCGGTGGCTACTGAACTCGGATTGGGGGAAGAGCAGGGCCAGTGGACGTAGAGTCTCGTTAACGAGCCCGTCGGGGAAGGGGGAGCTATGGACAGGGGTTTGTTTGTTTGTTTGTTTGTTTGTTTGTTTGTATCAAGGTCAAAAAGAAGAAGAAAGAAATAAAGAAACGGAAAGAATGAGAAATAGGAGATGACTTACTCAATTTCATAGTGGCACTCGAGAAAAGAGGCATGGTGGAAGATGAGAACTTTTGAGTCGTCTTCAACCAGCAAAAGATGGTCGACCAAGTTGTCGGTAAAGTCAATCTTGATCCCGGTGACCGTTCCCAAGATCCACGCGTCAAATGACTTTGGGAGGAGGACGTATTCAAAGCTTAGCTTTGGAGGCTCGTTGAAATAGTCTTGAACAAAGTCATGCAATGAGCCAGTCTTCCACTCCAGGTACCGCCGGGGGATGGCCTGGTGCTTGACAATGCCAAATTTCAGCACAACAAGGACCCGAGCAGCTAAATTAATCGAGTTTTGGCAGACATCTTCGGGCGTGGTTGCTGGTGAGTGTAGACTCGCCAAAAGCTTATGCCGAGTTGTTATATTTCTTATCTGCTGGATGAGTAGATGAATGTTGGATGGGTTTTGCGATGCGACATTTCTACCATCGAAATGCCCTGCTATGAGGTGCCATTGCCGCTGGTAGTATTCGAAATAGGCTTCATGAGAGAGACCGGCTGCTTGATCACCGTTGAAAAGCCTGCGCTTGTTCAAAGGGGTAGGGTGCAAGAGGGACTCGATCACTCTGAGAGCGTCGCCATCAGTTGGTCGAGGTTGATCCAATGACATTTTTTCATGCTAGATAGGTAGGTAGGTAGTAAGGGGGTAATAAAACGCGGCAGTTTGGGGACAGAGTGGGCCGCCGTTCCCGACAGCGGTCCACCCTCTTTAAGCTGTGGCCGAAGGGGCAAGTGCTGCAAGTTCGCTACACCGGGACCGCTCCTTGGTAATTATGTACCCCGTCGGTACTTTTGATCTCAGTTCGCTTTTGTGTTGAAAAAGCCAACCTCAGGTACCAACCTAGGTACCATGTAAGCATCCAGTGGTGCCTCGCAACCAGCGGCAAACATCCCTGAACTTGGTTTTGGAACACCGGCCCACCGCCACGTAACTGCCATTTTCCCATGCTCACACAAAGAATCACCGTTAACAGACCCATTGTAACTACCACTCTTGCTCAAAACGGGACTCTAGATAGCATGAGTCGAACTTTTCATTCTCTGACGAAACAACCTACTATAGATACTACGTTTGCAGAACGGATTGGCTTTAGGGGCCGTAACTTTGGAAGTCCACAAAAGAATATGGCTAGGGACAACATGGCAGGTTGACCGTTAGCTACCTAAAGTTGCTGTTTCACTCCTGGTGAAACAGGCGCCACAGGGAGTAGCAGGAGTGCTTTAGTTGAAGAAAAGGGGCAGGGCTAAAACCTAGGTACGTTGGTATTAAGCGACGAGGGGCTTCGAAGTGTATTGGCTATAGGTCTATAATATAGTATATGTACTATATGAAGCGTTTGCCTACCTAGCCTTGTGCATAAGTGGCTTTGTGGGAATTCATACCGTAATCCCAGTATGCGTAAGTTGATGACACTATGCCTACTATGCCACGAACCCCTTCGCATAACGATACAACTACAATAGAGACCTTCTAGTGGATCTAGACGAGAAGAGAAGAAAGATAAGCAATGTAATACACACCATTACAACCCCGTCAGTTCTCGAAGCGCAGTGTGTCTGACAAGGCCTCCATCTCCTGGTATTTTAGCTGGTAGAATAGGGTGGGACGAATTGTACTTCTAACTGATATAATACGTAGATTGTGCTATGAGCTGACTATTGGTTGTTTCAAAGCACCAAACCTATAATGACCGGATCCTTGTGTAGGTCCTTGTTTTAGTCCCTATTTCCCAAGTCTGTGCTTACTGCGGGGAGAGCCAGAATAGGTCGAAGTTAAGATCCATTTGATCGTTCCCCATCCCCTAACCGATAATAACGAGTAAGGGGATAGGGACAGGGAATAAAGAGCCCTGCATCGACGAGCGGATGGCGAGGTCCGTATTGTCCTTGATATCTATGGAAACAGCAGTAGTGTGCTCAGTGGTGTTGCTGGCGATAGGCAGCAGGGTGAGGCCGACGGACTTCTCGCTCTCGCCGCCACCTTTGATCAGGGAATCGATCGGCAGGAACCATGGCCTCTGTACGGAAGGAGATAATGGCCGTCGATGCGGGGAGGGTACCGAGTGCTGCAATGAAGTGAAGTTGGGGCTTCTCCTTGTAGTTGTCGTTTGCACTGCTTGTTCGGCTACCTAGATCGGCCGGACGGGTTTACGGTAGGCTTTCCGCGAGATCCGACAGCTGCCGACGCCCATTTTTGTCTGTCAAGGAGTGCACAGCGCTTCGGGCTAGGTTGGTGATGGCACGGCTGAAGACGCCATTCTGAGCAGGTGAGTGATCGACAACCACAGACTATCACTGGTGTGCCGCCGATTTCAGCTAAGGTTGACCTCCAACTCGTCCAACTTCAAACCATCCCAAATATCCATTGACACCCTCCCGATCCCCCGTCGGTACGCAACGCCACCCCGCCAGCGAACCCAGAGGACATTATAAAATTCATAGGCATCCTCGATTCGGTCTGCCGAGGGGTGCTCGTCCAGCTCCCACTCCAGCAGGACGCCTTTAGCCCACTTCCAGTCGCGAACCCTTGTGTTCGATATTGCGATAAGCTCACACTGAGCCTCATTGCGATGCGAGGGGGGTTCTTCTGATCCTTCGCCGCCGGGTCCGTCGTCAGACAATACCCCAGCCCACGTGCCTCGGTCGTTGCGCAGGGCATACGTGCGGTAGATCGGACACCCGAGCCAGGGGTGCCGCTCGATTTGCTCGGCTCTCGTGAGCCACGATCGCTTTGCCGTGAACTTCAAGACCGCGCCGTACGTCGTCTTTGGTTGATCCTCGCCTCGCTTTCCCCGGGGCAGCAAGGGGAAGGGATTCGAAAATGTCCGGTTCTCAAACGATGGATGGGAGAAAGAGTAGTCGGTTTTGCCCCCGCCGGGCTGCTGCGTCAAGGACCACCCAAGCAGCGAGGAAGAATTCCCATCCGTAGTCGAGAGGACGTATTCACCGGGTTCCGGGCGTTCATTTGCGGGGATGGTTTTGCGCCAGCGAACGAGCGGGTCAACCACCCTTGGATCAGGGAGCGGCAGACCGGCGGCGTAGAAGTGCGAGCCAAAGGAGGTCCACATGTCCAGAAAGAGGGAGCCCTTGACGCTCACCCATGACCAGCTCGGCAAGCGGACATTTTCCCCCTCCCGCCGGCGCAGCGGCCGGGGCTGCCGCCTGTCGCCCTCCCAGAGCAGACACACGTCAAAGAACATCTCGGGCAGCCCAAAGTGGAACCCGGGACGGAACGACCGACTCAAGACGGTCGTTGCACCGGCAAACGCGGCGAGGACGTCATCGTCAAACGTCAGCTCCCGCTTGGCGTACTCGAGAACCACGCGGGCGAGCTGTGTGATATTGGGCCAGTCCGGGACGTCCGAGATAAACCCAGGCGTCTCATGGCTGGTGCCCGCGGCGCCATGCTCGCACGCCATCCACTCTTGGCTTCGAAAATTGCGGCAGAACCAACTGACCGTCCCGTTGCATACGAGCAGGCGCCGTGAGAAAAATTCCTCTTGGAATGTCCAGGCGCGCGTGGACCATGGCGTCCCCGCGCAGATGCTCTTGGCGTCATGGTCGCTGATGTGCTCGGTCTGGAGGACAGAACCGGGGAACCTCATGTAGCGGCAAGTGATATCCCGAGGTTGGCCTGGGGCGCTGCCCCGACAGATGCCTGGTATGCCGAAGTCGCCGTGGGCCCCCTCGCCGGCGACGATGGTGAAATAGGCCCGGGCGTAGATGGATGCCATGGCGTTGATGAACATGGCCTTCTCCGCGCCGCCGTCTTGGACGATGCAGAAGCAATCGGTCCAGAAGAACCGGATCCCTAGCCGGGATGCCAAGTGCATGGCGTCCTCGATGGTGCGCGCGTCAGGCGGCTGCCGCTGGTGCTGGCGAATGTCTGCGGTGAGAGAGCTCCCGGCTGTTGCAGCCACTGGAGATTCTTGGTCGTTGTCTTGGGAATCTCCACCCGTCCCCAGACGTAGCTCAGGGCGACGTAGCGCGGGCCGTCCGCCGAAGAATCACTCAAGGGAACGCGTACCAGGCATTCCTGCTCGAGGTCGATCAGGTAGATGGAGGAGAGGTCACTCTGTGTCAGAATCGATTCCATATCGGTATAGGTTGCCGCATCTCCGTGGAGGCAGTCGCAGGTCTCGATCCACGAGCCAATCAGGTCCGTGTCAATCCGATCCGCATCCATGGCTCTCCCGTATCGGACTTGGCCTATTCGCTGCGCGGCGTCGGCGGGCTCTGCTTGGACTGCATCGGGCCACGGCTGACGCTGGGCTCCTGGCCATGGGGATAGACGTCGCAGAAGAAGTTTCTGCCATCGAATCGCAGTCGTGCGTCAAGGCTAAGAAGATCAGGCTCGGCGACCTCTTTGACTCCGATAAGTGCAGAGACGATGGATCGGCAGCCTGCACAATCTCGTCCTACCCTAACGAGCTCGAGGTTCCCCAACAGCACGGATGGGTGTGATGGTAGCTCGACCATTCCCTGCGACCGGATGATTTGGACACTGTCTTGGATAAAATGTCCGACTTGGCGGCATTTTTCGCAATAATAGTTTAAAGTTCTATCCAGCGTTGCAGTTGCAGGGTGGGCGACAGTCTTTGGAGGGCGACATGTCGCGCAAAGCCCACCTGCAGCGACTTTGGACATGACCCGACCTATAATCTTTATTGCTGTGAACCGTTTCGGTGTTGTGTAAAGGGAGAGGTGGCCCAAGCCTCCGCCTTTGGGTCTGGGCGCGATCGAGCCTAACCAGTCGCCGTGGGGAGATGTGACGGGGCTTTTAATTGGGTGAGGGAACCAGCATTAACAGCCAATTCCTACTTCAGCCAATTCCTACTCTGTGGGCTCCCTTAGGCGCGCAGACTCTACTCGTGAGATCCGATGCCACATAAATCTTTTTGGCATAAGGGACCAGCTTCGATACCGTCTTGTGAGCTTGGCGGTACACAAGGTCTTGATCCGCCGGCGGCTCTTCCGGTCCGCCAGTTAGTCTTACCCCTTGGTACAGCTAAGTAGGCCAAGCTTACCGAGCTGGTAAAGTCAAATAGCTGTTGGAGAAACATGTCAATCATCTCTTTGGACTGACAGATGCTTTTCTGCTGCATGTCAACACGACTAGTTGTCCCAACAGAGGACGGGGAGTCCCGTATTCTCCGACCCGTGAGAGCCGGGGCCCTTTCTCTCTGGCCCGGGGGAATGTTGCTCGCCACCACAGACAGATTTGCTAGGAGATGCCGTGTCTGCAGTGTTCCTCTTGGCCAAGTCTCTTTCGCAGCGCAATATGTTTTGGTCGTCGTCCTAATTTGGCGTTATTGAGCCGTGCCTTGCCGCCGGCTTCCCTCGCGTTCGATTCCGTGTGCGCCGGCTCTACTGCGTCTCGGTCGAGTCCCCAGTATCAGAGACTGAAGTAGCCGCCGAGGCTGCTGCTGAGGAACACTGCGCCAAGGCTGATCTGTGGCTAGCGATCTGGCTACAGTTGTGGGTTTCAGAACAAAGAAGGACCTTGATGATGATGTAGATAGCCCAGCAATATATCCAACAGTTTATAAACGTCCGGATCATTTTGGAGCTGGAACTCGAGGCCCCAAGCTCGGTCAAAGTCATCCAGATAGACCCGTCGGCCCCATTCCTCTAGCTTCCTTGTCCTCGACGCCTGCCATTCGTCTGACACCTCATTCGAGGACAGTGGCTTCAATAGGTTGAGACAGTCTCTCCACTTTCGCACAAAGGCGGGCAGATCCTGCTCCCGACCGTACCAGGGCGACATCCTATGAGCCTCGTGTTTGCCTACCATTAACTCGCTGGAGCAGCAGGTAATTACGATCAATTTTGTTGTCGTTAACAGTGGGTAAACGTTCTCCTTGAATCTGAAAGTATAATTAGACCGTGAGCTCATGGATGCTAACGTGACTTGCGTGACAACGTGAGCCAGGAAAAGGAATTTTAAGGTGGGGGGCCGAGTCATGAGGGGAAATGGTGTGACGAGGCGGGCGCAGCTGAGGCAGCCGTCACGTCATTGCCAGTGATTGTTTGTCGGCGGTGGTAGCACAGCAGACCACATTGGCCCCGCCTACCTTATTGTTACAACCAACTCCCATGTAGGTACCCTTGGTACCTTAGCAACTTCGGTATCCGTAAGGTACCTTTTCTTTTTTCCACACACCACCACCTCCGATAGGTTCTGAGCCCTCGCGTTTCCAACACGCAGCACGGCAACAAATTGTGAAGCCACAGCTTGCTGCGCGTCTGCCTTTCCCCAAAGGCGAAGCACTACCCTCTGGGGGTGCGCGCGCGTGGGAGAAGACGAGCGGCATCGCCGACCAACCCGTTATCCCGCTATCGAGCTGCCACACAAATTTGCAGCGGATTTGATAGCCCCACATCTTATTGCGCGGCAACTACCAAATCAATCCACAACCCGGTGCCTCCCTACCAGTTCAAGTTGGCCCCGAAGTAAATGCCTCTATTCCGTTTCTTTTGTCCGCCAACTGCCCTACCGGTAATTTCCAAGTCTCTGGTTTTGTGATATTTGGGTGTGTATTCACTCTCGCCTGTCTGTGAGTGTGACTGCACCTTCCTCACCCGTGGTTTGGAACCCGCTCCTTCCTCAATTATGGTATATAGGCCACTCCTTCCTTATTCCTCACACAACGGCCCGACGACAACGACCGCGAGTTGCCAATTGGTCAATTCGCGCGGTCGTAATAATTAACCCTCCCCCCGTTCGCAGGGGGCCATAGGTTCGGATCCCGTTGAAAGTAAAACCCCACCGGGGTTTTTGTAACCGACCACCTCCAAGGGTTGGCCGGCGAGATTTTGGCTTTTTTATTTCTTCTTCTTCTTTCTCTCTCTCTCTCTCCCTCTCTCTCCGTATGTGTGTGTGTGTGTGTGTTCCTGATTCTATTTTCTTCCCTTTCCATTTAACATATAGTGGTGAGACATGGGCGAATCGAGTTACAGCCCAACTGAAGCCGCTTACAGCTCCTTCATCTTTTGGGGACTTTCAGGTACCGCGTCCAAGTTTTGAATCACTTCACTAGCATAAGAATCAGAGCGACGATAGTGTTGTATTCTGGTCTATAGCAATTACATGCATTTGGAGAGGAAGACAAAAAAAAAAGGTGGGAATGAATAAACAACTGAAGCAGCAACAAAGCGACTGGAAATTCAACCGTGACCCCTTCAAGAAATAACCCAAAACTGTTGACACAAGAAACCAACGCGACAATGGACAGTGTCCTACTCACAGTCCACCACAAACCCACGTCGTTGTCGATCAGAAGATTGCAATGACAGCAGCGACAACAGGTCCGTACTTCTTGACCAGGTCGATGACCTCGTTGAGCAGCTGCTTGAGGAGGGCGACCGAGATGGAGTTGGCAACCTTGACCTTGCAGGACATGATTTTGTTGCTGGCGACAATGTCGGCCCAGTGCACGCGGACGTCGTTGCTGTATCTGGTCTCGTCCACGTCGTGGTTGCGCGAGCCCCAGAACTCGATGGTGCCCCGGAGATGGCCCTTACGCGAGAAGCTGTAGACGCGGCCGCCAATGTCGCGCGTCGCGCAGGTGATGGCGTAGTCGTACGACCAGAACCCCGTGGCGCGGAAGTGCGTCTTGAACCGGGCGGACCCGGACGACCACAGTGTGATGAGGTGGTCGCCCGTGACCTTGACGCTGAACGACCACGGGTTGTGCACCCAGGTCAGGGACTGGTACGCGCGGGCCTCGAGGTCGCGCTTGACTTCGGCCGTAGCATTGGCCGGGATGGGGTCGGCGGGGCCGAGCTCGACCTTGGGCGCCTCGGAAGAGACGTCCTCGGCGGCGATCTTGGGCTCGCCCCGGGTGACGATCAGGGCCGTCGTCGGCTCCTCATCACGGGCGGTGATGCTGGGCGCCTCCGAGGTGTCGTGCTCGTCGACGACAACGTCGCCACCCCGGATATGGAGGGGTGTGGCTGCGGCCATGGCCGCGCCGAAGAGGATGAGGACAGACGAAAAACGCATGGTTGTGGCCGAGGTTGTAAGACAATGCGGAGGTGTCTTGGGCGGGGAACTGAATAAGAAGAGAGGAGAGAAAACTTCAAAGACTGTTTAGTGTGTTTGGCTTCCTGCTGATGGGATCGAGTGCTGATGGGATCGAGTGCTGAAGTCTGTGGGTGATTGCCTGATGAATCTCAACAAGAAACTGTGAAAAGGACCCCGTTTATATAGATCCCCCCCCCCCCCCCCCCCAGGAAGCCAGAGGCGAATATGGCCTCCCTCTACGTTGATGAGATTCGGACATCTCGTTCAGTCGTCCGAGTCTAGACTCTTGCGGCTGATGAGCCAAAAACGAGTGGAAAGCATGCCCCCTTTCCCAAAACCGCCCGTTCAATCTCCCCACGAGAGGCCATTCAACAAATCAAGACGATTTGCACCACTGCCTCATTCTCTTGAGGAATACAAAGACAAGTCAATCACGGCGCAGCCCCGAGCACCGGCGTGACGGCGTCGAGGGACGGGAACCACACCGAAGACTAGCAGCCATTCAGAACCAACATCCGCATCGGATAACCATTAAAAGACACCACTTGGCATAGTCAGCCGCCTTTTTGCTTTCTTGCTTCCTAAAAATAAAGTCGTATAGGTCTGCGCCTCGGCACCAGACTGTTCAAGATCGTTGGGCCACAGACAGAGCAGAGCCCCCCTGCCTGAGAGGAGAGGGGTATAAAAGCATCGTGTCGGGTTTAACGCAACGGAAATATGTAAGGGGCAGGGCAATCAAGAGAGAGCCGGGTGTCTTGGCAGTTTCAGTTTGCGGAACAACAGCTAGCAAACCTCTCGTGTGGACTGTTTCCGCTTTGGGCCGAAAGAAACTGACCGCCAGCCGCAACGCCCCCGACCACCGCCAAGACGCGAAACGGGGAGCAGCCGCAGCGCCTCGACTCTTAGCGAAGGGCGGAGCACGCACCAAAGGCGGGAAATGGCGGGGACTGCGTCTAGGGGATTAATCCTGGGAACACGAGATTGTGGAGAGAAAATTGTTTGGAAAGGTGGCAAATCGTGCAGTACACTAGAACCGAATTGAAACCCGCCAGATTGATCCTTCGGCCTTCGACTTGGAACCTGGCAAGCGGCATTTTGGGAGATTGACTTGGGGGGCTGATACCGCAAAGAACAAAAAAATGAATTGGTGAACTTATCCTGTTGTTTCTATCATCTTTCTGAATTGACTCTGATAAGAAGTTGTCTTCGCAGTCATGAATCACTACAATTGGCAAAAGGCGCTGCAGCATTACCATCTTTGGATATAAGATATCAAGGAACCACCGTACTTGAACAGGGTGCTTGCTTCCCGTCGGTATATGTACGTCTTTGCTCTGACTGGACGAAAAGCACCTGTCCTCATTTTCTGGATCCCCCTCTAAATAAACCGCAACGGAGAGGGAGCCAGGAACATAATTATTAGCACGCGATTGATATATGCAGCAGACGGGCTCTCCAAAGAAGTGTCGGCTCAAGCACTGATCATCGTGAAATAACAACCTTTTTACACCAAACCTTGATTCTCTCCAAGTTCAATCACAACATGGCCTGCACTGACAACAACGCGCGCCGCGCCCTGCTTGTGAATAACAATAAAAATCGCCTTCTCTCCAAGTTTTACTCCGTCGTCATTGCTTTCCCCCCATTTCGCTTTTTTCTACCACCACCCCTGAAACACCTCACTACCGCCGCCTGTTGATACGTCCCAAGTACTGCTGCCTGCCTAGCTTTGCTGGTGACAAGGAAAGAGAGCAGGGCAAAGCAGGCAGGGATATCTCCAGGAAACTGACGCGGAAAACAGCTCGACTTTTTTGTCATCAAAGGCGCTTGACATCAGCGGTGATGCGTCAGTAGCAGCAGTTGCTCATAATCAAAAAGGTAAGCAAACGAGGCTGTATGATTTGGGTTTATTATTTGATCCGCACCCTCCCGAGCCAGAGCGGAAGTCTGGAACTTGTCACTGGAAACCGTAACTTCCGGGCTTCCGATTTGAGTTCGCAAATTATTGACTTGCCCTCAGTGCCTGTACTGCTTATTTCTCTTGGCGGTCCAAGGATTACGTAGTCCCCCGTGACTGTGGTTTGAATCCGAGGTGGTTCGGGATGGGGGCCAGTAACATCCGAGACTGGTCGGAGAATACATCAACACGGCAACAAGGCTTACAGTTTGAACATTCCCCGGTCCAAGTTGAGCAGGTTTGGCAGAATATGAGCAGAAATGTTAGGGGCCGAAGATGAGAGCGCAAACTTGACTGGAAGATCAGTGTAGGTCGTCACAGAAGCCAAGGTATCTATATCAAGAGAAAATCCCATTTCTGGTAATAACCTTTGAATGGCTGTCTCACTCTACACCTCATCAAGATACTTTCCCCTACACACCTCACATAATCCAATATGATCGGCATCAATCTGGGCTATGTCGCCCTCGCAGCCTCATGCTTCTCGACCCTCGCCCATGGCTTCCCTTTTCCGGGCTCCAACGGCCCTGGTCCTAATCTGCCGCGGCGTACCATCGCCGGCGTCTCGGTCGTGGACACGCCTCTGGTCCGCGCCGCAGAACAGTACATGCGCGACCATTCCAACGACTTGGTCTACAAGCACGTCATGCGCACCTGGCTGTTTGGCACGCTGATGGTCAACAACAATGCCACGCTACGCGCCATGGTCGACCCCGAAGTCCAAGCAGTGTCGCTACTCCTCCACGACCTGGGCTTCGACCGCACACCCAACTCCCGCCTCGTTAGCCCCGACCGCCGCTTCGAAGTAGACGGAGCGATCGCCGCGCGTGAGTTCATCCGCGACCACCGTGATGGCCGCCGCTGGGACGAGCACCGCATCCAGCTTGTCTGGGATGCTATTGCGCTGCACACGGAGCAAAAGTACGCCCTATACAAGGAGCCCGACGTGGCGGCCGTGAGCATCGGGATCTATATGGACTTCTCGGGGCCGGGCAACGGAGTCACGCCCGCCGAGTATGCTGCCGTCGTGGCTGGATTCTCACAGGACGGCCTGAAGGATAGCGTCAAGGACACTTTCAGCTGGCTCTGTCGAACAAAACCTGTCTCCACCTATGGTATATGGTAACTGCTCATCTGTATTCGATCTTTTTGCTGACCATGGATCATCTAGATACATTCATGCAGCCGTTTGGAGAGCGGTTCGTGGTGAACTACTCAGCAGTGGGACACCGTACAATTGACTCTGTTCTTGGACCACCTGCGGCTTATTAAGTTTGGCAACGGACGTGGCACAGCCTGAAAGACTTGAAACTTGAGATTGGCAGTGACTACATCCACCAAATGCGTATAGGTGGTTTGTAAAGATCAGTTGTTGAAGCACATATCACAAGTAATTAGACGGTAGTACTAATTAGTATATCCATCAGCTTAATAACGGGGCTTTGTTTGCTTGCCACGAACTATCAATTCTTTGTCAATTTTTAGGTTCAAACAATGTGCCCTTCATCGACGTGAAGAGGTGGTGTCTTCTCATTGGACTCACCATGTCGTCACCAACAAAGGCATTTATTTCATTCACAATCCCCCTTTTCTTCGAGGAACAAAGATGGCTCAGTTACATATTTCTATAACCGTGGCGATTTCCTCATCCCATTAATACCTATAAACCGCCCCTGGTCATTTTATAATTAGTTCGAGGGCGAAGAGATCACTAGCAAACTTTATACCCTGGGCAACCAACAGCCATCTTGCTCCACTCCCTCTTCTCACTCTCGTCACGGATACCACCTGAAGAATTGTATCTCCAACCGGGTAGGTACCGGCCAGGAACACTGTTTTAAAATGGGTTCAGACGGAATCACCAACACCGACATTGCCAAATTGTCCAAAATCCGCAAAATGCTAGTCGACCTGAGAAAAGACACGCCCGAGGCCTCGTCGCGTTCCATTCGTACTGACGATTTCGACTACCTGGCGAACGGTCTTGACAAAATCAATCATATCAAGAAGGACGATGATTCCAGTCAGGCTGACATGGAGATTACTCACCTCGGGTATGACTTTGCCAAGTTCAGGCTTGCCAAGGATCGTCCTAGCATCAACGACCTGAACAACGTCTTCTTGATACTGAACATGCTTAGGGAGCCTGAGGAGGAAGACCCGACGAATTCTCGCCGTTCCAGGCTCCATTTTCAGCAACCGGATACTCCTTGACAAGATCCCCAGCTTTGATATCGCTCTCAAGAGCGGCGAAGAGCTGGCCGCCATCCTGCTGTGCGGCTGCCTGCTCGGATACCACTACTTCAGCACCCTCCCTAACCACTCACGCTGCCCGTGCTGCATCGAGGAGCTTACCTTCGAGATCCCATCCATGTGCAGCCACACGGTCAGCCCCTGGGTGGTCCACCCGTGCCAGCCGCTAGCCAACCTCCTAAAGATCGCACCCAGGACGATCCCCGAGGGCGGCCAGATCCCGGACATTTGCATGGAGTGCCAGTATGCCTGCTACAAGGTTTCGTACGCGCAAAACATTTTGTTTGGCGTGGAACCAGAGATGAAGACCGTGGCTAATGATGCCATCGAGGACATGTTCGAGACGGCGGTCGAGTACCCGGACTGGACGCACCCCTGGGACGACGACCCGGCCAAGCAGGTACCTGAGAGCGCTTTTCGCGAGGAAAACCCGGCGCCAGCTGTTCCCGCAAAGAGCGTCGCTAGAGCATAATTAACTACTTGCAAAAATCACACAAGTGAAGAAAGGAAATAATAATAAGATTGCCACTGTGTAAGTTTTCGAGTCTCTCCGAGACAAGCGTTCAACATTACAGAGTAGATTGGTAAGAGTTTTTCAACTTTTTCCGTTTTGAAATATATACTAATTATCTTCAGCGAAAAATAACTGGTAATTAGCTTGTTTTTGGGTCTAAAGGCATACCGATCAACTGTAAGCTAACATAGGAAAGAAATGTTTTTATATTCAATTAGTATATGCAGTCTTTATTGGAAACAAGCATTGCAAAAGCGTAACATTGTGCAATAATGTGAATTAAGGTAAGGTACGTTCTAAGTAAGTATGCTACGCTCCGCCAGGGCCAAGTGGTATTGAAGCAGGACAGTGGGGTGGCTATTCTACGTCACTCGCCGTTAGCAAGTAGACTAGGGGGATATGCGGTCGTGAATTAGACTAGTAAGAGCCAAATAGTTTGGTAAGTGGATGTAACATCTTCGTTAAAGTAACCCCAAACGAAGAGGAGCTCCAAGCTACGTAACAAAAACATAATGGCAATAGGCTCAGGCTCAGTAATTAGTTTCACGTGGAGAAAAACCTCGGAGGACGTAGTGATTTCTAAACATAACGTCGGAAGAAACGGGCCTCCAGGCAGCGAGATTCTCACAAATAAGAACGACCGTGAACACTTCGCGCGAAGCTCATACGATATCTGGCAGACGGCTAAGTTTCGGGACGCGAGCGTAAGCCGGACCAACCGGGAAGATCTGACTGGCAGTGTATCCGCATGAGCCGAATATCCCACCCCCGTCCCAGATGACACCAAGAGGCCAGGAAGTTGGTAAGCAGCGATACAATGTGCGTGCCTCGAATACCGGCATAAACTCTTGGCTAAGCCTAGCCTCTGCGGGTGAGTGGGCTTAACTTCATCATTGTAATTACGAAACGGGAAGAGGAGAAAATTGCTCTCCAAGTGCCCAAAAAATATGCAGTGATAATTATCATCAACCCTGTCGAAGGGTTTCACCACACCCATTAAGAGGAGTATAAAAGCCCGCTTCCAGGTCCTGATGAGGTGAAGATAGGTCTAACAATCAAGCCGTGTGACTCAGCCCAGCAGAACAATGCATCTCACCAAAAGAACCCCCTTTTTTGTCACACCAGTGCTGGCAGCCTTGAGCAGCCGTGTCATAGCAACCAACGTATCAACGCTCGCGGCACGACTTCAGACCATCTCGGCCGACGTCTTCCCCGACCTCAAAGCCATCGCTGTCAATATCTGGAACAACCCTGAGATTGGTCTCAGCGAGCATCACGCACATGACCTTGTAGTCAACTATTTCACGCAGCAGCGGCCGGGCGAATGGACGGTAACGCCCCACGCGTACGGCATGCCGACGGCATTCAAGCTCGAGTTCGAGTTCCGAATTCCTGCGCGAGTCAACCCGCACACGCCGCTGCCCGTGATTGGGTTTTTGGCGGAGTACGACGCGCTGCCGGGCATCGGGCACGCGTGCGGACACAACCACATTGCGCTCAACGGACTCGCCGCAGCAAGTATGGTGCGGAAGGCCGTAATCGAGCTGGGCATTCCCGTGCGTGTGGTGGTCGTCGGCACGCCAGACGAAGAGGGCGAGGCAGGGAAACACAAGCTTCTCCAGGCCGGCGCATTTGATGGCGTTGATGTCTGGTTCATGGCCCATCCGACGAGTGCCAACGCCATACAGCCCATGAACGCGCGCATCAACGCCATCGCTGAGTTCCGCGGCACAAGGCACGACGACGTGGTACGCGCCGCGTATGAGACGCTCGTTGCCGTGCGCGACCGGGCCGCGGACGGTTTGCCGGGCACAGCCTCGTCGGTTGTTGCGGTCGAAGACGTCGGCATGTTCGCGTCCAACGTGGTGCAGTCGTGGATCTCGCTTGGCATCAACGGGTCGACGCTCGACGTAGTCCAGCAGACCGTCTCCTCTCTTCTTGATATTAGCACGTATCCGGGTGTCACTTTCACAGCTGTGAACGACAGCGATGGCGGCGTCAACCTGACCACGTTCGGGCCAGGCGGGCACGCGTCCGAGAGCACCAAGAGCCCGCTGGTCCTGACGGTTGAGACGTTCCGCGCTCTGTCGGCCCAGAAAGGCACATATTTCTACCTGCCCGGCAACACCAGCACCACAGCCCTCGACATCACATTTGACATGCGCTCACGCTACACCCTCGACCTCAACACGGTGCTGGACGTCGTCGCATCCACCATCGGACACGGCGCCGCCGCCATAGTGACTGACACAATCTACCCGGCGCTGGAAGTCACCCCGTTCCTCCCGGGCATCTTCATCGACCTTCTCAACACAGACGCGTACGGCGCGCAAACAGACTGGGGAGTGTCGTCCTTCGCGCCCGCGTCAACCGACGCTGCGTGGTTGCAGAACGCGGTGGTGGACCCGAAAACGAAAGCGCTGGTAAAAGCAGACCGCGTTGTCTTCCACCCCAACTTTGGCATCTGTCCTCCCGGTGGGGGGAAATGCGCGTTCAACCACGAGCCGCCGTTCCGAGACGTGGCGGGGACCGAGTATAGCTATTCGCGAACGGAGATTGTAGCGAGGGCGCTGGCGCATGTTGCGGTTGAGTTGTTGAACAATGCAACCATGATGACTGAGGCAACGGGATTCTAGGGAGGTGAGGGTGTTGGGTAAGGAAAACAGGGGGGGGGGGGGGGAGTAAACAGTCATCAATGCTAGCGGTTAATTAGCATCGAATCTTGGCATAGAATTGTTAACAGATGTATGATGCGAATAACCTTCGACCTGAAAAGACATGTCAATATCCGAGAGCATCAACAGTCAGCTGCGCACTGCTGGGTAGATGATTATTCAGCATCTCCGAGAGAAGTTCGACGGAGGCTGTCCCTGGCTCCCTTGCCACCCAAAGAGTGGGGTTGTCATCCCCGAGATTTCCGGTGCGGTGTGCATCCATCGTGGCTTTATCTTGCCAAGCAGTGGCGCAATGTGCAAAATAAAATTACGGAGCCTGAGTGTTGTTGATGTTGCGCCTCATTCGGCAGGTATCTATTATCTCTCTTACCTTGATAAATGGAACATGTGGCTTCAAGACGTTGGCCCATTGGTCTTGGACAGACGGATGGGAAAGAGCAAATGCCTCGAAAGGATTGTGACTTCATGTTTTGTTTTTATGTGACTCTTTTTTGCGCGACCTTTCGTCATTTTGTTGCACGGCCATTGATAAGATTTGGGGCGATCGAGAAGAGAGTTGGCTCTGCTTGAACAGTTTTTGGAAAGGGACAATGTGCGTGGGGTATGTGTGCAAGGTGTGGTATACTATGTGTCCTGGCGTGGTGTTTGCATGTATGGATGTAGTATAGGGGCCAAAACAAATCGGCGGGCCTCGACTCGACACCACGGAATGACAAAAGGGTGCAAGCAATGACGCGCCCGTTCCGAGTCCACTGCCCGACACCAACCCGCAGCCTGCGTAATTAATTAGAAACTGTCCGACAGAAAACGAAACAGCTGTGCTCAGTCTCTACTGTGTCAGTTGTTACTTGTCTTGAAGAAGGATGACATTCATCCAATTCGGGGTAAACTGGATGGGTCATGGCCTGTGGGATTCTTGGTGATAAAGACCAGATGAACACGGGACGTGGGGGACTGACTGGCGGTACCTGACACCCCACGCACACCCAGCGGCCTCCCCGAGCGATCGGAAGTCGGGAGGGATTGTCGCTGAACCCTGCATGCAAGGCCGAAAAAAGAAAAAAAGTCTCAGCTTGATCATTGGAATCGAGTAAACATCGCAAAAAACAAAACAGCCAAGGACAAGACGAACAAGCCCTGACACTGGCGACTCGTGTGTCTCACCGGAACCGAAAACGGGAAACGGGTTTCGACAATTGAGAGCTGCAAGGCGTCAAGCACGCCATAGGTTGAATTCTTCGAGATGGCACACGTGACCACTTGCGTCTGATTGCGCCCACATAAACCTGCCAGGTGGTGTGGCCACTGATTGGTGTGTTTGTCGCACCTGTTAGGGCGAACTGGGAATGGCGTCGCGATGGCGCCCGAGTGCCGTTGCGCTATTGCGGCTACTGCCCCGAGAGCCGTCCGAGTGCCGGCAGCCTGCCCCGAGAGCCAGAGAGCCGGAGCGCCTTCTGTGCATTTCCGGGGACGTCATGGGGTCTTCTCAAGGGGAAATGACGACCCAGCACCCAATTTGGAAATTTTGAGGCCAAATCCAGGCCGTAAACAGCCCAGCGTTGGCTTTCTCCAGTCAAACAGGTGTGCACTATAAGCTCACTAACACGGGCGACTTCCCCGCACAAACAAGGTGGGCTGATAATGGGCGCTGGGATCAGCGATAACGCAATTTTGGGGGCAAATGGAGTGAAGGAAAGGTCCCCGAAGCCTTGCCTGCCCTGCAGCCTTCACCTGGTCTACTCCGCTTTTTGCATATGTCGTGCCCCACTATTTCGAATTTCGCCATACTGAGGGCATCTTGCACCAACGACATGCCCAACACTCTGACACCACGCAACTGTTGATGGGCTTCCACAGACGAAAACCAGCACTGCCAACTTGCCAAGCCGCAGATCTGTTCGTCGCAGGGGGGTCTGGAATCTGGAATCTGCTCTGGCTGTTCTTCTTGACGCTATATTGCCCAGGGGTACCAAACACTCACAAGTATACATACAACAAGCAGCAGCTGGAATCGGACGAGCAATCTTGAACCCACCCTCACGACCCCCTCTGCCCCCTCGGCCCTTGCGACGACGACGGCACAATCGATTCGAATCTCTCCCATATCTCCCGAACCACGCATCCAATATCCGGCCTTCCAACGCCCAGCCCAGCCCACTCCTCACCGCTGCTGACGATCGGCACTTGGACGACGATTGCGACCCCAGACCTGCGCATTGCGTGCCTCCCTGCCGCCGCCCTGCTGCACTGCTAGAAGATTGAAGCACCCACGGTTCACCGCCCCGGCGCCCGCTGCCCGTCTCTGATACATCTGTCATACAGCGACACAGTGACACAGACAGTGCAGTGCCGCCGCACAAGCGAACCCCGTCCTCCAACCGCCGTCGCTCCCTGCCAGCACGCCATCGCCCCGAGCCCCTCGGAGTCTGGGAACAGGGAGCCCAATGCCTGCTGCCGCCATTTAACGACCTGACGACGCAAGTGCCCCGGGCATGCTCCTCACTATGGAAATTTCCGGTTCATCCACGATTACCAACGGTCGCCCGCCGCCTACCACCAGGCAAAATGACATCGACATGCCTATGAATGACGCTGACCCGCCTTACTACGTGGCCCGTCGCACCGCACCACCTCACAAAAGCGCCGCTGTTTCCATCATCGGGGACGACGACAACTCTGCCGGAGCGTTGGACAAGGACAAACACTACGACCGACTTCGGCCGGTGGCGGGGGAACGACTACGATCGCGCGGCAACATGTCAAACATGTCGACCATGTTGATAGGGAAGACGGTCACGCCCTTTTTGAAGGAGCACATTCCCAGTCTCTATGCCCCGATCGGAAAACCCCAGAACGAGGAAACGTCTAGGGAGCACAACCCCAACAGCCGATATTGCTATCGTCACCGTGCTGATTCTAAATGTCGGAGATCCGCCGACGAGGCCAAGATGGTCATGATCCAGAACGAACTGGACAAGCTATCATCTGCAGTGAGTTGCTGCGCCGCTGCCTACGATTGATATGTCGTTATCTCGCTATCAGTTTCCTAACCGTTCATTCAATAGGACCAGCAAGCCATCACACACGTATGGTCGTTGTTTTCCGCCGCACCTGCTCGCCACCGAGAGCTGATGCTGCAGGGTGTCCTCGCTCAACTCTGCTTTCCCCAGCTGTCTCTCGTCTCAAGGGAGGTGCACGAGGCGCTCAAGATCGACTTCATCACCGCGTTGCCCGTCGAGCTGTCGCAAAAGGTCCTATGTTTCCTCGACACAGTGAGCTTGACCAAAGCGGCTCAGGTGAGCCAGAGGTGGCGACAGCTGGCGGATGATGATGCAGTTTGGGTGCGCATGTGCGAGCAGCATGTCAACAGGAAGTGCATCAAGTGTGGCTGGGGCCTACCTCTTCTCGAGAGAAAGAAGCTGCGCAACTACACCAGGCAGAGGCAGTTGGCCAAGAGCCACTCGGAAGGGAGAATACTAGAGCTGACGGAATCGTCTTCCCGCGGGGAGAATGAGGATGGCCAACTTGTTCCGGCTGGAAAGCGGCAAGCCGCCTTCTCGGATGATACCACCAACGGCAAGCGGCGCCGCATTAACGGCGTTGGCGGCAATCAAGAGCAGGAGCCAGAACCCAAGACGCGCAGCTGGAAAGCCGTGTACAAGGACCGGTGGCAGGTGAGCACATTGGCTTTGCATTTACCCGTCCGAGCTGAGCGGTAGCTAACAAACGTGAAGGTCGGATACAACTGGAAGTACGGAATCTGTTCGATCAAGACGTTGAAGGGCCACACCAATGGGGTAACCTGCCTGCAACTTGACGATAACATCCTTGCGACAGGGTCATACGATGCCACCATCAAAATATGTATGTCCACCCTAGCAGCTGCTCTTGGGCTCCAGCAATGTTGGAACCTCTTAGCCTTGATGCTGGCCGTCCAACTTTCTTTCATGCAACATGTGTTAACGTGATGACTTAGGGAACATCGAGACGGGCGAGGAGATTAGAACTCTCAAAGGACACGAAGAGGGTATCCGCGCACTTCAATTCGATGACTCGAAGCTCATCAGTGGCAGTCTTGACAGTATGTCCAAACCCTATCCACGTTCACGGCTAATATGGCTGAAAGCTGACTTTGATACCAGGCACAATCAAGATCTGGAACTGGCATACGGGCGAGTGCATCTCCACCCTCCGAGGCCACACGGATGGTGTGATAAGCGTGCACTTTGACGGACATCTGCTTGCGAGTGGCTCGATTGATAAGAGCGTGAAAATCTTCGACTTCAACTCCAAGGAGACGTACTGCCTGAAAGGTCACAGTGACTGGGTTAACTGCACTCGACTGGACATTAAAAGTCGGACTGTCATATCGGCATCGGACGACACAACGACCAAGCTTTGGGACTTGGATACGAAGCGAGTCATCCGAACGTTTGAAGGGCATGTTGGCCATGTTCAACAGGTCCTGCCTCTCCCACTGGAGTACGAACCCGATGACGAGCTGCTTTCAGCAGGTGTAAATGGATCGAGCGACAGCACTGACTCGATGTCGGTTACGAGCGGGGGTGGGGGAGGGGGGCGAGGAAACACACCTACCGTTTCATTTCCGCCAACCGATGATATTCGACACTGCTATGGAGAGGCGTTCGTGGCGGACCTAGAACGGCCCCTGCCGGCGCGCTACTTTTTGACGGGCGGCCTCGACAGCACGATTCGGCTTTGGGATAGTGCGACAGGGCGGTGTCTGAAGACCATGTTTGGGCATCTGGAAGGGGTGTGGTCGTTGGCGGGTGACACGATTCGGGTCATCAGCGGCGCCAACGACGGTATGGTCAAGTGCTGGGAGCCGCGCAGCGGCAAGTGCGATAAGACGTTCACGGGCCATCGGGGGCCTGTGACATGTGTTGGGCTCGGCGACAGCATCATGGCGACCGGGAGTGAGGACAGCGAGGTCAGGATTTATTCGTTCAAGGACGTGGCGAACAGCTCGGACGCGGGCACACCCCGAAGTTCCAACTGAGCGGCAAGCTTCGTGTCGCCGCGAAGCACGATTGGGTGGGGTGCTACTACCGGTTTTTTTTTTTCTTCTTTTCTTTTCGTTTTGCAAGCGACGATGTTGGCGTACGGCCTGTTAAAGGAACGTGTTTGGGCATTTACTCTTGGGAAACCGGGACCTGAAAAGCATTCATAGAACTGCATCGGGCATGGGACGGACAAAGGGATTGGGAAAGGATAGGATCATGCGGATTTTTGCTATAAAAATACCCTTCGCAATGAAATATATTAAAACCATTTTGATCCTGTTTCTGGCGGTCACTAGAAGACATGTCGGGCGACTTGGCTGGAGACCTGGGGCCTGGGAACCCGAGTCATTAACGAAATCCGGCCGTGTTCCGTGCTGGACAGGAGGGATTCGGCACAAGTCGACAGAACCTCGGCTTATTGTTCTGGAGGGCAACTAGTGTGCCAGACTGCCACTGGCTGTTTTTGGTCCTCGGGCTGCAGTCCCGGAAGTATCCGCGCGCTCTCGGCAGTAAAAGAACTAACTGGGCCTTGGGGGCAGGGGCCACGGGGGGGGGGGGGGGTAGGTGTGGGGACAGGGCACAGCTTTCCCCGCAAAATCACAAGCTCGGCTTGGAGTCGGTTATGGCATTTTGGTACGTCACGTCACTACGCGATCAGAATGGCAGGCGCCGGCCTGGAGGGGAGATCACAAGCCACGGCAAGCTTTGTTTCTTCGTTTCTGCTCCAGCCAAGCACACACGCAACCCCATATCTCTCCATTGGCCGTTCAGTCACGAGGCCATCGATTCGAGCATTGCCCCTTGCTCTTCTGACCAACAAAGTGGAATATCCACGGATTTGGAGTCCAGAAGAAGAAGAAGAAGAAGAAGCAGTGGTTTTTCCACACAATTTCCCTCCCATGTGCCCCTTACACACACACACACACCCCTGTCAGATTGGCCCTGCCGTCCGAATCAATTGGATGAATTTGGCAATTGGCGCAATGACAGGGGTCAGGGAGGCCAAAAGAGCCTCCGGTGCACCGACGCAGGCGGATCTGGCGTCCGGCATGTTTTTTTGGACCTCTCAGCAGGAGGTTTCCAGCACGGAGACACGTACCTGCACCTCAGTTGGTATGCACAGTACCTACGCTCGACGTTGTAGCACTCAGACATCATATCCATCATACTGTCCGTCACATCCCGTCATGGCTCGTCAAGATCGGCTTTTTATTTTATTTTTTTATTGTGCTGCTGCCACCCTTTTTTTTTTATCCCGTCCGGGCGACCGCGGGCCAAAAAACAACCAAATGGGGATCCCAGACAGACAGACACAGCGAGCGCCCCAGCCGCCCGGCCCAGGTCCCAGTCCCGGTCCCAGCGTCGACTGTCTGCCCCTCCCCCTCCTTTTCTGACCCAACTCCAGGATGGACCACCACCTCGTCATGTGTGTTTATCTGTGAGTGTGAATGTGAGGGTGTGTTTGCCCCTAGCTCCTCGGTCGTGAGGAGGGTTTCTCGACTGGCCGTTTCTCTCATCTTCTTTAGTGGCTTGTCACCTGCCACCTGACTTTCTCGAGGTCTTCACAACCCCAAGCAAGGTCAATTAATACCTTCTTGGATACGAACGATCGTTCGCCGTTGACTCTTTCTTCGTTCCTCCACTCCTTGCATGGTACTAGTAGTACCCGTACCCCAGCTTGCCCAGCATCGTCCTTGCCCTGCCCTGCCCTGCCCTGCCTCCCCCCTCCCTTTCCACCCCATCCCCCATCTCCCATCTCCCAGCTCCCCAGGTCTCCAGTCCCATTCCAGTTGGGGGAGGGAAAGAACTTTGTGGAGTCGTAGCTATCTCTTTTTTCGGGGTCTCCATTGTTCTCCTTTCCCTCTCTTTGTTATATTGACTCATGAGCCCGCCCTAGCTCGGCTGCCGGTCTCGTCCAAGTTCTCTTGTACTCGTCTCGTGTTGACTCTTGTCTTGTTTTTACTCCCTCTTCATATTATTTACATACACCACCCAAACATACACTACTGCAAGCCCATTACTCCCCCTCTCAAGTGGCGACTCGACCGTTCGAACTATCACCCAGCCACCCTACCGAAAGAAGCTTCTCTAAATCGACTGCTGTGAAACACCCATATCCGGACCGCCGGATTCGAGGGAGAGCTTGAACGCGCAACACGAAAAAGGAGTCGTGGGTAGAGAGTGCAAACCAACACCACCACCACCAACCACATCACACAACCAAGCAGCCATGGCGTCCAAGGCCAATGGCGAGCGCAAGAAGCCGCCAACAGCGGCGACGAACCTCATTGGTGAGCCTCCACATCAAGGATGAGAGAGAGACTGGAAAACAAACAAATTGCTGACCCGCGCTCTGGCGCATTGTAGCTGGTGGAGGAGCAGGCATGATGGAGGCATTGGTGTGCCATCCCCTCGGTACGTCTATCCCCCTGCCGTCGACTTGGTCGGCAAGTGTCATCAGATTGGCTGGCTGACAGCTTTCTCTTTGTGCCGAGCAGACACCATCAAAGTGCGCATGCAGCTCTCACGTCGCGGGCGGCAACCGGGCCTGGCCAAGCGCGGTTTCCTCCGTACAGGTATCGAGATCGCACGTAAGGAGACACCCCTCGGTCTGTACAAGGGCCTCGGTGCCGTCATGACAGGCATCGTGCCCAAGATGGCCATCCGCTTCACGTCGTTCGAGTGGTATAAGCAGGTTCTGGCCGACAAGCAAACGGGCGTCGTCTCAGGCAAAGGCACATTCCTTGCGGGTTTGGCGGCCGGTGTCACCGAGGCCGTGCTCGTGGTGACGCCTATGGAGGTGATCAAGATCAGGCTGCAGGCCCAGTTCCACAGCATGGCCGATCCGCTCGACATTCCGAAGTACCGAAACGCCGCCCATGCCCTGTACACCGTCATTAAGGAGGAGGGCTTCGGCGCGGTCTACCGCGGTGTCTCACTCACTGCCCTGCGCCAGGGCAGCAACCAGGCCGTCAACTTTACTGCCTACTCCTACTTCAAGACATGGTTGCACCGCTGGCAGCCGGAGCTCGAGGGCCAAGGCCTCCCGAGCTACCAGACCACCCTGATTGGACTTGTCAGCGGTGCCATGGGCCCCCTCAGTAACGCCCCTATCGACACCATCAAGACGCGCCTGCAAAAGACCCCCGCCCAGCCAGGCACCTCAGCTCTGCAGCGCATCACAATGATTTCGGGCGATATGTTTAGGTGCGTCTTTTCTTGCCCCCTGGCAAGTTGAGGATATATGCTAACTGATGACCACAGGCAAGAGGGATTCCACGCGTTCTACAAGGGCATCACGCCGCGTATCATGCGTGTGGCGCCGGGCCAGGCCGTCACCTTCACCGTCTACGAATATCTCAAGGAGAAGCTGGAGAAGAGCGGACCAGCTTTGATAACGGGGGAGAGGTACGAAGAGTGAAACAAACCTCTCCAACCCCACCCGTCCAGAACAAACCACCCCCACCCCCATCGGATACACATATACGACTTGCACATACACATACGCATTTGTCCACATATACCCCATTTTATTTCCCTTTTTCCTTCTTCCTCGTACACGCATATCTCTCCCGGATTTTTTGGTTCAGGCACGTTTTTGTCTCAATTTGCTGATCATACCGTTGGTGTTTTTCTTTCTGAATTTAGTGGTCGCGATCGTCAGTTCTCGAGCTTAGAGGTCAAGGTTATCAAGGCTTAAACGTCTGATTCGTTTGGAATACGGTTTTTTTTTTTTTTTTTGCCCGCAGCCGTACGTACATATACATCAATCCTGACGCATACCCCGAAGTTCTTTTGGGAGCTGGATTGGGGTCACTGAGGAGCCTGGGGACGGTAGAGAAAGTGTGTGGATATTGGATACAGCGCAGAGACAGAGAAAGAGACAGAAAGACCTGGAACGAACTGGAAAGGAATGGAAACAGGGATAGAGATAGAGAGCTAGACCACGGACCACCACACGCAGAGACTTGCATGAGTGTATAGCATTTTCTAGCATTATGTTTTTGGAGTATTTTTTCCCCTCGGTTTTGAGCTTCTTGGTTTTGTTTTGGCAGGGATGTGATGTGAGTGGATTAATTTAAAGACAAGGTGTGGTGGCTAGGTACCAACCAGATCCTGGATATAATTACCACCTGATCACTTGTCACCAGAACTAGGAACCTGTGGTTTTGGCTGATGCGGTGGGGTGGTTGTGACACACAATGTTCCTCCAACTCAGGGACTCCCTTACGTAGGCTATCCTATTCCAGGAATTTGCTTGGTTGGTAAACTGTAGTTAGTGTCAGGGCATTTATACTCTGCATTTTAACACTCAAGCTCGACACTTTATTCTTCTCGTGTTATACTTGCCAGCCTACACAACTAATTACTACCTATTGTCACAATAAGCTTTGCCTTGATCCATGCAATGCCATGTGCTATCTGATGATACCTTAGTCCCACGTGTTTACCTGCCGGGTAACGATGGAACCCATAAGTTTTGTATATTAATTAAGCTCGGAGTAATTAATTAGTAAAGAACATCAGATGCATACCTTAGTTGACACTCGCCCAACGCCATCAGACGATCCTCGCCAGTTGAAGGTTCTTGATTTTTGTTCAGAGGCAAGAGAAGGTACAGGTCCTGCGGAATTTAATGAATTGTCCCGTGATGCCGGGCTGTGTGCCTAAGTAGGTAATTAGTGGATGTTGGCCCAAGGTGCGGGGAAGTCTGAATATCCGAAGTGGAAGCTTCCAGCTTTCCAAAAACGCCACATCCAGCGGATATTGGGCAAAGTAGGTCGGTAGATACCTATGGAAGCTGGGGCCAAAATAAAAGGTCAACCTGCCCAGTGCTTAAGTGTAGAAATCGCACCGTGAGTGCTAGCCTGCGTGCTTAGTCCCAGGGCCATTTAAGCTACTACCTATTAACGTATGGCGAGAAGCCTTGACTGCCTACCGTGCTGGTTGATGAGGTATATTGTCTAGGTAGGTAATAAAGTCTGCGATGCAAGTTCACCTGCACTGTGGAGGATAACCCTCCCTTTTGGCCCCAGCGGCCCAGCCTCCGGAATCAAGTAGACGCATCAGTTTCAAAGTTCGTTTTGTACTACGATCCGTATAGGTAGCTGTAAACTCGGACAAGGACAAGAGCTCCAGGTAGGTAACAAGTCATTCATATGAAATGCCGATAACTAGGTAAGTGCCCGTGAAGAGTCACAATCGTTGTCTTTTGCGGGCGGGCGGCTTAGCTGTGTGAAGCACTACCAAGTGAAGTTGTCCATGAACAGCTTTTGTTTTTCTTGGCCGAAGAGTATGTGGATATTCCGTTGGCGGATTTTTGATTGATCCGCTCGTTTTAGAATGCTTCCTTGGTTTGGCTGCCATGTTTCTTGACCGTGGGAGTGCAAAGTCTATATCTAGACTTCATCTCGAACACGGATAACATACCTCTACTCAACCCGTCCCCCCCCCCCCCCCCCCCAGCATTCGAGAAAAGTTAGATCACTACCTATGCAGGCATATATATTGTGGGAGTGCGGCAAAAATTCCTCTCTCAGACATCTTCTCCCAATCATCCAACTCGCTCGCCAAAGTCGAACTTTATTCAACCACTCTCACACACACTCAACTCCACTCAACCCAAACGCATCGCACCACAACGCAAAATATCGGGTCAATTCCATCTCGCAAAGCAGCAGCAAGGAGTAGTGGTCATTGAAGGCACGGAATTCCTTAATTACCCTGTCAGACCAATCTCTTCCCCAGAAGCAGCAGCACCAAGAACAACTCTCCCAAAGGGAGATATCGCCAGAGCCCAAGGCACTCCCATCATCAGACTTTAGAACAGCACCATCATCAGCAACACGCAGGACAGAACCATCGCCAGCATCGGAGGCAGAACTATCGTCCGCATCCGAGATGGAGCAATCACCAAGTTCTGAGAATCTTGACCCCTTTTCATGGAAATGGTTGAAGGGCGAGGAGCAAGCCACACCCGAAACCACGACGTCAGATGATGAAACTTCTCGAGCGCGTTTCGAGGGCGACACCGACATGGACGCCTTTTGGAAAATGCATTGCCGGGAACTGGTGGACCAGATCGAGGCTGACCCTGAACCAACCGAACATAGCTTCCTCGAGTTTTACGACCACTGCATCAACAACAGTCTCTATACCCGGTTTACCCGGGGGGAGCAGCAAATGGTGCTGAGAAAGAAATGGCCAGAGCCACACGTCCTCAACAGCTACCTAGAGTGGGAGGCCAAGTGGGAGGCGGCGAACCATTACAACGCCCACAACAACCACATCAGAAGCATCACTCACCAGGCCAAGTCGGAGGAGGAGTACACCCGGCTGTCTATCGGTCTGTTCCTCCGCACCGCATGCATCCACACCGACTACACCAGCCCCAGCTCCCGCAACCGGCTCTGGAACCAGATGATGAGGTTCGACCTCATGTATCTCGGCGAGAGCAACTTTGGGGGCACCTTGACCGGCTACGCGCTCAAGCCCAACAGCAAGTATCTCTGGCCGCACATTGACAGCAAACGCAACATTCCGCCGTACAAGCAGGACGCCGACGTCCTGGGCATCAACACCGACATCACATTCAAATTTGGCGGCGACGACGGCGATAATTGGTTTGGGGAGGGCTCGATCCGCAAAACCGCCGCGGACCAGGGCGACATGTACGCCCCAGAAGGGTTCGTGTTTGCCCAGCTCGGCGAGCTATACACGTACACCGGCGGCAACTGGGCCGACGAACGAGGCACTTCTCTCGCTCGGCAGACTGGCGACAAGGACTGCTGGGTGCCCACCGGCTTCGGCGTGGTGCTCCGTCTCGACGCGCACGGCCGCCCGGGCGCCGTGTACGTCATCTACAACTTTTTCGAGATCCGAGACGGCGAGGATGGCGAGGAGGAGGAGTACAACGACGACGACGACGACGACGACGACGACGACGACGACGACGACGACGACGACGACGACGACGACGACGACGACGACGACGACGACGAGGCAGCGGCAGCGGCAGCAGCAGCCACAGAAGATTGCAACCGATTCCATGTCAACGTGACGTTTATGTATGAGCCAGGGGGCGAGCAGTTCCCGCTCCCGCGCATCGGCCGCCTGCAGGTACATGGGCTCGAGGACGACGTGTACGGCCAGGAGGCTTTCACCGTCGGGCAGATCGCCACCAGCCTCGACGCGCTGGCACTGAACAGCTGCGGCTGGATCCCCTTTGACGTCCAGTCCCGCGCCGAATGCCAGATCGTGCGCGCCAAGGTGGATTACTACTGCGTTGCTGGGGCGAAGGCTAAAAGGGGGAAGAAGGGTGCTGCTCCGCGGAGGGTCCTGCTGAGGGAGTTTATTCGCGAGGACGACGACTCGGAGGATGACAAGATGGAGATGTGATAGATGGTGATTGACTGCAAGGAAATTTGTTTTTACACGAGTTGGAGGAAGTGGATATGTGATAAAGAAGGAGGGCAAATATGGTGTTTTGTATTTTGGTATTAATGGGATGCATGGATGGACACTGCGATAATTAGGGAGTTAGGCTGTGTGATGGGTAGTTTTCCCCATTGATTTTGTTTGCTGTTTAATTAAGTAGATATGTACAGTACATCATAATATCACAGCAATATGATCAAGTCAAAAGAGAACCATATTACTGGTCTATTTCTTATGCGTGATTCTACATAGAGAATGGACAGGCAATAAAAGCCCAACCGCAAGACTCGCGAGAGAACTTGAAGTCTTGTTGAACGAGCCCAACTATAGCCTGAGACATAATTAGCTCAATGCTTTTTCCTTCAGGGATGATAGAAAGACGTCCAAGGAATTGCCAGATCTGTTTCAAATTATCGCTTTACTTAATTATTTTCGACGCCTCAGCCCGCAGCACCAATAGGGCAAGACATATTTTGTTGGATTCGGCACGGGGAATAAAGGTTATTCGCACTGCAATCAGGTTCAGGAGCTGCAAACGTGCTGGCCAATTAGTCGTGTTACCGACTAGGTCTAGACGGTAACCAACGGCAAAAGGAGCCTCCCGCTACCAGGGAAACTGCTTCTCAAAACACCCTCTCTCTCTCATTACTAGCGCGTACATGTAACAAGAAAAAATGAAAAAGACCTCATTTTCTTCTTCGCTCAAACCATGGAGAAAGCTGATTGGCCACGAGCCCAAGACAACCATTCATCTGGCCGAGACGTCCAGAGCAATCAATTTCCTACTTTTCCCAATAATTACTCAACTTCAGGACATCTTCATCTGCGACCCTCGCACTCCGGGGGGGGGGGGGGGGGGGGGGGGGGGGGGGGGGGGGGGGGGGGGGGGGGGGGGGGGGGGGGGGGGGGGGGGGGGGGGGGGGGGGGGGGGGGGGGGGGGGGGGGGGGGGGGGGGGGGGGGGGG